>VMRM01000019.1:2507101-3074601 GCA_010277075.1 Poeciliopsis retropinna
TTATGACTATTATTATTTCATCTACGTATATCAGCATGCAGATGAAGTGAACGCTTAGATAATGCGTGCCTACCTACGTGAAGTCTGTGTCTGCTGAGTTGCATGTTAATTCTAAAGGTGGCGTGACCAAATGTGAATATATTTTGGTGTGTAGGGTGGTGTGTGTGTGTGTGTGTGTGTGTGTGTGTGTGTGTTGAGGGGGGGTTGTGTAGGAGAGGTGTGATCGTAGGGTGCCCAAGCATGACACTTGAGTGCTGCTTGGACATAGTTCAACCCAGTCTGTCCTGTGCGCTGGAAGTGTTGCGCAAACAGACGTGCTACGCTAACCTGACACGTCCTTCCTGAAGACGGCTTCAGATTGGGGTCACCAACAGGAAGCCAAAGTATAGACTTTAAGATGACACGACTGCACAGTTATATGTTAGTTTACAGATATAAAAAACAAGAATGGGTTTTAACATAGTCCATATAGAGACTATAAATAACATTTTCAGTATCTTCTTCAAATGAAGAATGTCCTGAGGTCATTCAAGTTAGCATGAACTGTACGCCGACTATAGGCAAAAAACTGCAGCATCCTGCATGTCACAGGTTCAGCTTTCAAGAGATGTTGTGAAACAGGAAGTTAAATTACTGCTGGGCTAAAGGGAATTAGCTCAAACTCAGCAGAGTCGTGATTGGTCAGGAAAGTAGGAAACACAGAAAACGCTGAGTTGATTCGTCAGATTGGCGGAAATGTTGCAACGACTGGTGGAAATCCGAACCTCGCAACGATCTAGCGATCGCAACGTCCTAGAGGGATTATTCGGTACAACTACAGATAATATAAAATAACATGGAAAAAAGGAAACCATGTGTCATTGACCTGTCATGAAACACCTACCTCGTGTTGATCAATCACTTAAGGTCCAGATGAGCCCCATAGTTTTGTTTATGATCCTGCTTGGGCAGCATGTTTAGGCAGAGAGAAATGATAAAACCAACCGATAACTGCTGTGAAGCATGATCACATAAACATGAATGTCTTCAGTTGCTAAAAATCCGGTTAATGAGAAGGCACTCATGCCAAAGAAACAGTATTTCTTAGGATTTCTGAAATATTTTAGACTTCTGCCTGGATAAGAGCTAATTCTCTACAAAATCTGGGAAAACTCAAATTCTTTCACGCTTTAAAGTTAAAGAATCGGGGAGTTTTTACCTTTGTTGCATGCATTCTGATGAATACAGAGAAGATGTTCACCATACACAGTTATTGTCATGGTCAAGTGTTAGTGCAAAAGTCTACTGTCTGAAAAAAATAAAATATCCAAAATCTGTCCTGGTAAAACCTTTTAATCACCTGGTTAAATCAGTTTGATGATTCATTAGTGCTAATATTATTATAAAGACACTTTTTCTTGTCGGGCAAAATCAGTTTCAAACATAACACTGCTTATGTAAGCATTAAGGAGAGAAGGTCTCACCCTGATTTCTTGAGAAAATCTTTCTTCACTTGCAGTTTAACGTGTTTTTGTGCTTCCAGTTGAACTCGCTGCTGTTTATCACTCAAAGTTTGCAGCCTTGTAACTTTTGTGCCACTGATTTTACTGTCTGGCGAGCGCAACGATGTGTCCAGCCAATAAAGGAGAATTGCTCTTGTGGGACAACATTGCCCAGCCACAGACCGAAGGAATGAAGTGGGAGATGTTGTTGCTTACGCTGACAGTAAAGACGGTCCTCCTGAATCAGCCTCTTGTTACCACAGAGGACCCGACCCACCGTATCAACAATATGCTTTTATTGTGGAGAGACGTAGGGCTCCGGTTTGGTGTACATGGAGAAATGTTTTAGCTTAAAGCTGCAGTGTGTAACTCCTGCATAAACATGTTTTTTCCACGTGTGTTTTAAACCGTTACCATGTCGTGATATGAGACACATAACCTGTGAGGAAAAAAAATCAAGCTCCTCCGCCTCCTCCCAGCGCTGCTATCACGGTCTGCAAAAATGCAGCCAAAAAACAACCAATCAGATCCAGGAGGAGTGTCTTAGCGCTGTCAATTATTCTCATGTACGTGCTGCTCAACATGCTAATGCAGTTACAGGAAACAGTGTCATCGGTGGCCAGGCTAACTAGTCTTAGCATTCGGGCCAAGCTCTATGATGGTGAGCCAGCTGTAGCCTAGCAGAGAGAGAGGCAAAGGATGTGAGTGGTGCATACATGAGCATGATTGACAACACTATTTCTTCAGTCAGGAGCAAAGGAGCTCCAGTCTTTTCACAAATTATCTGCCTTATACTGTCATGGCAAAATTATAGTTTTAAAAAATATTTACAGGAAACTGTTATAAAAGTTACGTACTGCAGCTTTAATTTTACTCATAATAAACTTTCTCATTATGATGCACAAGCAGTTTGAAACTGTTATGAGAAAAATAATATGTGTGATGCCAACTAACAACTGGAAACTGATAAAACTGTTAACAAGTTGCATAATCGATCCCATTTAATCTGTTGAAGTCTTGCATCACTGACGATAATATTGGTTGATGTATTTTTTACACTAGATGGAGTCATTTTTAAGTCAAATGAGTTTAATAGTAGCGCCAACGCCTGCGGCTCTCCCTCAGGAAATGAGTCGATGTGGTGACGATGGCGCTGAAGCAGCTGAATGTGCCCAAGTTAACTCAAGGTTAAGGGGAAGCCGAGGATTTGCCACCTGACAAGAGCTCCAGGGCAAAATAAAGCAAGTAATTAGCTAGTGGGAGTTAAAATGGACCCGGGGGCAGCGTTGGAGCTCTCTTGACACGTTCGTTCGTCAAGGTCTCGACATATCGCTGAGTTCATTTCTAATGTTCGTTGTTGCTTAATGTCATCATGAACAATATTTTGGTTGTGTTTAGACAAATGTTAATTGTTAAAATGCAAAGAAAGATTCGAGAAGAGCTGAATGAGGGGAAGGAAATGATAAGCTGGAAGAAGAGTCTTAAAACGTCAGGAACATGTTGCTTTTTCTTTAGCAAAGGTGGTCTCTATTGAACGATAATCTGACAGGAAAGAGACAGTGAAGATGTGCAGCGTATTGGCTCAAGAATGGGAATCGAACCCTGTTGAACACCACAGCCCTTCACACACAATGAGACACCAAGCAACACTTAGCAGTTTTAAAAAATGGTAAAGCATTTAGACAAGTAGATTTTTTATATATGCATATATATAACTCACTGCTCTGAGCCCCATTGAAAACCTCCTGGTTATTGATTTCTGAACTCTTCCTGAGTTAAAACGTTAGTTTTGTTGTTTCTAAATGGATATAAACTTGTTTTCTTTGCATTATTTGAGGTCTGAAAGCACTGCATCTTTTTCCTTATATTGACCATTTCTCATTTTCGTCAAATATGAACAAACTTTTTGCTTGTAGTTTCAGAGACATGTTGTCAGTACTTCATAGAATAAAAGAACAATGTTTGTTTTACTCAAACATTTACCTATAAAGAGTAAAATCTGAGAAGCTGATCATTGTAAGTCGTCTCTTATTTTTTTCCAGAGCTGTAAATAGTTTAGATTGGTATATATTACTATTCAACTGTTTTTTTATTTTTATTTCAAAATTGACATGTGAATGTCTAAATGCACTAGTAACTTTTTTATTCTGACATTAAATCAAACTAAATGTTTACAATTTAATTTAATAAGAAAATTCTTTACTCAGAGGCATAATTAAAATTTTGGTTACTTTCCTCAAAATCAGAAGTTTACATACATTGAGACTACTTTGCTTTTAAATCAGTTTGATAATCTCATGCAGGTACCCATGTAAGTGCCTGACAGGATCATTCAAATCATTTAAGTTAATAGGAGGTAGATTATAGGGCAGCATTACATACTGCCTTAAAATCTCAAAATAAATCTGCCAACATATCAGGAAGAGAACGGTGGACCTCCACAAGTCTGGTCCGCCATCGGGTCCAGTTTCTAGATGCTGTATTCTGTTCAGAAAAGAATATGCAAGTTTATACAAATTGGGAATATCCATCAAACACACTGTTCAAAATGTGCATATCAACCACAGAGCAAAAACAATCGAAACAAAGTCGTTTACTGATTTGGACTGAACTCAGACAGAAAGAGTCCAAGACTCAAAATGTCTTTGACGACCAAAACTTTCTTTTCTGCAGACTCTTCCTGTGGTCTGATGAAACCAAAACGGAAATGACCACAAAGTCGTTGCTGCACTTATAGATACTGATTTACTTCACAAACCAGGGAGGACAGTGAGAAAAACGATGTCGGAATATTGAGGAGAAATATTCTCACAAAGTCAGCCAGGAAGTTAAAGCTTGTTAGAGATATTTGAAATGCTTGACCCAAGTTATGCAGCTTGACAGACAACTCTACTAAATATTAATGAAATTTACATAAACATCTGAAATCTCATATTTTGTCATTCACTTCTCACCCAAATCGTTCACTGGAGATATGCATCAGCACCCCTCCGACCCCACTGGGGACAATGGTGTACAGAAATGGATGGAGGGATTTCGTCATTCATCAAATGCAAATAATTTCAATAATCTTAACCAAAAACAGAAATAGCTAACTTTCTGATGGCCAGACGATGACATAAAGCTACTTGATTAGGTGAATAAAATGACAAATGTTTCTGCAACATGATTACAATAATAATGCAGGCTTTTGTCCTCTTGTGGTCACTCTAACACAATCTGAAAATGGAGGATGATTGTTTAGTGTCTGCCAGTATTAAGAGACCAGGCAGTGTGGAAATCGCTTAAAGTGACAGACACTGACAACATGTTGATGGTCTCCTTTCCGCACACATTCGGCACGCAGCGCTTCAAAAATATTCTTATATCACTCCACACAACGCTTTTTTAAAAATTCATTTTGCAAACTGCTCCTTTTTCAGTCAAGCATTTCAAGCGTTCTGGCAAAAAAAAAAAATCTTCTTACCTAACAGCCCTTCACCAAAATAACGTTTTGTAAGAGGTGATGTTCGTGCAACATTTCGCTCTGAACCAGTGAGTCATCACAGTCCGGTCAGATCAGAAAAGGGAGAACCGGTCGGTAAAATAAAAAAGGAATTTAAGAAAAACTTCTAAAAAATGTCTTTCCAGCTATTTCCCAGAATTTCTCGGGAGCTTTCAGTTTTATGACACTCACATTTTTTTTGACTTGCTAGTTGCTAAAAAACACATTTTTTCTTTTTTCTTTTGCGTGGTATTCTACATTTGATCACACATGGGAAGATATAGTACGTATATATGAACGGCCATCTTTCTCTCATGGTCTTCTTACAAAGCCAGATCTGAAAAGTGTGGCATGTATTTGTATTCAACCCCAATGAGTCCTTGAAGTTATGGCTTCACATTTTTGGCTTGAGGGGAGCGTCTCACATGTTGAGATTTACTATTTGATCATTTATATTTATGTTAATTTTTGGGGGTCTAAAATCAGACTGAAACCAGTTTCAGGTGATTTACTGCCGAGATATTGTCTGACTAAAACAGGGATTTTGATAATTGCGACAGTTGTCCTTTGTTAGCTAAACGGAAACTATTTTACATAAAGCCTGTCTGATTATAGTCTGAACCTGTTGTAGGCGTAAAGCTGCCTCTTTGTTAATATTTTACAAAGATTAGTCTGTTTATAATTCTATGGATTTGTTGTATCTCTGGTTGTTTTTTTTAAGCAACACAGACATTATTTGTCTCTTGTTTCATGTTCAGCTTGTAGATCACCAAATTTACTTTCTCTGGGTTTTGTTGAGAAGTGACTTTTTTAAAAGTTTGCTTGAATAGTTGATTTTTCCACAATAAAAATAATTGTACTTTAGAAAGTGGCATTTACATGTACTCAGATTATGTTGGACTCATAAAAAAACATGTAACAATCTGAAAAATAGGGAGTGTGAATGTGCCATAAATGTTTGTAAAAGAACTATGTGACACATTTTTTAGGGGTTTTTTCTTACAGTTTTTAAAATGCACATTCATTTCTGCAGCCTAAACCTTACCATTATCATAACACTAACCCTAAACAAAACTCAATTCACACCTTAGTCCTAAATTTAACCCCTGGCACAAAAACAACGTTTTCCCTTGTAGGGACCAGGGCTCGGTCCCCACAAGGAGCAGTGGGTCCCCACAGTGTAGTATGTGACAGGAACATGGTCCCCACAAGGAATTATAAACAAACAAACACACACACACACACACACATATACACACAGTTCTGGGTGTGACAGCTCTCCGGAGCCGCCGCACCATCAGACGAACCGATCTGTTTCTATGATTATCCAAATTCACAGTTATGCTAACAGTCCCTTCTTCTGTTCTGCAACCCGACTGTTGCCTCTGACTCACACTGATGCCTTTGTATGACTTCACACATAAACTGACACGCAGCTCTCACGTCTTTTTTACCAGCACTAAGTGAATGTGCAGTGGTTTTTACTGCAGCAGGCATCAAAATGGACACCTGTCATCAGTCGGCAGCCCCCACGTGTCCGCTGCTGCCCCCCGTGGATACTTAAGCCCACCGCAATTATGTTCTTCCATTAGTCATCCTACGTATTGTGGTGATGGGCTACTGGCTATACTTAGCCATCGCCATGGTCACTCCTGTGCAAATGAGAGATTTTACAAACATAATTGTGGTTGGCGTCAAACATGATGAATAGAGATGAGTGTTACGCACATGGCTCTTGTTTTATTTCTGGGTTTTTTTAGTTTTTTTTACCATATGCGGAAATGTTTTACCTTTTATTTGTTGTGTTAATTAAAATTCACCCAATTAATTCAGGGGAAAACAATCAGGCTGCTGCTTTTAAATTAAGGCAGTAGGTATGTTGACAACTTTAAAAACAAACCAGCTTAATAATCAAGTTGGCTTGTTTATTTCTGAAATATGAGGTGTAATTTGATATGTATTACATTTCACTAATAAACAATATTAGCATTTACTTTATAGTACATGAAAAAAATTGTTTTTATAATACAGAACCATAATTTCATTACTGTATATCTGAACTTTTTATCCTATAATTTAAAGCTGCAGACGCCTTTATTTTAATGGAAATTTTTGTCATCTGTAGCATAGTTTACTGTTAAAGTAAACACAGTGCAGATACTCTAAAAACAGTAAAATATGTGAATTTATCTGCCAGTAATTTACCAGTAACAGGCCAGTAACATTTTCAACACTTAATATTTGAAGTAATTTGCTGTAAAAAAATAAATACTGATGTTAAACCAAAATTCAGGTTTCTGTAGCTGACAGTACTTTACTGTAAGTTTAGTTTTAGTACTGCAGCCATTTTATCAGAAACCTACAGCACAAATAAAATGTAGTGCAACACTTTAAAGAGCAGTCTTGCTTAAATTATACATATGTCGTCAATAACACTAAAATTTTGCATCATTTATCTTCACTGTAAAGAAATTATTTACATACATCCACTTCCAACTGAGCAAAATGTTTTAAAATAACATTAATTCATCTTTAGATCTGATAGCCTGCACCCGCAGCTCTGCATGTATGTGAGTTGCGACTATTGACAAGAACAAAATCTTCTTGGGATTTTCTGAGACTTTGCATCAAAAATGTCCTTTAATTCTTAAAGGTTTGGCTGAGTGTTGCTGTCTGCCAACAAATCAGCCTGCATATGTTCTGATGTTGCTAGTTTGCGACGACTACTGGGCCGTGACCTGAAGGGTCACCCAAAGTTCAATGTCGGTCACTTCAGAGGACGATGTCAGAGGACGGAAAAAACTATGCTTTGATCCAACTGAGCGACAAGCGGGAGCTCAGCTCCAATCAGGGGTCTGATCAGCTTCGTCTGAAAAGCCTTTGTTATGGTTTCATCTTTTTGTCTGTCCGCAACATACCTACAACGTCTTCTCTGCAAATGCTTCGGATTTTCCCTGTGCAGCTCCTGAGAAACCGTGTTGTCTTACCTCCGGAGACTGAGCCTGGCAAATACCCCCATTCCTTCATGCTGGTAATTGGTCCCAGCTGGCATCCAAAAACTCCTCCTCTCACACATTCAGAGGAACCCAGCGTCGGTCTCATAGCAGGTAGAGGTCGTAGCTTTTCTGACAGACAGATAAGGAGATGGGAAAACTATTACCGCTATTTCTGATTGCTTAGATCCTGAGAGAAAGTTGGTGACGTCTCCAATGGGACACGAGTGGGAAAAATTCAGTTTCTCTGCTTTTGTTGGACTGGATATGAAAGACTGTAAAGAAGAAAACTTCATACTCATCCCGTTCTCCTTAGACTAAATGAGAAATCTGATTACAAAGGGATTTTGACATATAAGGTTTCAAGGCATTCTGATGATGCCTGGATAAGCATTACAACTAAATAAGATTACTAAACGTTATTTTGTTACTTCTGACAGTCAAACATAATATTCTTACAGCTACAAGTGGAAAAACACAGCTGTTAACATTAATGCTACTCACGTCCAACACCACAAAAGGAATTAGATTCTTTCAGGCCTCTGTAAATCTGAAGTGCCCCGTTCACAGCATCAGACGAGAGACGGACAGACATACCTCTGCTAAAACCGCAGTTTAGCCAGAATCAAATTAAATGTCACACCTAAGAAAGACGAGACAAGAATATGAGACGGCAGCTTCCATTCACACCTGGGAAACTTAAGAGAAGGGGGAAAAAAACTTGGAAAAATATTAACTTTATCAATTACTCACACATGCTGCAGCCAAAACTGTAAGTATGTAAACATTTGTAAGCATTCCCTAAAAAAATTGTCTGTAATCAAGAGGACTAAAAACTTAGTTTTAAGCGCAATTGTTTAAAACGTAGGAACAATACTGAGGTCCTGACTCAGTTCCCAGATTCTTTACAGACTATAAAAAAGCAACTGAAACATGGACATATTGTTTGAAGAAAGTAACAGAAAAAAAAGGTGACGCATAAATTTAGCACCAGAGACGACAGCAGAAAAAGGAGCAGAGCACCTTACTTGTTGTCTGGGTCTCTGTTGACGTGTGATTCTGACGTCTGGTGTTGGGTGTTGACTGAGATTCTGCATCAACAGGGATGGGAGATCAATGTCTTTTGAGACAGAGCATTAGATTATTGTCCGTTTGGATGACCCGTACATGCCCGACATCACTGATGTAGGAGTTTAACCAGGATAAGCTTGTCGGGCATAACCTGGACAACATTTTGAGTTTTCAATATTTCCACATATGTTTTGTGAAGTGCACCAGTCCCTCCTGAAGCAAATGATGACGGCATGAAGCTGAAATGGTCTGTTTGTCCATTAAATATATATTTTTAGAGCGCTGTTGTTTTCCATTTTCTGCAGATCTTCAGAACCGGACTCCCATTTAATTCCCTTCTCCCCCTTTTTTTAAATTTTTGCCCTTTCAAGTGTGCGCATTATTTTCCTTCAATAGCTGGACATTACCATCTTTGGGTTTTTTTTTTACTGACCAATTCAGCAAGCTAAAATGAGATTAAAGAGTTATTTTTTTAAACGTTACGAAAGTGAAACACATTTAATAAAAAGTATATTTAACACCTGCTTATATGTTGTCATTTTAAAACAGAACTTTTAATCTGACAAACAAGCCTCATTGAAACGCATATTAAACATCTCTAGAAACAATTAGGAGACCACTTAAAACTATCAGTTTTCTCTGATTTTACTCTTTATAGGTACATGTTTGAGTAAAATTAACTTTTATTCTATGAACTACTGACAACATGTCTCCGAAATGCCAAACAAAAAATGTGTGTTTATTTGCAGAAAATAAGAAACTGTCAAAATAACAAAAACGATGCAGCGCTCTCAGACCTCAAATAATGAAAAGAAAACAAGTTTATACCTCAAACACACCTCAAGCAGTGTGTTTGAGGTTTTGCTGTGAAATACATCCACTGGTTTTCCTCAGATTAAATCAAATACAGTGAGCTAGCCAATCAGACGCCTAAACGCCATGATATCATCATCTGAGGTTTCCCAAATGATTTAAAGACATCGTAATTTTAGTATATATACACTATAGATTTTGAAGAAAGTTATAATATGTTTATATAAAAACAAGCTTTAATTATTGCGGCACAAAGGAACAATTTTGATCGTCCTAACTGACCTTGAAACCAAAACGTTTAGTGTGATTCAATGTCAGACCATTGAATCAATGTGTGTCTTCCTATACAGTTTATGCATATCTAGTTTTAGCTGTATATTTATATTTCTATGTCTCATCATGTTTTCAAAGATACTGAGCTTCGAACAAGAATAACAGACAACTTTTACTCTGACTCCATTATTGGACTTTTCAAGCTATTTTCCCAGATACATGTCGACATTTCTGACAAAATGACAGCTTGCCAAATCTTCTCTTAATCACCTGAGTAAATTTACATGTGATCTGGACGTGGTAACAAACTACCTAAACAAAACGTGACAGAAAAGCTCAGATTCTCACCGTAAACTACCGTAGTTTGCTGGCTTCAGTCACGATGCGACATGGTGCAGAGTGCACAACATGCTGTCACTGTCGCTGCAGGTTTGTGCTGAAGACTCTGTGCAGCAGGGCTGATGATGTGGCGGAGGCCGGACATTGTTAGTAGCTGAATCAGCTCGGTGTCGACGAGGCAGGAGATGTCACCCAGGATTCAGTTTCCTCCTTGTTCTCCCGTTGCTGCTTGTCTGGGAGTTAGCTCCTGCTGTCTCAGGACAAGTTTAACTTTTCCATCTCGTTCTTCCTGCATATAGGAGGAAAAACAAAGTTGAAGTTTCATACCTTGTTTTAATTAGTTTTTTTTCTTTGCGGGCAGGATAGAGGTATCAATGTCGACTGAAAACGTGGCAAAATTCAGCTAGTTTTGTTGTGAAACATGCTTAGCTCAGTGTAAACAGTTTATTAACTGGAGGATGCTTTCCATCATCCTTTTGCTGTTGTCGCCACATCCACCTACACATAAAACTCAACTGAATTCAATATTATGCTCCCTCAGGAGGAAAACTTCTGTGTTTTCTGGTGAATAATTTTACCTAATTGCTCTCAAATCTATGCTAAATATTAACCTAATTTAATTTTTTGTTTAATTCACAGCCATTGTTATAGTGGCATGAAATGTTGAGTACAACAACATAAGAAACATTATTAGCTTTTGCTTGAAATAACTTGTTTCTAAAGTCAAATCCCAACCAAGTCAAGCATGATAAACATTAAGTCCCTTTAGTCTTGGAGAACGTCACATGTAGCCTTGGATCAGATATTTATAGTATCTAAAGTAATGATGCTCTGCCTGTTGGAAGAGTTTCTCTCCAGGAACGTTGCTAGCACTTTGAGTGACCAGAGCATGAAATACTCCGCTCACAAAACACAATAAAGAAACAATCAAAGTACAGAGAATGAAAAGTGGCTATGGGGAATGTGATGCAGAGCTAATACTATAAATCCTATAAAGTGCTACTAGAATAAATATTATTTTTGTGCTGTTTTACATGTGTTTGTTTGATGAAAACCCATAAAAACATGTTAGAGGTCTGAGTTTACTGAGGAAACTGATTCAAATACTTTGAAGTTTTTTTTTGAGGAAAATGTATTTAGAGCTCCTTATAAGAACCAAAAATCGTAACTAAAGATTTTCCACATTGTTACATAGGATTTTAGAGGAACAGACTTTAATGCTTTTTTAAGAGTTAATCATTTTTTGAAGCAGGATGGATGTAACTGGCTGAACATGGGATCATTTCTCATGTTGCTTTTGCAATTCATCCTTTTTTATGTTTTTCATTTGTTCAAAGCAGCTCAGTGTTACTTCTGGATTTAACACAATGCTTTGAAATGTCTTTTTTTTTTTTGTCTACAACAGTAAATAAATTGCAGAAGTTCTTCCAGTTTGTCTCTGTCCTGTACTGAGCATCATGCCGCTCTCTCTTCTTTTTCTCTTTTCTGCCCTCAAAAAGGCTTGAAGCCTTTTTAATCAAATAAATAAATAAATAAAATTTTAACATTTAAAATGTTCAAAAGCAATGTTCTTTTGTCATCATCCAACTCAACCTTTATCACAGGTGCATGGTTTTCTGACATCGTGGCCCTGATTGTGAACAAAGGAGTCTGCCAAACCTGAGACTGAAGCAAGCATTTGTTTTTGGAAGCAAAGACGCACCTGGAAACGTACAAACTTCTGACTGTGGACGTTATTCCTGTGTGACCAGAGAGACATATCTGTTTCAGAGGCAGACCACTACATCCTGTAAATAAGGACACCATAATGTCTCTGTGAGACCAAGGCTTTCACAGAGCGGCTGCATGCTGTCAGAAACTTTCTCATCCTACACAGTTCTCCCACAAAATGCTGATCTATTTTTTTTATTATTATTTCTTTTTTTTTTTTTTACACGGAGGAGAGCATGTCTTCACATGGAGCCTGGGAGTGACAGGTGGAGAAATAAAAATAGAGAGAGAAAAGCTGCTCCCTCCGTTTGAGAAGCCAAGCAGAGATTTAAAACCAACTCTCTGCTTAGTAAGTAAATCTGTACTGACAGATTTGCTGATGGAAAACAATCTGTTCTAGTAATTCAGGAAGTAAAAGCAGATGTTTACATCAAATATGTAAACATACACACATTTTTTTAATATTATCATTTCTTACTCTCTGGTTTTGAATGAGACTGAACTGTTTTAACTCAGTTAGCAGTACCTGAAATAATTAAGTTAGAAAACAATCATAGACTTTTTAAATGTACAATTTATTACTTTCTTTCTATTCAAAAATTGATATGCACTAAGTTTATTAAACCTTGAAACAAAGTCCAGATCATGTTCCAATGGCTTTGTAAACTTTTGACCATATAATTCAAAACATTTGAATATATCGGGGTTGGATGTAATTTAAAGCAACACGCTGCTTCCTCATGAATCGTAAAAATCAAACGTAAACACCCGACACAACAGAAAGGGATTTTTGAACCTCCACAAGAACAGGTCACTTCAGGGAGACACATCCATCAATCTGAAGAGTTATGAGCAAATATACACTCAGGTACAGGCACACCTGCCCAAATGCTCATTAACACAAGTGTTGAATCAGCCAATCACATGGCAGCAGATCGCTGCATTTAGACATGTAGACATGGCTGAGACAATCTGCTGCAGTTCAAACCGAGCATCAGAATGGGGAAGAAAGTTGATTTAAATGACCATGAATGTGGCATGGTTGTTGGTGCCAGATGGGCTGGTCTAAGGTTTACATAGAACGGGCTGAAATACAGAAAATATCCAGTGAGCGGCGGTTCTGTGGGCTCAAATGGCTTGTTGATGTCAGCGGTCAGAGGCCAGACTGGTTCGAGCTGATAGAACGGCAATAGAAACTCAAATTACCGATTGTTACAACTAAGGTATGCAGAAGAGCATCTCTGAACGCACATCAAACCTTAAGCTATAGCAGCAGAAGACAACACCGGGCGCCACTCCTGTCCGCTAAGAACTGGAAACTGAGGCTACAATTCGCACCAAAATCGGACAACAGAAGAAAACGTTGCCTGGTCTGATGAGTCTCGATTTCTGCTGCGACATTCGGATCAGAATTTGGTGCCAACAACTTGAAAGGATGGATCCATCCTGCCTTGCATTAACGGTTCAGGCTGGTCCCTACAGCCTCATTTTATCTCTGGTGTTTGTTTCTCTGTTTATATTTACCTCCAGCTTCACTCTGGAAACAAAGCTCAGGATAACACGTCCCGCTCACCTGCTCTGGATACAACAGTAGTCACAAAGCCATGCTCGCAACTTACTATATGGGTCAAATATATTTCATGACCTCTGCCTTTACACTCACTTTGAACCTGAGTGCTGCCCTTTCTTCCGTCTGATCAGGTTTTGCTCTTATTGTATATGTCTGATGAGTGATGGCTGACTTCGGAATCAGAGATGTTCTCCCCAAACGCTACATGAAATTGAAAAACACACACCAACACTGATGATCACAGCACCTGTTATGTTTTTCTTTTCCTTTCAGCTCTGGTTATAATGTGCCTTTTGTTCAGTGTTTGTCTCATTACATCAGCTCTCCATCACTCACTGAGACAGCTTGTAGGTCAGCTCTTCTGCCCGGCATTTCATGTGAGATTTCCTTCCAATTTCGTTTCAGCTCATCTCCAAAAGGTTTAGCCGGGTTTCTCCGTCAGTCAATCAAATCTTTGGACGGCAAAACCAGACACTTGTTTCTGAAGAAACCAGTAGCTCACTCTGTTTTTGAGTGGTTTGCTGCAGCCTGCAAGATTACTTTCCACTTACTGGGGTATTAGACCAAGACTGGTAAAACAAGACCTGCAGTTCTGCAAGCTTTATCTTTGATTCCATGCAGAATCCGTCATGTGGCTCACAACAGCAGGTCTTATTTCTATAGGTTTTAAAAAACAAAGAACAAAAGTTATGATCCTTCATATTGCATGAAGTAATCACAGGAAAACAAAGCAGTCCAGGCCCTTAATCCCCACCTACATAATGTTGGTTCTGAGGGTCACAGGTCAGATTATTTACACCCAAATGTGTCCTGGAAGCATGTTTAGCATGATTATGCAGAAGTAACTGGGTTTCAAACTAGAAACAGCCACCTTCCTATGCAAGATTCATATTAATAGTGTAAGAAACCAGTTCATATCCTCCAGGTCTTCTGTTTAAAAGCATGCGTTGGTATGTTTTTGTTTTAGTTTTCATGCCTTGCAATCCCTTACATTGCTATGCCTTGGCATGCATTGCCTTGTTTTGCAGTGCCTTGATATGCCTTGTCTTGAATTCCCTTACCTTGCTTTGCCTTGAAATGACTGGCCTTGCCTAGCCTAGCCTTGTCTTGACGTGCCTTGCCTTGCTTTATTAAACTTTGTACCCGCTGGAGGGGATTTATTTCATCAGCAATGCACAACAAAGTAGAACTATTTCTATTAATTCCACCTACATTTCATTTTAAAAGAGACTTAAAATTAATTTGAAGCAAATATCAGGAAAATATTCTGTTTTAAAAGTTGACTTTTTGTATCTGATTAATGCAACGTTTCACGTGGTCATGAGTGCCGTCCTTCAGTCACTCCTCAGTCTTTACCTTGGCTCTTCATGTTCCTCCCCTGAACTGCTCAGTGCGTCCAGCAGCATCAGCTGTTTTCATGCAGGTCTATCCTGCTGCTGCTGCCCTTAGGGACAAAAACACTTTGTTTGATAAATTGTTGATGTCTCCTTCAGCATTCTGTGCTTGCAGTCTATCACTTTGAAGTGCATCACTGCAGGCCTGCAGAAAGTGGGCTTTTCTTCTCAACCTTCAGTTTTAACTGCTGCATTTTTTTCATGATCTTTTTTTATATTTCTTCTCTTATTCCTCCATTACTGGTTCCCTCTTTCTCTGAGGAAATTACATAAGTCTTTCAGTGTGTGCGTGTGGGCAGCGTTGCACTTTATGTAAGGCGAACGTGGAAATGGCTAGTGAAACACTTGGGTCTTGCCCCCTGCTTTGTTTCTTTCTCTCCTTCTGTGTGTCCTGTAGCCTTTTGTGGTTGTGTTTGCGGTTTGGTTATCAGCTGTGGTTGCGTGGTGCTTGATATACAATGAGGTGACTCTGGCTGCCCACTCAGAATCACAAACACACATACGAAGAAAAGGTTTTGCAAAACACACCTTTTTAACAGATTTATAAGGATTTTTATTTTAAGAAGATAGTGCAGTTTACAGTTCCTGCAGGATGTTCCAGTGATCCTTGTGGACCAACGTTTCTGATTTTGCGGTACCTTATTGAAAATGTCGCTGTCAAAATTCAGCCGAGGTGCAGCGATTGGTCAGAAAAGAAGGAAATACAGGAGACGTTAAGATTATTGGTCAAATTTGTGAAAATGTCGCATTGTCTGGTGAAAATTGCGAGTCTGCACAATTTACAAATGATGAGTGAATTTGCATTGATAGGTGCCATCACAACAGGGCGACTTTCTGGAGAAACCGAGTTCAGTTCTTAAATTAAGGTTTAAGGGAAACAACCTACATTTTCTTTTGCAGCATGTCTGTTTTTGTTCCAAATTCATAAAAGGAAAAATAAAATCTGAAAAAAACGGGGGGATCTGTCGATTTTGTGTGACTTTTGCGGGTTTGTGAAAAATTGGAGGGACTTATTGATGCAATTTGGAGTTTATGGGGCCACATAAACTCCAAATTATGGGGCCTTGAGTTGAATACATTTGGGGTAAGGGAATAAGAATAGCAATCTCTACTATAAACTCCTGAAAAAAATAAGAAATTCAATTAAAATCCTTTATTTTTCTGGCAATTAGCAAATAAAAGTAGTTTTGTTAACCATACCTGATCCAAGGTTTCCCCCAGAGAACTTGCTAATTTTTTTTACCTGGTCATAAACAAGCCTGAGTGTCGCAAGAAAAAAAAAAAAATCCATCCGTCAAGCCATCTAAGAGCCTAAAAGACCTTCAGTTCAAAGTTATTGCTGATGGTCTGCTCCTTGAGGGGATAATGTTTCACTCCCTATTGATCCTTTAGATTAAAATGCTCCTCCTGATTTATTTTATTTCTGCTTTAATCTGGCTGCCGTCAGCACGAACCTGTAATTGTTACACGGCACCAGCGCTCTTACTGTAAAGGTTTCTCCTGTACTTTTCAATAACCGTAAGTGGCCTTGCTAAAAGAACCAGCTTCCCCTGAAGAAGGGGACGCTTATGTCACGGCACCGAAGTGGTGATGAAAGGTTTTCCAATACGATATTGAACAGATATAATATTTGTGGTGCTTTCTCTAATGCTACAGGAACCAGGTTGCTGCATCTCATCTCTGATTTGCTTTGATTTCTGTGACAATTTTTTATTTTCTTAAGAAAAAGATCTGGAAATAAAACACCCCTGCACTCCGGAAAACCTGTCACCCTTTGGCGAAGTGGGTCGGTGTGTGTGTGTGTGTGTGTGTGTATGTGTGGCTGCGTGCGCCTCCCAACTTGTTGGAGAAAAGGGTGTTTCACTGAGTGGGAATGCCTGGTAGGATGTGTAGGCCCAGGTTGCCATAGCATCCATCTGCTGCTACACTCGCAAGAGTTTGCAGACAGCCCACGCACTGTGACATCCAGCATCAAGCCGATCTCAGAGGGGGGAAAAGTAAAGCTATGACTGAACGCTAACATTAAAGAGCCAAAAATAAGCAAACAGATGCACGGTTCACAGTAATTTTTGCTTCATCTTTCGGTACATGAATAGGTGCGTTCGTCCAGAGCAAAGCATCTTTTGATGGCGGTTCCCGTTACAGTGAAAACAGACAGACGTAGGAGAGGTGTGCAGCTCTCAGCACACAGAACAACGTTTTGGCAGAGCGAGGAGCGAACAGAAGGTTGCGAAGCCGCTTTAAATATTCTGCAGCTTTGACATGGATTCCTGCAGGAGACTAGTTAGCGAAAACACTTCCAGACAGCAGGTGAAAAGTGTCCGTCTCACCGATGCAACAGGTCGCTACCAAAGTGAAGAGCCTCACCAGAAACACAGGGGAGGCCGGCTCACATCACGCAGTGGCAAAACTGAAACAGCAAGCATTAAAAATGTTGAAAACAGAACTTATACACTGCAGGGGGGGTTTCTAACCCGTCGTGATGCATGGAAATGGCAAAACAAAAGAATGACATTTTTATATGTTAAAACAGAGCCTGTATTTGTGCATTTATATAAACCATGATTAGAGATTAAATGTCGGGACTCATTAAAATGCACTTTATTTCGAAAAGCTGGTTACTGTGGGGGAAGAAAACTTTTTCTTATTTGTATTATTTGAAGTCTAAATCAAGGTATTTACTTGTCTGACTGTTCCCTGTAGATGCAGGAGGAGGACAGCACCCAGACAGGCTCACAGCGGGCCTTCAGCGTCCTGGATCGCCTGCTGCTCACTCACCCTGTGTGGCTGCAGCTGTCGCTCAACCAAGACTCCGCCCTGTACATGCTGCTCAGAGAGCCTATCGGGGTAAATATTCACCTCAGTAACACATTTGTCATCCTCTGGAGCAATTCTTTACAACGATAGATGCCACGTTGCATCTTGTTGTGGTCAGTAGTAACTGCTAATTGTTCCTGATGAAAGCTACCTGATGGAAACTGGAATAGTAGTCAAGGCAAGTGGGGAAGTATTATTTCCCCGACTTGGCGCTGCATGTCGAAGTAAAAAGGTTGGCAATGCTGTTTCAAATCAAATTTGGCGGCCAATTTCGGCAGCATTTAATCAAACAGCAGCTGTTATCAAACACTTCCGTTTGCGGCTTATGTGCCTTGTCGAAATGCACAAAGATTAAACTAAATCTGTTCTACACTTGTGTCCTCAACGGTTGCCGGTGCTTTCAGACCTTTTTGGTGCGCAAGTGCAGCTCCAGCCAGAGGAAGGTGCTGTGTCTGAGAGTGGCAGCCGACCGGAGTGCATCCTCTGTTAAGGAGTGCTTCATCTGTGAGGAGGACTCCAGTGAGTATGAGAACAAGCCTCTGATGTCTACACAAAGTTACACGGATGCAAGTGCCGGTTCGATTTTCAATTTTTTTAAAGAGACTGCAAATACAGAGTCAAAGTCAAACTTCGATTTCTACCAAGAGTATTTAGCTTGAGTCCCTCAGCACAAAAACAATTAAGTATTTTGACATTCGTGATCAGTGAATGCGGCAATCCCAGTGGTAGCCGAAGGGTATTGCAGCTTTGTAAGCAACAGGAACAAAAAAAAAAAACATTTAATATTTGTCAAGAGCAGAAGTTCAAGCAGAAATATTTTTACCTCTGACAGTCACACAGAAGTGAACAGTGATAGAAAAAAAAGCACCTCTTCTTTCTGCTCGTGTAAAGCCTAACATTAGCTCTGTAGCACAGCTACTTGATTGCAGGAAGTTTGAAAATCACCAGTTTAAAGTTGTGAAAAGTGAATAGGTTTTCTAGTTTTTAAATAATGATGGCAATATATAGTCAATAGGATGAACACTCCATTTCAGTATCTATGGGAAGCTATTAAATGCAATAAAAACAAGAAAACAATTTAAAAAAAAACTTCAGTGCATAATTCAAGACGTTTGGTCTTGTTTTAAAATTAACATGCCTTTATGCGCAATGAATCTTATACCACACTAAAAAGCCTTCTTATTTCCCATGAAATCAGGGGTTTCAAACTCCAGTTCCCGAGGTCCTGCAGCTTTCAGGAACATTCCTGGACCGACACAACTGAATCAAATGGCTGAATGCAATTACATTTCTCAAAGTTCTGCTAATGACCAAATTATGGGATTCAGATTTGCTAGAGCAAAAACAGAGCGAAAGGTTGCTGGTCCAGAGTTTGAGACTCCTGCTTTGGATGGCACTAGGTTTGTCAGAAAAGCTTTACAAATCCCCTCAGTTCATTTTTGGGGAAGGACAAACAAGACATCTCTCTTCACTGGAGGCAGTCGAGTAGATTTGTTGTAAAAAGCAACAAAAATAACACATTAACATTGTGTTAATGTTAATTAAAAACTTGGACTATAGGCAGCCTCAGAGAGTCAGTCAGTTGGACAGTTCGAAACATCCTGAGAACAGTAGTCCAACAAATCTACAAAGTAAGCAGTCCTGCATGACTCGTCTCTGCAGGAGGTGTCATGGCTGCTTCATATTATTTCTGACAGCTCCTCCTGAAACGAACTAGTCTTTCACCGCTGTCAGTCAATCTCTTTCTGTTCTGTGAGCAGCGTTCGCCTTGGAGAGCTCAGCACTCAGCTTTCCGGACTTGTGTCGTTTGGTGGCCTTCTACTGTATCAGCAGGTAATATTTCATACAAAAAAAAGAGAAAACATTCACGGTGCAGATGCAAGCATGCAGACAACTCTGCCTCAGAATATTTTCATTTGGTATTTTCTTGTCAAGGTTGCAATGTCCATATGTATCCTGCAGAATAGTGACACTCAGGGAATTTCTGGTTTTGTTTCACATTCGTAAACCTCTCTGGACATGTTTTTCAGTTTCATCTTCCAGTTTTTTAATGTGTAAAGCCACATTGCTTAGCTGGAGTTTGGAGCTGAAATAGACAATCAGGTCGAAGGTCTGAAGCAAACCAGCTTTGTGATGTGATTCTGCTTTCAAAGAGACTATATTCAACAATCATCATCCAATGTTTCAATGTTTTTCTTTGGTCTTTGGCTACTCTTATTATTGTTTACAAATCATTTTTTGATCAAGCTGCCAGAAAATGATGATTATCATTATTATTTAGATTACTCTTATTTTCCTTTTTAACAATCCACTTAGTTCAGACTTAAGAATGATTTCAGAACAAATTGAAGATTAAACTGACGGGGTGATATTGTATTGCGTCAACACACAACAAGCAATAATAATCATTTGAAAACAAAATTTAACTAATAATTAAATGCATTTATTTTATTTTACTAATATACAGAAACTGCATTTTAGTAAAAATAAAATGTTATGTTACATTCAAGTGTGAAATCTATTTTTGTTTAATTTCTCCCTCTCCATTGGAAGATAAAAAACCAAATGGCAGGAATTCAGTAAAAACAATATCTGGCATGGGGACCCGACAGATTGTGGCTACATGTTCAGCTGTTTGTCTTCTCTTCTGACCAGGATGTCTCAGGTCCACTTAAATATTTTATGTTTAAATGTTAGCACTCTCTAGTAGCGATTATCAATGAAGGCTGCTCTCAAAAATGCTTCATTTTACTTACACTGCTGCTATCCTGTTGTCTTTAATCAAATAGCAGCATCAAGTGCTGCTCTTGTCTGTAACATTCAGACCGTTAGCATCAGCGCTACAAGCTAGCAGCTCATTCTGAGCTGTGTTAGCTAGGCAAATCATATATTTGCTGAGAAGCTTTATAAAATGTCTTTAATCTTTTATTCTTCACTAATTTGAGATTTGGCATTTTTCTAAATAGGATCAGATATTTTGTCCTAAGCAGAGTTTCTGCAGGTCAGCCTCACTAGCTGCTCCAACGGAGGGTTAGCTTGGTTAAAAAAAAGCTACAATAATGTTCTGACGAGGCGTCATTAAAAACACAAGTAGCTTTACCCTTTGTTCCCTGACTGAACACCGGCTGTCTTCAGTAAACTACTGTCCTGCTCCTGCTGACAATGTTTTCTTTTGGAGTAGTTTACTGAAGTGCTAGCTTAAGGTTAGCATAGTTTCTCTACGTTTCCGTAGACCTCTGTTGACGCTGTCGTTAGACTCAGGTTCACGGTGTCATTAGAATCAGAATAAAATGTACATATCGCTCCAAGAACCACCTCAATTTATTCGTCACACACTGCGTAATAATGACGTCAATGAAATGCATATTCCACAGAGAAATGTTGCATTTCTTCTACAAAGGTGACCAGACTCACTGCTAGTTTGGCTAGTAACATATTTCGAGGCAGTTCTGCTTAATCCTGTGCAGAAAAACCTACAAAATTGTACTCCTGCTTTATTACCTCCAAAAATGTTTATTGCTTAGAGAGCATTAAATCCCAGACCTCAAGCATTTGCAAATTCCCATCCCATTCTTATACTTACATTACAGCTTGTTTTCATTCAGTACCATTTGGTGTATCGATTTTTACTTTTTGTTTCTCCAGAGACGTATTGCCGTTTCCTCTTCAGCTACCAGAGGCCATTGCCAAAGCCACAACACACCGGCAGCTGGAAGCCATCTCACACATGGGACAGGGTAACCTATCACTGATTCACACACGAGGAAGAGATTCAGAAATGTCTTCTTCTGGAATTGCATGTAGAATTGCAGTGAAATATGCAATGTGCTCTTGTGCGTCTACAGGAATTATATGTAATAGAAAATAACAAGTCACGCATTCCTCATCTATAAATCAAAGACAAGTAAACCGCGCTGCACTTTCCGTGCTACTGTGTGTTTTCACGGCTCGCTGGCTTAATCTGACAGATTCCCCTTGTCACTACGACTAACAGAGTGAAGAATGTCTGCATATCAGTTGTGAGAAAGTCAACTGTGTGAAGAAGTGACTGCCAGTTCGAATCTATTTTAACACGGGAACATGTGCTGTTGTGCTGCAGCAGCAAAGAGCGAGGTGCGACTTCATGATGGCCTAAAGTGATAAGCAGATTCTCGAATAGCGTAGCTCTGCAAAGCGAGTCTGCTTACGTGGAAATCATTTCTGTTCAGTGTTTCTGTCCTGGATTTGATCAAAGCATGAGAACGTTTTTAAAAGGAGTTGTCAGCGAGTTTGTATATCAGACTACATAATGCTGCTTAGTTGGATATTCCTTTTTAATATGAGCAAAACCTCAGATAAAACTGAAATTGAACAGAAATACCAGACTGCTTTGAACAAGTTTTGAGTAATGTTTTCTTTTCTTTTTTTTCTTTATTTTACTTCAGTCGGGATTTAACAAAAGTTTTACAACGAGAAAAGCTGATTGGCTGACAAGCTGAAGCCTAAATCCAAACTGAATTTGCATAAAGTGAACATAAGGAGCAGCTGTTGCTGTTGATTTAATGCTGACCAATTTCCAATTGAACCATTGGATTCATGTAGCAATAAATACTGTAAGTTATGTTCAAGAACTCAGAAAACTCAACCAACTGCGTTGCCGCTGTTCTGAGTTGTAAAGCCAGAAATGAGCACTGTAAAATCTGAGTGTCCTTTTTAAGGATCGTGGAGAAATATTTCATTAAACCTGAAAAATAAACCAATCAGAACTTTGAAGTTGTATTCCAATCTTCAATTACTGATTTTACCTGAGTCCGAGTTCCTTTTAAGAACTATAACAAAAGAATATTTTTTCTTTTTTCTTTTCTTTTAGCAGCCTTACCAGCTTAGTTTTTTATAATTATTCCAGGACCAGAGACAACGTCACACTGGGAGTGTGAAAGAGCAGTTGATCATTTTTGGCTGGTTTTACAGAGGCAGCATTTTTGGATTTATCTCATAACAAAGATTAGAACATAGTTTCATTAATTATGAGAATTTTTAAAAGTCAAAACAAATGGATAAAGAAACAGTTAATTAGTTTCTATCTCGCTATGTAGATTCCTTAAATGTGAACTTCTTGGGTTGTTTTCCCATTAGATTTCTGGAGCGCACCGAGCGCTGTGGACATCCAAAACGGTCCTTTGGGGTCAGCCGCATCCACCAGCGGCGCCAGCGCCCAAATGGCGGGAGCTCCAGACCGATGTTCCCTGTTCACGCGAGGCAAACAAGGCAAGGTCTGCTTCATCAACCCCCTGTTTCTCCAGCTGGAGGTTTGCAAGGTAAGTTACAAAACTGGAAAAAAACATATATATAATAAATTCTACCAAGACTACAAATTGAATTTCACGTCGTCTTGCTTTGAAACTGCAGCAGCCGCAGCACCCGAACCACAGCGCCTCCAACAAGCGGCACCGCTTCAAGCGCAGCATGAGACTCCGGCTCTCCGAGTCCTCCATGAATCTGTCCTTGGAGGGCGTCGGCTCCTACTCGCCGCCCCCGTCGCTGGAGCAGCCCGGAGCATCGGAGGGGCTGCAGAAGGCCAGCCCGAACCCACAGAGACGGGTTCATGCAGGGGCCGGAGTCCTGAGGAGAACCCCCGCCGTGTCGCCTGGCTCAGCAGAGGAAGACGACATGATGGCCGTATATGTGCCACAGGTGAGTCCCGAGGTTCCACTTCAAATCTGCTTGAGATTTTTTAAAAATCCACTGACTTCTCTCTTGTTCAAGACATCTGCTGCTGCCGCCGCTGACGAGGCGCCCAGGTTCCAGCAAGAGGCCGGAATCGAAGGGACGGTTCTGGGCTTGGAGCGCCGTCCGGCTCCGTCCTTGGCCGAACTCGACAGCTGCAGCTCCTTCAGCAGCATGGACGACGAGCACGACTCGGACTCGGAGCCCGAAAGCATGACCCATATCCAGACGAACGCCTTCCGCCGCCCGCCGCTCGTGCGCTCGCGCGGCCGCGGCGGGATGCGTCGTATGAGCGAGGCTTTCGTCTGCTTCTTCGCGCCCGACAAGCGCCTGACCCGGCTGGTGGAGGAGCTGGCCCGAGACAGACGCTCGGTGTTCGGGGGCATGGTGCAGGACTTCCTCCAGGAGCAGAGGAAGGCGCTGAAGACGCTGTGCTCCGCCTCGCCGTCCCTCTGCGTGACCTCGGTGCAGCTTCTGCAAAGCCTGCGCCTCTTCCTGTCGCAGGCAAAGTGTTGCTTGCTGGACAGCAGAGAGCTGGAGCCTCCCATCGAGACTCTGGTGCCTGAGAACGAGAAAGGTAAACCCACCAAACCCGTCCAAGCGCATTGTTTGTTCCGATTTCGGTTTTGTGCACACCATTTTGTTTGCAGAGTTTAATTTAATTCAGGCACCAAAAGGTACAACAGGACCAGGGATTCCTCTTGAAGGTCATCCTCGAGTGTTTCACATTCGTTCCTCTTCAACAACCAGTTTCCACTGCTGCTCATATTCCTATGTTTTGCGCTTCCTGTTGATCCTTAAGTTGGAGCCATAAGGAGTAGGTTGAAATAAGGCAATTTAATGGTTAGTACTATTCTTAGGTATCTATCTATCAATTACTCTCGTCTTTATTAATGTTTTTCTTTTGGTTTCCTTGGTTTTTTTTTGTTTTTTTTTGTATTCAGCTAGCGGTTGTTTCTTGTCTTGTTTCTGCAAATTCTCCCAACCTTTCTTCCTTGTGTGCATGTTCTCTGGTCTGTTTGAAGAAAAAATGTAATCTGTATCATAGCATATTTAGACGCAGGAATAAAGAGTGAAGTGGACATTTCGCAAGTCTCATAAGGTATATGCGCTTTATCTAATCTAGCGTCTTTGATTGGAAATAATGATGAGATCCTTTTTAACTGCAGAGCTGTGTAACGCAGGCTGCTCCGTCACTCACACAGTCAAACAAATCTATTCCTTAAGGCTCTTTATGGAAGATAAGTGAGTAAATCAGAGCTGTCCCCGTTTGAATATAGTGATTTTCAGACAGTCTTTTGCTGAATTCTTTTGTTATTGTACAAGTTATATATATTTTTTTGTTAATAAAAGAAAATAGCGAGCCATATATGATGTTATAAAGGTGCAATTTAAAAGGACTGTTGTCCTTTAAAACTGTTGTGCTTTTAAATTAAGTATTATTTGCAAGGTTTCACCCGGGGAAAACTTGCTACGCCTGGTGTTTGGATGTTTGGTCAGTCATTCATCCAGCGGCCCGTCATGTTTTCCAGTTAAAAATGTTTCAAGTTGACAGGAAATTTGAAAATATCACTCGATAATTACGTATTATTGAAAGATCGGAATATCGGAATAAAGGTTAATACCGGAACACCAACTATGAAGTCTTAAAAAAAAATGCAAACAGTTTTAAAATATTTAAATTAATAAGCAATGCTCAGCCTGGTGGGTGTGCAAGGAAAGCCTGGTGGCCCGCCAGGCTAGTGAAACACTGGGGAAAATCCTGATTTGTCTGTCCTTGAAAGTTTTTTTTTTTTTTTACAATATTTGAAAATCTTAATGATGAGGATTGTTTTTTAAATTTAGGGTTAAAACAGTTGAATTCATCCATCTCAGCTGAAAAAATAAACGAAAAAAATTAATTCTCCGGAAGGATTCAATTAACGAGACAAAACATCGCAAAGAAAACTACTGAGAACTGAGAAAGCACTGAGCCCAGCCGGTGTCAGAGGCGGGAGGTTGTACAGAAGCAGACGTGGTGGGAAGCTGTCAACACACAGCAGGCTGTGTAGTAGTAAAGTGCTGGTTGGAGGGGGTGGTCATGTTGTCTCTGATGTTTAACAAACAGCGTCGGGATAGCCCTGCCCGATGTGCACAAGCTTCCCATTCAAAGACACTGCAGGAGGAAAGCGGTTGGTTCTGCTGACACAGCACTATGCGTAGGATTTTGCCCTTTTTTTTTTTTTTTTTTTTTTTTGGACTTCTCTGTAAGTGCCTCACAGGTGTTTTGTGCGTGTGATGACGAATGATGGTTGCCCATCTTCTGGTCCTTCTTTCCTTTCTGCGCTGCGATTCTGATTTATCTCTCATTGCGTCGGTGGGAGGCATTTGCATTTTTTTTTTCCTCTTCCACCTCGTTTATCATAAAAAGATATCTGAGTCCCACGCTCACTTGAAAAGCTACACGATTCGCTGGAGGGCGGGAGGGAGGCATAGAAATAGACGGGTTACTTGGAAAGTGTAATCAGTTACAGGTCTGTGAGTAACAGCTTTAAAAAATAAAATAAAATAAAAATCTACTCACCTTTCTGCCAAAGCCGCTCGTCTGTAACGGAGCAGTAATCACGTTACATGTAACGTGTTGGAGGGAGGAGCAAGGAAGAGGAGTGATTGATCACGGGGACGGGGTTAGTGTAGTAAGGTGGATGGAGGAGAGACATGTGGGACTGTGCAGGAGGGAAACATGATGGAGGGGGAGGAAGAGATTGATGAGAAGCAGGAAGTATTGAGTCAGGTCTGCCCACTGACTACGCTGAGATGGGTCTGCACGCGTGTGCGAGAGCACGCATGTGCACGGACACGAGGCTGGATATTATTAATTACTGTTGCCAGGCCGAAAACAACATTACTTTTACGGACACACGCGCTTTCTCCCTGGCAAAACCAAACCAAACTAAACTAATTTGTCTTCAGAGCTGCAGTGTGGCAAATATGAAAGATTTGGGAGAGAATTAGACCAAAATCAAAGGTGAAAATCAAACCAGTGTTATGTTTCTGGCGCTCCTGATAAAAAATTACAAAATTGCTAAAGGGTAAGTTGAGGTTGTTTTTTTTTTTGAGTGATTATAACTCTGGTCAACATCTAAAAAAATTGCCTGGGGTTTTCCAACTGATTTATGGTCATTTTGATTAGCTGAATCCAAAAATCGCCTTGGTTTTGTCCAATCAGGTCAAACTTCTGAACTGTGGATGCAACATTCAGCATCAACATCAGGAGTGGAAATTAAAAGCTTTCTCCACATGCCACACTGGCAGGTAGAGAAATTTTTTTACGGGCCACTCAAGGCATTTCACCAGCCACTGTTTTTTTGGGGTTTTTTTTTCAATTACAAACCCTACAAGTACAAGCAAATTATAGAAAATGTATTTAAGTTTAGCATACACATGTACATATGCAGAATAATTCATAACAACAAATTAGGGACTGGTTAGCTTGGAAGCATATTTTACTATACTAACAACATTATAACTATACCATAGTGGTAAAAGCATGTTGTTTTTTAATTATTTGCTGTATATTTATTAACTTTGCATTAGTTGCCCTTTTTGGCACAGCATTTCAAGTAGGAGAGTATTTAACTCTTTGCCAATTAAAGCAACAACTTTGCTTCTGAAGAAAGTGCTTGAATTTCATCTGTTGTAGCTTTGGTTAGATGATCGGTTCATTATATTCAGTTCCTAATGTCACTTTAGAAACTTTATGTAAGTAATTGTCGATTAAGATTAGAAACACACCAATAAGAGGAAGTAAAACTAGAAAATGGATAAGAACTTAACATCTGCAGCCAGGTAGCTTTATGTGTATTTATGTGTTTTGCACTTAATTGAAAAGCTTGTAAAAAATGGAAATAACCAGTATACTGCAACCACTGGAAGACTTTAAGTCGACCTAAATGTAATTGACAAAATCCTGACTGCATGGATAAGTACCACAGTACAACAATAAACCGAAATCTTTTCAGTCGTTGACTGCTCTTACAAATGATACATTTTATTATTATTATTATGGTTGATACTCTATTAATTACCATCACTGGTCAGTGCATCCCTCTGGGCATATTGCCTGTTGCTGTGTTTTTTTTTTTTCTATCAAAATAAACCACTCAGACGACAACGCCAAGTCAATTTTCGTCTTCCTTCCTCCTCGTTTTCTCTTTTTGCAGACCTGGCGTTGGAGCGGGCCATGTTCTCCTGCATCCTCAGGCCTTTGAAGTGCCACCTGGAGAAAGCCCTGACCTCTTTCCACGGTGGCGACGGCTCCACCCAGCGCCTCACTCAGAACTTGCTCCGCCTGAAAGGGACCGGCGCCATGGAGCGGCTCGGCGTGCGGACGGGGGTCCCGGACGCCCGAGAGGTGGAGAGGGTGAAGCAGAAGCTGATCCTGATGCAGCGGACCCACTCGCCCATCGATAAAGTGCTCTTGCTGCTCCAGGTGTGCAAGTTCGTCCACAAGGCGATGGGGACGTTACCCGGTGAGACTGCCGCCCGTCTGACGAGGTCACAGTAAAGCCTTGTGAATTGTAGCAAATATCGTTTCAAATGACAAAATTCTGATTTTTTTTATTGATTTTTTTCACTACGCCAAATTCACCAAATATGTTTCGACTAGGTAGCACTAGTGTGTGACACGACAGTGTCAATGTTTGACGAAAATCTTGTATTCAACACATAATTTAAACACCCTGTGTAATTATTTCATTTGAAATAGTAAATATCTGATGAAATGTTCTTGTTTTACAGGACAAGATGTCAGCTGGGACGATTTCCTCCCTGCTCTGTCCTATGTGATAGTCGAATGTAACAGGCCTCACCTGCTGATAGAGGTGGAGTATATGATGGAGCTGCTGGAGCCCTCATGGCTCGGTGGAGAAGGTACGACCCGAACCCTGAGCAGAGCCTGCGGCACCAAAGTGTATTCAACATAAAATGTACACGTAAACACAACCACAAATTATTTAGCAAACAGTGAGCATATTTTTCATAAGCAATGTGTTCTCTGAGTTTTCTTTTAATAAAATATTGCTTTTTAGGCCAGCATTTTAACTATGTCACGCTACACAGAGCTTTAAAATGATCACATTTACGTGGTGATTGTTTTTCTGAATTGCTCTTTTTAGTGCTTGATGAAATTATTTAATTATTTAATCATTTAATCTGCTAACAAAGATGTCACGATTTGTAAGTTTGTTACACTAGCTTTCATATCATCACACTGAGATGATTGACTCGATACGATGCTCCTTTTTTAAAATACTCCGTCAGTTTTATGGCAGATGTAACAGGATGCACGCGTTCCAAAAGGTTCCTAAAAAGTTCTACTTTTGGCTTATTCATCAAGACGTCTTTTTTTTCCAAATGTGAGATGGGCCTTTATTTTGTTTTTGGTCAGCTGTGATTTTTCCCCTGGATGTGTTTTGCATCTTAACAGTAGCTGAATCAGGAACAGTGACCTAAGACTGAGAAAAATGAGGCTGCGTTTGTTACGTTTTGGGAATTAGGAGGACAAAAATGCAGATGAAGCCTACTGCTATGTATGCAGAGGCTAAATAAAGGAAATAAGTAAAAATACAAAAATAAATAAAAATCCTGAAAGTGGCCAAGGATACAGTACGGAGCACAGACAGCATGATAACAGGAACATTGTGAGCTTATTGACTGAGGCAATCACTATCAAAAATGCTTTAAGTTTCCAACATATTTAAAAAGAAAGAAAAAAGTATTTTCTCACCTAATAGTAGAGAATGACACTGGATTAAGAGGAGCTTAATCAGGGTAATGTGGAACAGCTGTGAAGGGGGAATGCTAAGCAGGAGAATTGAGACTAATTAACACAGAGAACATAAACTGAGCTTAAATAAACAAGCCCAACATGGAGAATAAGCAACAACGCACAATCAGAACGGAGGCTAAACAAAAAGAAAGAGAAAGAGGAAAATGAACCATTACCAAAAAGCTTTGACCCAAGTCAACAGTTCAAAGGCAATGTTACTAAATAATACTGAGGAAATGCATGTAAACTTCTGAAGACCTTAATAAATAAATCTCTTCTCTTTTATTATTGTGATATTTAGTAAATAAACAATAACTTTGGTGATTCATATCAACCTAAAACAGGAGAAGTTTAGTCTGATTCGACTTCAGACAGTGAAGGAAAAAGAAGGTGGATGTGTCGTTTTATTCAGTACATGTACATTTCTGGTTTCACCTGCTGCACCATTAGCTACTGAATTATTACCCCTGTCATAACTTAGCTGTTGCCTAAAATAGCTCTGTTGCAGTTGATCGTCAAAGTCATCGTTTTACTTGCAATGCACGGTAAATACTTTTCTTTCCTCCCACCACCTGTTTTTTCTGCCTCCAGGTGGGTACTACCTGACCAGCGTCTATGCTAGTCTGTGCCTGATCCAGAGCCTGGAGCAGGATCAGCCGTTCTCCGGCTGCCTGACGCCACAAGTGCAGGAAGCTCTGAAGGAGTGGAGCTGCAGACGGACCCTGGAGGCCCAGAAACAAAAGGAAACCCAGCAGAGCCAAGTAGGCACCGGCTCTCCTTTCATTGTAGTGGGTTTGCTGTGGAGGGATTTATTCTACTATTATTACACATGCTTCCATTTCACAGTTTGTCCTGCTGCCATTTATCTCTTAGTGTAACATACTTTTACTCGTTGCTGAGTAAAGCTGTGGACGCTGGCTTGAACTGGGGAGATTTTTTCTGTCCTCTCAGTTTAGGTTTGTTTCTCTCTAATACATGTTTCTATTATGTATCATGTTTCCAAATGATTTCATCTAGTAATTGCACTTGCGATTTTTTTTTTTTAGCTTCTTCAGATTCTAAGTTGATTTAAGAAAACAGCATCTAAAAATCACCATATAAAGAAAGAAAGTTAAGCAAGTTAATTTGCTTTATGTGGTTGCATTTCTTAATGCTACTGATGGATGACAATGAAACAGAAACCACATACTCTAATATTACTGCAAGCTTAGTTTGAGTTTTCACCAGTTTCATAAGCAAATAACTCCTGAAATTGATTGATTGGTTAGATTGGAAAGAATGCATCCAATTCTTTCCATCAAGTTCACATTCAGATTCAATTAGAGCGTGTTGGGCTGAATTGATAACTTTCATCAACCATTTTGTTGAAAGTTATCAGTCTAATTAAGCGCAGCTGATTGCAGCCAGTCGCTGACTTTGCAGCAATCCTTCAGCTGAGAAAGCATGTGGTGGCAGTGGGAAGGAAAACCTCCAGAAGGACCAAGTTAAGTGTGAACCGCTGTCTGCCGTGATTGACTAGGAGGTAAGGGACAGGAAAAAAACACACAGAAGCACTGGTCTCAGATTTCTTTGCCATGGAAACAAAAAATAATGATGCTCTTTAGTGACTCAGTGCATAAAAAATAAATATAGCTTAGCACAGAGTTACTGAGCTGGGATTATTTTGTATGGTAATGAACACACCCGTCCCATACAGGTAAACACAGCAGATGAACAGAAAGAAAGCGAATCAAGTTAATTCCATCGACAGCTAGGTCAGCGACTCTGTCCAGAAACAAAAGCACGGCTAAATACTTTCAATAAAAACAAAATAAGCAAAGTTAAAGGCTTCACTGACTTTTAGGAAAACACAACAGCAGAGAACCTGGACTACTTTCTTTGAAAAAGCAACACAAAGTTAACAGGAGCAACAGAAAAACTTCATTGACTCCATCCAGAAAAAAACACACAGAAACACACAAGCACAGAGTCAGACGTCACTTTCTATGGAAAGGGAAGCAGAGGATGAATGCAAATTTAATGAAAGCAATATCCTCCATCCTGTACTTTCTATGACAGAAGCAGAACAACAGAGAACGTTAATGGCAGCAATAGTTCTTTCAGTGGCTCCAATCAAGAATCCCTTACTCTCTAAGAAAAGAAAAAGGATAAGGAGGAGTAGCCAAACTCAATGGCAGCTGCAACTGAACCAGGTGTCCTTTTATGAAAAGAAAACCTTAGAGAGGTTGCATATCATTTCAAACCTGTTCTGCCATCATTTAAATGGTCAAAACACAACGTCACGAAAAAAAAAAAAAAAAAAAGATAATCCATCCACAAAGGCACAGACATCACCGTAATTAATTACACTGATGGCAGCATCATCTAATTGTCCTACAGCTGTGACGTTGGCAGCCGGGGTGAAGCAGTCACACACGTTTGACGGACATTTTATATCAACTTGTAATTATTTTTACAGATGTTTGAAGTTTTTCAAAGTGAGACAGGATTTTCAGATTTTCTTTTCCAGAGGTAATCCCTTTGATCTGAAGCCGCCAGCTTATGACTGGACTTCCCCTAAAGCCATAGCACTCTCCTGTTGATGTTTTTTTTTTTTGCCTACTCTCGCTTTTATCGCCTCTTCTCGTCGGTGTAACAGGTCCACCAGAAGCCATTTAAAAAAGAAAAAAAGAAAAAGGAATGCATTGTCATCCACGTTTCGGTCTTGTCACGTGGTGCTTCTCCTGGCTTCAAATAGCCCATCTAACTCACCCGGCAGCCAGATTTTCCACTGACACAGGCGAGGATCAGTGAGCCAAGTGCTATGAAGAGGTGGGCGGTCAGATAACATGAAATTTATCGAGCTGCATCTACCCGTCGAAGCAGGCAAACACAATATGCACACGGACAGCGAGGAGCTCAGTGACTCTGTGAGTTTTGATGACGGAAAGACCTGTTGACTGTCGATTCCTGACTGTGTTTTCTCTTGGTTCTGTTTGTGGGTTGTCTTCGGAGACACTTGTGTGTTGTGTTTTTCTCGTGGCTGGAAGTGTTTGCAGGATTGTCGGAGTGTTTGTGGAACAGAAGAGGATTTGCTCTGGTTCCTCGACATTGGGCTGTTTGGTGAGGGGATTATATGCCATGTCTTTTGTGTGTGTTGCTCTGTTCAGAGAGGTGTGAGGGCGTCCGTAGGTGGCTGAATCGGACATTATATAATGGCTAACGTGTGCTTTTCGGTGAGTGGCAATTGTTGATGCAGAAGCTTGTTTAGTTTCGTGCTTGATTGCCTTGATCGGTCTGGATCAGAGGGAAACTTTGGGAAAGTTGGGATGGAGCTCTTGTAGGATTAATGCGGCGGATAAAAGAGCAGCTCCACGAAAGATGAAGTTTATATAAAGCGCTCCGACCCGGCTGACTGTGTGTGGGAAGCAGGAGCTTTGTTTTAGAGGCTGTTTCTTTTATGAGCCTCATTTCGTCTCATTTCCTGCAGCTTTCGGCGTTCTCTTCCCTCACTCCTCCCCCTCTTTTGCCCTCACTCCATAAGCCTCTTGACCTCTGTTTGTCATCAACGCAACAAAACGCGTTCACTCGTGTTCCTCTCTCCCTCTCTTTCTCTATCCGTCCATCTCTCCTCTCCTTCTCCCCCCCCACCTGCAGAGGTGCGTTCGGATACTGTTCCAGGACGGGGAGCGGAGCGCCGTGAGGACGTTGCAGTGGAGAGCCGGCGAGACCAGCCAGGCCCTGGCGCAGCTGTGCGCCTCCACCTTCGGAGTGTCCGACCCGCAGCAATACACACTGTTCTGGCGCAGCGGCGGCGAGATGAGGGCCCTGCCGCCCCAGGCCCAGCCCCAGGACCTGGCCAGCCACAGCGAGGGGGGGCCCTCGCTCTCCTACCTGAGGACCGACCACGACTTCAGCAAGATGCGGCGGCTCACCAGAGGTGGTGCCGTGGACCTGAGCGAGTCGGTGTGCGAGGAGTGAGTGGGAGGCACAGAGGAAGCAGCAGGAGGAGGAGGGGGAGATGGGTGGATGGTTGGTGTTTTTCTCTGTCTCTTACTCTCTCTCTCTGTGTCTCCTCCCTCCCGCGGTGCGCTGTGCCTCGTCACGGGTCGGGACTCGTTGTGAAAAGCGGTCCTGATCCCGATCGGACCAGAGCAAAAAGCAGAGACAACTTGCCGAAAGTTTTGCCACGCGTTGAGGCCGCTTGTGTTAAAAGGAGTGTACTATTTTGTGACATGGAAAATGTGTAATAAATGGATTTGATTGTTTTTTTTTTTGTTTTTTTTTCCCTGCAACATGAACCCAGAGTTGTACCATGAAGGGATTACATCATTAAGAGACGCCGAGGCTCGAATCCAAAGAACACAAATTCTGTGAGACTGCTGTTGCCTGGAAACAAAAAACCACTTCCTGTACGCACTTAGGGAGGCAAATTGTCCACCGTTGTGATGTAACCCTTTCACGTTGTAAGTCTGGGCTAAGTCTTAAAGACACTTGGATGTATTATTGCTTCACTTTCTGTGCAAAAATCTGCAGATGTTTCTCGGGCGGGGAATGCGACCTTTTCTGTGGTTCCCTGAAATATGGCCTCGCAAAAAAAGCAAGATGCGTTACGGCCAAGACCGAACTGCAGTACTAAAGTGACAGAGCATGCATCATCAGGGTTTTTGAAAGAAATGAGATTTGAAATCAGCTGTCTATAACACAGAAGTGGCTTTATGCTTGCCTGGTGGAGCGAAGGCACAGACTCCCCTCCTTATTTTCAGTTTCTCACATGGGTTTTTTTTTGCTGGTGGAATAACGAGAAAGTGGGAGGAAGGTGGCAGAAAAACTTTTTGTGTTTTTTTGTGTCAGTTTGTGTTTTTTTTAAGATCCTCTCCATACTAACCTGGATATTCTTTGCCAAACAAATATTTTTGTCTTCTTCTTTTGCATCTCGTCGCTAGGGGAGGGTAATATGGACCTAAAATTTTGTAACAATTTCTTAAATTTGCTGCAATATTGATAAAAGTAGTTTAAAAACATTTCAACATTCCTGACAGTCTTTTTGCCTAATTCATTGCATCAGTAGGTAGTAAGGCAACAATACAATTAAATACCACACAGTGCTTGTGTTCAATAATTTATTTATTTTAATATTTCGTCATTTATCAACACTCATGCAACCAACCGTGAAAAGTATGGTCTTGCAAAAGTTACAATCCGACCCTCTCTTTTTGAGGTATGCCACCTTGAAAGTTCATTGTTTTCACCTTTCTTAACATGACATATTTTTTCCTTTTGATACCAATAAATAAATACGACAACAGTCCATTCCAGTCCTATCATATTTTGGGAAAACAACAGAGAATTTGAACGTGACTCATTAAAGTGCAGTTTTAGAAGCTGGTCTATGTATACTGGTGTTTGAAGCCCACTTTGCACACGTCCCTGTTTGGGTATCTGTGCTTAAAACCAGTGGAATAGTTTTTGAGAGAACCTTAAAAGCAAGAACTTACTCTGCAAGAGATTTGTTCTCTCTCCCACGGTCTCGCAGTTTCTTCTTGACACATCATCTAGGCCGAACTTCTTGTCTCATATAACGTCTGATAGCAATTAAGTGATTGGTCAGAAATTCAAAGTGGGTATGGTTAATTGGGAAAAGGACAAATGTAAATATGTCTACTTCTTCTAAGTGTGGACTTCTGCAGTTGAAATCTTTGGGGGAGAAAGATTATATGCTTCACAAGAAACAAATAATTTTACCCAAAATGGCAGGATCAAGAACGACTTTCTTTCTGGTCTGGAAATTGCATCCTCAAACTACATGATGAGTCAACGCCAGCAGAAGTGTTGCTTTCCATTAACAATCTCCATTTCAAATTTAGAGAAGAAGCCTTAAAGCCTGAACATGCTCAGAGAAATTTGTTCCCTCTCCAAGGGTTTCAGGAAATCAATAATTCAATTATTTCTCTGCAGCCCTGGAGTTCTTACAGCTTGTTCTCAATTATTTGAGCAGAATTTTGTTTTCTACTTTGGTGACAGACAACTATTGATCAGAAATTTGCAGTATTCACTACACTTGACTTCTGCACTTCAGTGTCTTGTGAAGAATGAAATGTAAACGTAGTTATTTTTCTTTCAAAATCTATGAAGCGAACAAACCTATCATGTCTTGCAGAGACCTTTTGCCTAGCACTTCTTTAGCCATGCTCAGAATCGCCTTCTTTTGATTTTTCAAATAATTACTTCAACATTACTGCCACCTGCTGGTGAAATCTTGACATTACAGCCTTGTTAATGGGTTAGAAAATGGTAAATGTTGTAGCTGGGGCCAAAATTTGATCAGGGAGGAAAAACAAACCCAACCTGCAACAAATTGATCAACTTACTGACTGACTTGCGAATGTATTAAATAATATTTTTCCATGTTTTTTTTTTTTTTTAAAATCTGCTCTGAGTTGTGTTGTTTCTCTTGGCCTAAAGTATTGTGTTCTGACTAACAAATCAGGACGTCATGAGGACTGGAAGAATGTAAATGTCCTCGTCACCAGCTTCTGGGACTCCTGCTGCAAGTCATCAATGCCAACAGACTGTTTGACTCTGTCACTTTCAAATCTATATATACATATATATAACTATCATATTGTGAACTTAAAGCTAAATTGAAATTGTTCAGTTTGTTGTGTGGATATGAAAGTGCAGATTTTCAACATATCTGGAGTTTTTAATCCGACTGAGAAGGTTTGTTTTTGAGAGCTATGATGTGAACATTGTTGCATGCTTTCTCATTCAACGTGAAGATTGATCTATGTGTGTATGCGTGTGTGTGTGCGTGCGTGTGTGTGTGTGTTTGAAGCATGTGTTTACTGTGGGAGCTCACCGATTCTTTTCAGTGTAAAAAAAAAAAACCCAACAACAACACACATGACTGTATTTTGTCAGGTAATGCAGTATCGCAATAAAGATTGCAATATCTGTACCAGCGCCACGTGCTTCCAGGAAGGATTTTGTCTTGAATAGTCTCAATCACCACTAAGTGGCAGCAAAATCCAATAGTCAATTTTTCTAACCTTGGGGGTTTGTTTTTTTTTCTTTTGCAGAATTGACATTAAACAATTTAATGCATCATCATGTAATTTTTGTCCAATATAATTTATTTGATAGCATCTCATTAAAACACTAGCTGCTGAGGCTGAAGCAAATAGCTGTATGCAGACGTTTCAAAGAAAAAAAAAGCTAAAATGAACACTCATATATTGTTTAATATTTTAAATTATTTTTTCAAATGAGTATCTTTTCCAAATTATTCACCTTGGATTTCTCTTTGGCAAACAAAGTTAGCTTGATCACTGTTAACATCTTAGAAATGTTAGAAATATTTATTTTTTTAATTCAGCTTATGGCCATAGAAGGCATCCACTTCCAAATACAAACACATGTTTTTTTCCCAAAGAACAAGTCAAAATGTGTGATTCACAATTCAGACTCAGTTATTTGTTTTTGTGGGGTAAGTGGTCCCAGGAAAATGTGCCAATAAGGCCAAGTGAGTCAATCCGTTTGGTTCATTTCAATATGAATTTATGTTTGTGATGATTTTACCAGTTATTTTTATCCTCTATAGGAATATACCTGTTTTCATATTTAACTTTTTGTTTGTACATTTATAAATAGGCCAAAAAATAGAGGACCAACAAATACAGACACTATGTAAACTGTAAACCAAGCAAACAAAAATGCCTTGTTTAATAATAAAACTTACAAAATCCAGTTGCATGCTTGCTTTACAGCGTTTATGGTAAAAGAAGCTGTACAATAAAGCTCACTGTTTTTATGAACAGAGAAGACAAAAAGGCAATAATTGGGCAATCTTTTTGATGAAATAACAAAATTAGCAGTAGTTCATACGTTGGTTTCTATCTTTTCTGTTGTAATTGTTTCATCGGATTCCTCCTCCCAGCTTTTGCAGCACACCCACGCCCTTCTCCCTGTACTCCGCCAGGCTGAGCCAGAAGGAGTCCTTGTCTTTCATGATGTTGGCCAGCACAGCTCCGCCCAGGAACACCATGTGTTTGCGTCTGGGAGGGTCCTCAATTCGGATCTTGAATTTCTGCAGAGGAGCAAAGTAAAGTGAAGAAAGCTATGGGTCAAGGTATGGGGATAAAAATACAGGGTTTTATTTTTATTTTTTTTAAGTATTTTTAAAAGTAGGCTACTTCTTGAATGCAGAAACAGACATTTATTAATATTTCAGCAGTTTGTTAGAAAGTTTTGTGAATTTCGCATTCTTGATTGCGATGTGGCCCCTAAATGAAAACGAGTTTGACCACCAGTACCATTGGGTATTTGTTATATTACTCAAGAATCAACACAGATGTTCACCGGTTTTCTACAGCCATTAATGCTCTTCGGATTCTTACTGATAGCTTCTGGGTGTCTCCATCAAGCACCCTCTCCAGATAGAGTTGCTTGATCTCTCTTTCCAGCCTGGAGGGAAGGCCGGGATACATGGTGGTCCCTCCTGACAGGACAATGTGCTTGTAGAAGTCAGCCCTGCCCAGCAAAGCACAGTGGAAATGTGTCAATATCAGTTCTTTGGTTTGTCAGCGGCAGCTGAAGAGGGGAGACTCAGACCTGAGGTCAATGTCTGCAGCCTGGATGGTATTGAAGAGCAGCTCAGCCAAGCCGGCTCCTTCCACGTTGATGAGGTGAGGCTGGAAAAGAGCTTCTGGAGCCCCAAATCGCTCTCCACCTACGTTTATCTGCCGGCCGTCGGGGAGCTGCAGCAAACACGCTGACCAGTAAAACTTAAACAGCCAGGAAACGTTGAGGGTTTCCCCCAGTGCATTATAAGCCTGGCGGGCCACCAGACTTTACTTGCACCCCTACCAGACTAAAACGGTATGTTTATTTATTATAAGTTTTTTTTACACACCAGTAGCAACACAGTATTGTCAGTATGTGACCATGTAGGGAGGCCGAGGTGTCTGGTTTCAGATGTATTTTAGTAAAAACTGCCTGTCTTTACCAGCCAGCATGTTAACAACTTCAGTGAATAAAGTGAAAAGCCTTGCAGAAAGGATCAAAAAATTTCTGGCCACATTAATTACGGTGAACTACAAAAAATGTGTATGTCTTTCAATTGTATTTTTCTATGTTTGCCTTTTTTAAAGACTTTATAGATGGTGTTCATAACATCTTCCAATACCACATAACTACTTTTATCAATTAACATAAAACCTGAAAGTATGTCTTCTTGGCTGTTGCTCCAAAACATACCGTATAGGACTCTACCAGGAAGGTGGTCTCCAGGGCCAGGCGCTGCTCTTGTTCAATGTTGTATCCGACGTAGCAGAGCTTCTCCTTCAACATCCGCACCGTCTCAAAGTCAGCCGTGTGATTGAAGACATAGCCACGCAGCAGCAGGAGCTGAAGGAAGCATAAAGCATCACTTGTAAAAGCAAAACTAATGGTTCTATAGAAAGAATTACATTTTTCTGAGCGTTAATGAGCGTTAATGATTCACCTTAATGAGGTAGCGCGTGATGTCTCGTCCTGCAATGTCCAACCTACGTGTGAGGTGGGGTAGTGAGTAGCCTTCGTAAACCGGACAGATGTGGGTGACGCCGTCTCCTGAGTCTACAACCACCCCTGTAAGCAAACCTGAACAAACACAACATGTCAAATCTTGAAAATCTGCCCACTGGTGGATGAGTCCACGCATAAAGTATTCAGGTGATATTAATTTATAACGTGGCCTTGAAAGCGGGAACTTGATGTAAATGTACCCTGGGCGTAGAGCGTGAGCACAGCCTGAATCGCCACATAGATCCCATGAAACTGGTACTTTTCAAACATCACCTCAGCGATTTTCTCTCGGTTCTTGGTGGGGTTCATGGGTGGCTCAGTCAGCAAGACCTTCAAAACAACAAATAATGTTAACTATGCTCAAAGAGGTCCTGTGAAAACCAAGACCAGCCCTCTGTGTGTAGTCATCACCTTGCATTCTGATGGGTTGATGTTGAGGCGCTCTGGGCCAAAGGTGTAGTCCCACAGGTGCAGCATGTCTTCCCAGCATCGCACCATGCCGTTCTCCATGGGGTAGGACACCTCCAGCATGGAGCGGCACTCGCTGGCTTCATCCCCAACCATCAGGTCCTGGTGACAGAGGTCAGAGTCACGACAGTAAGATTTGAAATGTATTTTGTCTGGTGTAAAGGGATGACTGTATTCCTTGCAAAACATGTAAAAGCTTCAGTTTCTTCCATTGTTTTTTACTGACATATAGGAGATAAGATAATTTAAAGAGATGTTTTTCTTAATATTGATTCCAATTTTTCTATAGTGAGTAATTTCACATCCACAAAATATAATTTAATGTAAAACTAGAAGACGTGTCAAGTAAACACGTAATCTGCCCTTCAGTTTGATCTATTTATCTCCTTTGCAGTCCCGACAGGATCAGGATGCTTAAAGGCTTTAATGATTTGCACAGTCACAGGTTACCTTAGTGTACAAAATGAACTGTGTGCATTGTTTCAACCATCAAACGTTTCAGAGCTGGATTAGCAAAGGGAATGGAAATTCATTACATTAAATGACTGCCTCTTTATCTATGTCTAATTATGCAAAAGTTTATTTTTATTTTTTACATTTTGTCACATTATGAGCACAGTTATTTAGGGTTTTCAGAGTAAAAAGGATTAAATAATAATAAAAACATTTAGAATTTTAATTGTCAAAACTGGTGAAAACTTGTATTCTTTTCACAAAATCCCAATAAAATATACCGAAGATTGTGATGTGATTAAATATTAAAAAGCTGTTTTTTTCTAACATTGTGTCATCTTTTTATTTTTATCTAGTTAAGCTCACCTTAATCTCAATGTTGCCCACTTTGGTGGTTGACCGTATGATTGGCCGCCCCACCAGGGCTGGGAAAATGTGCTCGGGGAAGTTGGACCCAGCAAAGCCACACTTGACAAACTGTGTGGGGGAAGTGAAAAAAAGAAACATGAAGTACATTTTGGGTGTGTGTGCAAATACAGCTCCCATTTCTGCTCGTAGATCGAAACTCAGACTTTGTGCTGCGAGTATACAAAACTCAGATTAATTACTTTTTTTAATCACACAACTGGAAAAGTTTCTGCATTAAGGCATTTAAATAAATAGTCACAGAGTGTTTTAATGCAATGAAATCAACCACAGGGTCTATCAAGATGAAACCTCTCACTTTACTGTCTCAACATGTCTGTTCGGACAAACACACATTCCTTAGCCTGAAGCAATGCAACACATTCCTATAAAAAAAAAAACCCAAAATAAAATCAATAAATAAGAAAAAAATGTAGGTCAACAACTTGGTATGAATTTTATTTGCCAGTATTCTTAAAAATAAACATGTAAATCCTATAAGGTTCCCCCTTGAACATTTTAACACCTCACACTTCTTCCTGCTTTTCATCCAATTGCATGCTTCCTTCAAACCATCACAACCATTTATGGATGTCTGTAAAAGCAGGAGTGACAGGTCCAGACTCATGCAACAAGGCATGAGTGCAACAAGGTATGCGCCGAGTTTCACACCCTGCAGGATTTCTGCATCTGTTTGACTGAAAACCCAGAAATCAAAACGCTGTTAGAGATGCAGCACACCTGATTTGTATGACAATATCACCAATGTTGGGATAACTTGTAAAGATGAAGGCTATATAGCGTCAAGCCAAAAAGAAAAACAATCTGTGATGTTATGATGATTACTGTGTGAAAGAGTTTGAAGCACTTACTCACCCCCGTCCCATTGTCACAAACCACCACCTTCCTCCCTTGGCTGTCCATGCTTTCTCTAACAGTTCAAGATACTCCCACCTGTCCGACGAGAGCCTGATCAAGCTTAATATTTAAGATAAACATGCATGAGCTTAGCTGGGATCACAACTGACAGGTAGGCAGAAGTCTGCTCTTGTAGCGTGGGTGGGGTTACACAATGTAAAACACCCGTTTTATGGCGAAGGAGGATGGGAAGGGGTGGAGTTTTAAACTTTTTTGTTGAAGCAGGAAAGGTTTTATTTTGTATATGAAAGTAGAACTTCCACAAATGACCTTTCGGTTCAGTTCAGTGTTTTGTGATGCACTCTGCAGACTCTATATAGATTATTATTTACCATTTATGCAGGTTTGTTGATCCTCGACAACTTTAATATTGAATCTGAACATCCATCCACCCATTTTCTAACACCCTAACAACATCTGAACATAAGCTACAATATTTGGTCACACAACCTTCTGTTATTACCGCTACAGTAAATCGGCATGTGGACATTGGAGTTGTCGACACTTTGTGAGTCCAATTTACTTCCTGCTGGAACTGAAGTCATCAGAAAATGTTAAAACCTTTATTTGAGCAAAACAGATGTGACCAGAAAACAGCCTGATCATAGCTGAAAATTAAAAAACAGAATTGTGAAAGAAAAGGCTAATCTTGCAGTACTAATTTATCTGCTGCTTTGGGAGAATGACAATGATGGAACTAAATGATCTAATAATATTTGACACAGTTCAATTAAAATTCTAGTTTATCATTAAATCTGTACTTTACACAGAGGTATACAGTACTCTCTGTTTACATATTTACCGAGGTGAAGATATGAAAACAGACTCGTCCTTATAAAGATGCCAAAATTTGCTGAAATTGAGAGGAACACAAATAAGGTTATTATACTGCCCTCTGGAGGTGAGATGCAGTAATGCGCCAAATTAACGCAGAAAATTGCCGCATTGCGATTAAACTTTGTAATAATGGCGGATTTGTGGCGTTACGGAACTGATCCTCCAAACGGACGGCTCGTTTTCAACTTCATGGTAACAAATTCAACACCGCGTTTGATTATTATTCTTTAATAAACGTGTTTGGGGTTTTTTTCGAAAATGGTGACTGTTTTTTTCGTCTTTTGACCGAAGTGGACCCGGGAAAGAAACCGGGCGCCATCTTTGTTACTGCTGCAGTTTAAAGAGAATCAGAAACGTTGCTAAAATGGAATCAACATGTCATCAGAAACAGGTAAGAACTTTTATTTGTCAGCTGTTCGATGAAGTTGTAAGGGTCATAAAAACGTGTTGTAACAAAACAGCTTAACGCTGCTGTTTTGTCCAACAGTATCGCTTTTTAAATTTACTCGAGTTGTGTCAAAGTTTAAGCTAACTTGCTTTTGTTGCGCTTTATATTTTTGCCTTAGACACATTTATTCGGAATTATTTTACTTTTATTGAAACAACTCTTGGTTTAGTACAGTCATTTAAGATATGCAAAACAAATGTGCATTCACATTATTTTTGAATTCTGATTCAAATTCAGTTCAGTTCAAAAATACTTTATTGATTCCAAAGAGAAATTAATGTTATTGAACAAATTTACCAATTTTTAGTTGAAATAATAGAAAACAAATGTCAAAGTCAGGCTAAATTTTAATTTTTTTATATCGTGCTGTTTACAATTTTTGTATTTATTATAGTTATGCTGTCAAAAACATTACCACAGATTTTATGAGCAAAGTTAAAACTTTTAACAGTTGTATATCAAAGAAAGGTTCTTTATATAACAAAGCAATTTGTGATCATGTACATTAAAAACTTCCTAAAAACTTAAGAATAAAAATATTTAAAAACTTAGAATGTTCTGTCTCAAAATGATAGTCTTTTGATGTCAATGTAAAAAAAAAACCATAAATTTTATAATTATATATTTTCAGGTTGCATTTTTCTTAAGTTCAACAAATTTAATTAAAATAAGGTTTGCTAAAATGTGTTTAGGTCCATAATAATGTAGCGTTATATTTTATATTTTACGTCACACTTCCAACATACTGCTTGGAGCTTTCTACATACAAAAACTCATGACCACGTTGGATAAAAATAGTTTTATTTATTCGCACAAAACATTTACAAAATACACATTTTCACTGAATTACAGAAACGTTGTGAGAAATGATAGTTGTAAGAAAGTTATGTCAGACAGTAGGCCTGCGAGAGTGTTAATGAAGATGCACTTGATTAGCTTTGACTGTTGTGAAATGCATTAGGCACATGGAGAAAAGAACCAGTGAACTTTGAACTCGAAGCAGCTTGGAAACCTCTGACAGCATCTTCCATTGAGGGATAGCAGGAAAGGTGAACAGGTAAAATGGCTGTAGTTGAAATAGTTTGTGCTCTAACAGGCGTGTTGTAGTCACAGACAGTTTGCATGGACTCACAATCTGTGTTATAAGAATGCCCTTAGCTCCATTTAAGGCAGTGAAAAGAGTCGAAGAAGTTCGTAATGACGACTTTTGCACGCACATTTAAACCAGTGCAGTAGAAGACAACAATGAGACTCACATAAACATTAGTGTACTACTGACAATGTATGGTTTTACACTACTTTAAATCTGTAAGGGCACGTAAGTATTAATTCATTATTGTCCATGGTGACATATTCACATACAGCTATAGCCTACACAAGGCATTGTTCTTATTTTTTTCACAATTTCCACACAAATGCATGCAGCTTCCCTTTAAACTATTACAAGATCATTTATATTTACAGATTTATTTGAAACAGTAAAAAAAAAAAGAAAGACATGACATTACTAATATTCTCATGAGCTAACGAACATTAGGATTAGCTCTAAAATCTGTACCCGAGACTTAAACATACTGTTAGCCAGTAGTTGTTTATCATTCTACACAACAACAACCAAGCTTATGGGTTTCGTTGGGCTCCAGGCTCAATTTGCGTCTTTGCCAGCTTACATGTAAACAATCTATTTTAGAAAACATGATTTCAGCTATTGCTTTTCTGTTTATTCCACTTTAAATATGTAAAATTTACACTTTGTTCTGTATGCCATTTGGTCTTTTTGACTCTTATAAAAGCAGCTGAATGATCACCTCGCCTCAAACCGTCAGAAATGTGAACAAACTTCTGCGGGTAAATAATATTGACAGTGTCACATAACCACATTTCCACATATTTGCCTGTAAGTGAATTGTAGTACATTTCTTTTAATCATTTAGTTGTGAAAGTGGGTTTAAGATGTCCCCGGGACCAGTATAAATGAATTCCATCGGCACGAAGCGTCCCATGGCAGACGCCTTGTTTTCCTACCAGAAAAAGACCAAAACTGAATAGTACAACATAGCAAAGGGACGAAATGACCAGCACCCTTCTCAGTGCTTTTTTTAAGTGCATAATTCCTTGTACAAAGTCTGTTCGGAGGCAGAAGTTCCCCCGCCGCTTTTCTTTTCTGTTTAAGCAGCTGTAGCATGTCCATCGCCTCACTGTCTATAATGTTGTGTTTTTGTACCTGTATAAAAAAAAAGACTTGAATCATCTCAAGACTCAAACTCGCCGTCGCTGCTGACAGAGATCTCTGGTGTAGACGCCCCCGTTCCTCTGTGCTCAGTTTCTGTGCTGCAGTCGCTTGCCTCTGGGCTGCCGAGGTGGCGAGGGGAAGTAGGCAGCAGGTGGGGGTGGGGGTGCCGCTCTTGCAGGGCGCCGTCAGGGGAGCCTTCCGACGGCAGGACGGACGGATCCTGTTGAAGCCTGAGGTGGGGGACAGAAATTAGTTAAAGTACCTCTCCTCAGTTTAAATAGAAACACTCCGTTTCCCCCACAAAATTTTGTATTTAGGATTTCTCTGCTCTGGAGTTCCTCTCTTTAAAATGATGTGGGAACCTGCCTGTTTTTTGCCGATGCGGCACGATCTCTTTGGCGGCGGTTCTTGAACCAGTTACCGACTTGTGTAGGCGTTAGACCCGTGGCCTGGGCCAAGTGACGTTTCCTGGACGGGTTGGGGTAGGGATCCTGGAGATACCACTCTCTCAACAAGCTCCGAGTCCGTTCCTGGAGAAAAATGGGAGATATTTAATCTTCATCCTTACTCTTTATCATCTCAATCAATAAAACTGGCTTGTCCCTCTTGTATGATGCGGTCTTTGAACAGATTAGACTGGATTTATAAACAGATAAACACTGTTTACAGTTGATGTATATATAGCCATGTATATCTTCTAAATTGGATCATGCTAAGGGGCTTAATAAGATGACAGACTGGTCATCCCCACAGAGGTTTGGAATTAAAGATTATACGATTATGAGCACTGGCCACAAGGGGGAGCTCATGCGCACAAATATGGAGACAAAGTTCACGCTCTCTTTTTCCTCTATCATGCTGTTGAAGCAATTTATTTTAATCTGATCTTTTTATAATAAGCATAAAATATACCCAAAGGTTTTAGTAGTTTAAAAGAATATTTACATTTTATATTATGTCTTGAATTATTGGGAATATTTTAGAAAATGTGAAAAATATTCTAGTGACAGAGAATGTTTTAAGAAGACATTTATACAGAAGAATACAAACGTGATCAAAACTGCAATCTTAAAAGTTGAATTCCTTTATGGAAGGAAGATGAATGAGATTTTTTTTAGTTTTTTTTCAACATATTAAAATAAATTCCACTATAAAGTTTTTTTTAATTATATCAAAGACAAGTTTAATGCTCAAAAAGCAATGATAAAAGCTTGGCTTCTCAGTTCATCTGACATTATACAAAGTACTTCACAACATGAAGATGTTAGATAAAGTAATGTTCGTTTTTCCGTCACACAAAATAACCACAGCCATTGCTGGAATGTAAAACCATTGCTGCTAGCAAGTCAAACACAGAAACAACTAAAACATATTTTTTCTCTGTTTGTCAGTGCTGGTTTTATTTCTTGTAACATCTGTAACATACTTGCTATTTTACAATTTTGATTTGGTTCTGCTAAGTTCTTGATATTTAGCAGTATTTCCAAGAAGGATTTACAAGACCTCACAGTTGATGGTTGATTTGCTTAGGGAACCAGTGAGATGGAGCATACTTGTGCAACAGTCTGGTGTAGTTTAGACGTGCAGGCCGAAAGATGAGGGTGGCTCTGACCATCGTAAGAGCATCTTAAGAGCTCAAAGTCAAGCCTGTTTGATCTCGAAGTCAGAGAAAAAATTATCTGCTATCATGCTGTTTTTCTTGGACTGGTGTCCAAGAAAAACCTTGTTTTTAAAATATCCGTTTAATGTTTATGCTCGCTACGTGCCCATTGTTTTCTTCTAATTTTGTGGAGAGACAAGAGATTGATGAGTTGAACATTTTTATCGTAAGTATAACATACAAGTTTACAATGTCAGTATAAGTTCTTACCTTAAAGCAGTGCGTCTTTTGCTCGCCGTCCCAAATGGTGCGGGGCAACGGAAACTTCTTCCTGATCCGATACTTCTCCACTGGGCCCAGCGGCCGCCCTCTCAGCCTTTCCGCCTCTCTGTAATGCGCATCCAGCCAGAGGTCTTGCAGCTTGGCGTGCGACTCGCGGGTAAACCTGTGGCTCTGGAGGATCTGGTATAGCGCCTCGAAGTTCCCGGTGTGGAAGGCGACCAGCGCTCTTGCTCGCATCACAGACTCGTGCCGATTGAGCGCCTCCCCCGCAGAGCCGGGCACGGCGGCAGGCAGAGACCAGAGGAACCGACCCAGGCGCTCGATGTCGCCGGTCTCCTCCAGGTTCTCGCACACCCGGGCGACCTGGTCGGGCGTGAACATCGGCAGTGGGAACATTTCACCTGGTCTCTTCACAGTAGCTCAGCTGAGATGCGTTCACAACCCACATGGGATGGTATATCCGTGTGTGAAGCTCCTCAGACCTGTTGGAAAGGTTTCGCCTCAACTTCAACAGCCTCTCCTGGTATTTAGGTGCGAGTACTTCTGGGAAGACACTGTTGGCTCCACCATTACAGGCAAGAGCAGAGACAAATGAAGAAAGAGGACAAGCAGTTGCTAGTATTTATAGCCAGATACAATTAGCATCTCTGTGGTTGTTTTGAGAAGGATTATACGTCCTGGCCATTAGCCTCTTAGTGGGGGGTAGTGTGTACAGAGGTGCCTGGCTGATCAGCTTGTTTGGCTTAGCCTGAGGATACACTGACTGCCAGGATGACTGCAGTGAGCAAACAAGTGAGGAAAGATTATTTAAAAGGTCTGGTCTTTAGGAGATAGATGTCCATCTCAGGAACAGATGATGGAGAGAAGACACTAAAAAGAACAAGAGGCAGAAAGTTTAGAGGCAGCTGATTTTCTTAGAATGTTAGGAACTTAAAATAACCCTGTTAAATAATATTTTGCATAATTGACTAAGTACGTTTTTTTGACATTTGCCCAAGGGTAAATGTTGGGATATAAAGCCCCTCCTGCCAGTTAATACCCATGTAATTAAAATAGACATGGGTTACAGATAGGTTATCCCCTGTGACCTCTCATCACACCAGTTCAAACTGGGAACGCATCTCCAGTTTGAACTGGAGCAAGTCCATACAGAGCAAGTCAGGTCACCATGTTATTAATCTGCAGACTGGTTTAGTCCTTCTTATCTCAGTAGCTCATTAATCAGTCTAAGGACAATTTTCCTATTAATCAGACAACAGATCCTGTAAGCATCAGTTGGCTAATGCGCAAACAGGTTACACTTCATTTACCCAAAGTAGCCTAGAGGGAAACAAATGTGCTCTCAACAACATCAGTGTGGAGGTGACATTTATTCTGCAACCGGCAACCCTGAAGTCAGATATAGATTATTTCCAGAGTGATTAAGGCTTTGAGCAAAGGTTGCAGTCAGGTGAAGGTTTGTCAGGTTTAAAACGAAGTAAAAAAAAAAAAAAAAAGCCTCTTGTAGAAATCTGTCGAGAATTCAGGTATTATGAGGCTGGCAAACAATAGGGACAGATCAATAAGCAACTGAAACCCTGGCTTGTTTTGACATTGTATATTAACTACTTCAAGTTGTCACTCAGAAATCATTTTAAAATTAAATGGGAACATTTTATGAAGTTATGTTCGAGCAATGCTCTGAAATAAACTGTTCAGAGAATATCTGCATTTCTATTGACCATGAAATTGTTGAAACTGGAATTACAAAAATAAATTGCTTGGAAACACGCCAATTTAGAAAAAAAAACCTAAAATTTTTCAGTAAAATATTTTTGCACCAGGATGTGGTGACAATAAAACTGCAATAGAAACACTTTCTTTGCATCACACAAGTCATGTCATCAACAACCAGATGTTACTACTGGCGGAAAAGATGAAGAAATTGACAGGAAGTGGTAGCAGGATGATGCGGCGGCATGTTTTTTTAATGACTTACTTTATTGCAATTCTTACTAAATAGAAATACAGCAATTGTGAAATTGTGGTGGTTTTTACTTTAGTCGAATATCAACAAAGTTTTGGGTACATTTGAAATGAGAGCGCATTTTTCAAACCATCCAAAAATAAATATTGGGTGTTTTTCTTGCGAAATTCCAAAGGTAGTTTTTATGTTAACGCTGTATTGCATCAGGTGTAAAGCAAGTTTCTGACTGAGATTCAGAAACTTGGAAAGAGGAAAAACTCTTTACTGCTTCTGCAAAACATGACATTTTGAACAATTTCTTCCTCCCGACTCCATGAGAAAAGTTTAGTCATGGCTCCTTCATGATTCAATGTCAATGTGCAGCTGTGGACGAAACAAGGTCCAAAAGGACAGATCAGCAAATTTGGTGTGGAAGAAAATGCTTGGCCTGCACAGAGTCCCAACCTAAGTCTCATGAGGCATCTTTAGGATAAATTCGAGCATCTCACATGATTGTCTGACTTCATAATTGCTGCCCTGAAAAAAAGGACAAAAATGTACATAAATACACTTCTAAACCTTGTAGAAAGCTAGTCTAGATGAGCTAATGCTGTTAAAACCTCTGGTTAAAGTCTTTTATTATCAAAAATATGTTATTATTAGTTGATAAGTCAGTAAAGGAAGTGACCCGATAGGTTTGGCAAAATAGAATACAATATGAATATTGAGTTTATTAAAGGTTTGTATTGTTTATGAGTTTAGTTTAAATGCTAATAATATAGGTATTATCTGTCTTTTTAAACTATAAAATATAATCTTGCTGAAGAAGAGACCAAGAGCATTGTTATTGTTTTATAAATGCAGTTGATGGTGCTGATGACAAATTATAATCAGAGTTTCAAGTGGGAGGCACAGAAACCTGCAGGGTTATTGTACAAACAGTTGGGAATCAATTGATGCCTGTTGGACCCTAAATCTAGATTAAATTCACCAGTGGGGTGGTGGGCTAACAAAACGAAGGGGACAAGCTGTGTCGCGCTCGTGTGTGTGCGCATGTGTGTTAGTAACGCTGTTTGGCACAGAAGAGGAGAAATGAGCTCAGTGAAGATCTGTCTTTAACTCTTCCAAGTTTTAGACACTTTGCGCCTCTACTGCCAAGCAGACGTGCTATCGCATAGACAAACATTTACCTTCATTAGAAGGAGTCCAGCCCCCACTGCCCCACCTCCCAATCTGTTTAACATTTTTAAGAGCAGACTGAATCAAAATCTGCTTAAGCACACTCAAGCCGTTAGAATAAGACGAATAATAAGATGGCTGATGAACAGATGATGTGTTTGTAGAAGGGAAGGGGGGCAAAGGGTGAAAAGCTTGATTATCTTTTTTAAAATGAGAAAAATTAGATAGCAAATATACACCACAAATAAACCTGTTCTGATTTTCAGCATAAATTATTTTTTCACAATGTGGCCACACGTTGAATACTTCCAACCTGATTAGATCATCGGCCTTTTATGTGTTCCTGCGTATGTTTTGATGTCGACTGTTTATAATGTGCATTACAATGAGATATAGATAAAAACTCCAATGATGAACAAGTTTTGTTATTGCCCATAGCCACTAACTTTGCAGTTTTCAATTAAATCTTCATGCACTTTGTAATTAGTGACATTTTACTTTTATCATCGATTTGTTGTGTTTTTAAATGTTAAAAAAAATAATACTCACAGATATGAAACATTAGTTTTCCACCACCTATGTATTTTTCTGGAAGCTTTTAGCCAAAACCTTAGTTTAGCATCATGTAGGAGTACAGATAATCTAACAAGTGTCCCTCAGTTCTACTATCTACAGCAGATAAACAATATTTGACAATAATTTTCTTTCTGAATATACAGAAATCCAGTTCAGTTTTAACACAAGACCTCTCAGATTATTCATAGAAAAAAAAATCTCTTTGGCAAGCTGCTAATGAGAAAAACCTTTGTTTTTTCACATAAACAATAACAAAACCAGCTAATTATACTTGAATGACTTGGATATATCCCTACTTGGCATAATATTCTCTTTCTAAAAAAAAAAAAAAACGCTTGTTGATTTTGTCAGCAGACAAAGCAGGGGTCATGCACTGTGGTGTCCTACGCAGGAACTGGGGGTTTTACCCTGCTGTATAAATCCACACCAAGCACAATTAACAAGCAATTGGGGAGGAGAAGTAATTAGTATTATCTGCTTATCACCGTTACCCCTATTTGAAGGAAAAGGGGTTACAAAACCCACAATGACATTTACACACACACACACGCACACTGTCTTAATTCCCTCATGGCTAATGTGTAAGAGCTAATTACAAGCTCATTTACAACTCAATGGGAGCATCCTCTCAGACAGATCTATCCCCCTGCATCTTCCCCTCCCCTCGTCTCCACAATGCGTTAGCTGTGCCGCACAGGCCAAACCAGGAGGACTCCCAATGACTCCTAAGGTTAAAGTGTGTGGTTCCAGAACAAAAGCCTGTTCCAACCAGGGTAATGTTCTGTGTCCAGCATCGTCCCAATGTCTTTTGACTGTATTTACCAGAATAGCAATGTTGCACAGAAAGGCAAGGCCCCTGGTTTGGAGGTTTAGTTTTGTACAGGGAGAGTCTTAATAAGCCCTTTCAATTTTAAACATTGTAATTCAGTCATATCAGGTAAAAATATTTTGCCTAATATTTACTGTAACCTAAAAGTTTAATATATTTTAGTTAAATTACATTATTATACTACTGTCTTTGAGTGAAAGATATATTTTCTCTTTTTTCAAAGTAATATTTTAGGGGTTTAAACAGTTTAAAATTCTGAGGCGCATTTTAAACAACCAGAAACCCGACGAATCCTGACTAGATTTTTAAAAAAACAAATCAGTAACAAAATCAGCTAATTTTCTGTTAAATTCTTTGGTGGCTAATGCCTCTTAGGGACTCTTCTGACTGGGTTTTGTTTATTGAATCTTTATGAATGTTAAAAACTCCCCCTAACTTCCAAGTGATTATAATTTAGTTTCACAGTGTAAGCCCTGTGAATGATTGTGAGTTTATGGCTGCAACTGCTCCAAATGTATCAGGAGTTGGTGCTGTTGTTTATTCAAAGCATCCTGAGTGAAGGCTGGAAAACAGAGATTAACTCTTTCTTTTGGCATTAAGTACAGCAAGCTTCTGTCCATTTTATGTGCTAAAATAACAAAGAAACATCCCTACAAATTCATATTTTACTCACTATGTGCACTACTGCATTATTCCAGCCAGAAGAAAACTGGCTGGAATAATGCTGTAAACTCTTTACAGTAGCTTTTGTTTTTCTTCATTTTGATTTCTGAAACAGAAACCTTTGATATGTGCGTCAGAGCCGTGTGTGCGTCAGTGTTATAGTTCACCCTCCAGACGGTATCATGTTCACTGTTTGAAGGATCGGCTTAACCACAAGCTCACAGTTATCTGGCAAGCTCCAGTTTAAGCCTTTAAAAAATAGAACAGCAAATCACTACCTGCTCAGGACTGGGTGTTTACTGGTTTGTGGATCAAAGCTTACTAGTCTTTTTATTATTATTATTATTTCAAAAACACAGAACAAACCAGAAAAATACTCACCAAGTTTACTTTTCATTTATAAAAACATTGGTGTTAATAAAGTGGAGAGTATTAAGGAAAATGTAGGTTTTTCATAGTGCCCACCATCTTCGCAGTAATCAACATCAGTGTTGTGTTGTGATGTTTTCCATTTATTCATCAGCCTGATTTCAGTAGAACAGGAATTTATAGAGAGAGATGACATAGTGGTACAGATGTTTGCATCAACCTCTAACTCTCTCAGAAAAAATACATTTATTTCTGCTTGAATAAAGATGTAGGTCTTTAATTAATGGCAGTAATTAAAGAGTTCCATCTTTAATTACTGTTCAGGCACTGATTTATTGACAACCATCCGAAAACAAGCATTATTTTATTCTTTTTAATCTATAACCCAAAGTGTTCTGTGACAAAAACATATTTTTATTGACATCATTAAATATTTATTGAAGTTCTTTTCAGATTTACAAGTATCTGTATCTTAGTTTAATTGTGTTTTTTTATTCATTACCTTACATTTAAGCTACATTTTATGTTAAACAAGCAGAGAGTGTCAGAACTTCTACTAAATATTCATAAACCATATTTATAAATATTATCATTGCTACAGATATTTCTATTACACTGTTTATTAGGACAACTTGTTTAATATTCAGATAGTCTGTCTTGCTTTATCATCTGACAGGTGTTACTGGAATTGTTAAGAGATCCACAGGGATTTAATCTGGGTCTTATTTTTGCCTAATACCATAATGCTCATTAATTCCTGCTTTGGTGTCTTACCTCCCCTGATCTCTGGATTTCCCAGTCCAGCTTCTCCAAACACTCCACTGAGACGTACACAGCCCCGAGGAGACGACCACTCCATTGTTTAGTACTTTTGTCTTTTAAAAGTTGCGTTGAAGAAGGGCAGCGTGGTAGAGATGCACTCCGATGGCTCACACACCATCAGCTATCAATGCTGAATTTTCCTTTAAGAAATTAAAAATGTGATATTTGGATTTAGTCACAGTTGTACGGGTAGAAGCTTCTCTGTGATCCACTGATAGTAATTTTAACTTTTCACAGCAAATCGTCCTAAGCCGTCCTTCTAATGTTTTCAAATACTTGTACAACAAACAGCATTTAAGAAAAAACAATATCATACCTACAGTTAAACATGGTGGTGGTAATGTGATGATCTGGGATCAGGAAGATCGATGTCTTTCTGGAACTGTGAATGCTAAAGTTCAATTCTGCAAAGTGTTCTGGACCTGAAGGTCAGAAAAGCTCTGGTTCTGATCCAAAGCTGACCAAGAAGTCCATAAGATGAACATTTTTGGAGTGGCCAGTTGAAATCCAAGTAGATCCGATGGATTAGCTGGGGTGAGACCTTAAACAAGTCATTCATGCAGGAAAACCATCTAACACAGCTAATTAACACAATTCTTCAAATCAGAGTGAGCAAAAATTAGTCCTTACTGATTTTAAAGTTGTTTCTGCCAAGAGTTTAACAGAAACATTAAGTGTAGAGGATAATGACTTTTTCACTTTGGACTTTGTTGGGCTGAATAGCCTTAGTCCCTTAAATAAATTATCATTTGAAAGCACTTTGATTGTCTGAAATATTCAGCATAGAAGAGCTAAAACAGAAGAAGTTTTTAAGGGCTAAATAGTTTTTCACTGCTCTGTATTCCTGTCTTTAGCTTTTGACAGCCAGTTTTCCTGAGCCCAAGTGAACATTTCACAAAAACTAACGCCATACTTGCATAAGGTTTACAAATTTAGTGAAAACAAATACTATCACCCTCACTCGTGGCTTATATTGATTTTGATTCAAGTCGTATTCTGTGATCCTTTTGTGACAGCTCAACCCAAGTTTAATCTGTCATATAAATCCGAACTAATCTCCTGTCTAACAGCGGCTGCAAAGGCTGAAAATTGACAGAACTGCTCCTGCCTAGTTACCTTAATGCAAAAAAAAGAAGAAAAAAAAAGTAACATTACAGGTATAAAAATAAGAATAGAACATTTGTTTTGTTCTTTTTCCTGCAATGGCTGTAAAAAAAATAAAACTGCGACTCCATTAGAGAAATGTTAGACTTTCGCCCAGTTGTGTTTTGCAGACATGGTGACTCCGGCGTCATGGCTGCCGTCATCTGTTCTTGAAGAACTGTGATAACTGAGCTCCAGGGGAAGTTAAAGCTCAGTGTGTGAGAGCATATGGTTACTCTTTGCTTCAGCATGTGTCATTTGAACTTAAACCTGTTGAAAGACGTGGATATGGATGGAATCGTGATGACTTTTATGGATCACTCCGTTTTCATTGTGTGTGTCTGTAGCTTTGTTTCCTGCTGGGTTCCTGGGACAGCAGGGGGTGGGAGGTGTTAGCTTGGTGAGAGGGATTACCTATATCTGTTAGGCCTCCTTTTCTCTCCCCCAGGCAGTGTCACGTCTCATTACTTCTGTCCTCCAGGCCGGATAGTCTGGCTTTAGCTGGGATACATTTAAAATGCCAGGTAACCTGGCGCTCCAAGAACTCCAGGTTTAGAGCAGAGTGATATGTCTGTACTGAGAGGCTTTTATTCGGTAAGTGCACATGTAAACTTGCCCCAAAGCTGGCACCGATGGCCGATAAGCCCTCATTTGTTTAAGTGAAATGGATCCCGGCATCTCTGAGAGAAGGGCAAGGCTAGCACATATTTGGTCTCTTATTCTGATTATCTTATGAATAAATAGTTGCATTTTTAGGTTAACAAACACGCACGCAAGTTGCATCTGATTGTGCATTTGTGAATAGAAAAAGAAAGTACTGAAGGCAAACCAGGAAACTGTGGGGAGTAGAGCAGGCCTCAAAAAAGGGAACAGTTATTTTTTCCAACAGTAAACTACGGAGTTTTAATAAAATAAATAAAGACATCGAAATGTTGTGGGAGAGGCAACTGAAAATATTCGTAGATTAGGACGCTAAAAAAGGTTTCATGTTTTCATAATTAAGCGATAATTCATTTTTGACATTTCTTGAGTGTTACCTGTTTTCTACGTCAAGAAAACCTTTGAATGCATTTTCTGCAAAAACAGCTGGATATTAACTTCTTATAAAAAACATGTTTAGCAAGGCATAAGAATAAGGTGGAAATTTGAGCTCCACATTACTTTGGTATTGACATGACCAAAATTGCGGTTAATAAAACATGAGCATTTTGTGTTTGGTATGTTTTATATTAAAAATAAAAGATTAAGGTTTTCTCTTCGTCCTTTTTGAAAGGAGATCGGAGTTGAAACAAAGCTAGCCCTCATCACTAGTCATCGGAGACTTCACTGTCTAAATTTGTTTAATCAAAAAACGTTAATTTTTAGAAATTTCTTTTCGTAATTCCATTTTGTGCAATTCGATGATCAATTTTAAATGCAGCTACTGATACTGGAAATTAGCCAATAGATTCTTCTTCCTTCAGGTAAAGTTTCTACTCCAAAAGTTGTTTTTGTTTGTTCAACCTCCTAACACTTCAAGTGGTGCATTCACGATCAGAATACTCTTTTTTGTTTATGAGAAGGTAATTTCTCTGGTTCTTTTAGTGTTTCAAATAAAAAGAACTCATAGAAATGTGTTATTTTTATTTGTACTCATTTTTATGAGAACAAATTCTGACTTCACATTCTCAGATCTTTTTTTTTTTTTTCTTTAACTTTTACGATACTTGTGAAATTTTTATAAATACACAGCTCAGTTGTGGCAACAAAAAGACTCGGCTTGTTAATAAGCTGTTCACTTTGTAAGAAGAAGAAAACAAGCTGTTTTTGTGAACCAAATAGCAAACAACTCGTAAATCCTTCCAGTTAAGTGGCTGATTAATAGAAACCACAGACGTTAAGTGACACGGACGGCCTTTATTGTCTATTTTTGTATTAATGATGCCCCGGTGTGAAAACTTTCACCTCGTTTTGGCCCAAAGGTTCACAGAACAAATTCTTTCAATCAGTTTGGGTCACTGACTCTTTGCTCACCCGTCCAGTGAACCACACAGAGGAGCCTGGGTCTCTACATTGCAAGTTGGCTGACCTCTCGCTCTCCTCTTTCCCCTCCTTTTCTCTTAAAAAAATAAATAAATAAAAGAATACGCCCCCACCTCAGCGCCTGCTCATCTCGCCCTCCAGCTGGTTCCCTCCCCTCCCTCTCTCCAGAAGCTGCCAAGCTCCCCGAGCCTTAGTATGGCTAATCTAGGTGGTGGGAGGCCTCCCTCCTGGTAGCAAACACAAGAGAGGGCAACCCTAATTGCTTATGTCACAAAGATCTCTGACCCAGATAAGCCTTCACTCCCCAAAGCTGCTGGGATAAACCCCACTTTACCTCACCAAACCTGCCTCCCTGATCCACCGCCCCCTCCTAACATTTCTGCACCTTCTGCTACATTATTAGAACCCTGAGCGGGGATGAGACGAGTGAACCACATTTACTGATATAACCTGATCTCATACATGGAAAAGATGAAAAAAGAAAAGAAGTTACTGTTATACTTTTACACTTTCCAAGTAAAACGGGTTCATAGAAATGTATAAACTTAAGCTAGGAAACCAAAGGTAAATCTTCTGGCGCATGAATACTCTTCCTTCTTGTGTTAGGAATAACGTAGACTTCCCTTACAGACCGAGTAATAACCGATTTTAGAAGGCAAGGGTGAGATAAATTAATCAGAAGTTAAAACAACACAGGACTTTATAAGATTGACGATGATGAGATGTGCCCAGCAAAGCCGGTCCAGAGCTGAGGCGCAGCGTTGCGTGCTTGTGGCTCTCGTGTGCCGAGGCTCATTATCCAGCCCGGTAATGCAGGCTTAGCCACAAAACGCCACAGCGCCTCGGACTGTCGTCAAGTGCCGAATGTCACACGTGCGCTACTTTACCAGCAGATGGCCCCGTCGCCGTTAGAGCCGCGGCACTCCATCAGGTCTTATTTGGTCACCGGAGGAGTGGAAACTTCAACTGCGTCTCCAGAAATAATTCAGTCCCTATCAAAACCGGCCTTTACCGAGAACTTACTGGATTCTACTTTAAAACAGATCTTAATCACTAAGTAGGGCCTTTTAATTGGATGCTGGCCCTGCGTACCATGTAATCGTCCATCACCTGTTGCAGAGATGCCTTTAAACTTCAGCTCTAAGTCTAGTTACAACACAGCATCAATGAATAGTAGCACCAGTTATCCTTGGGTGCAGTAACACTTGAAAGATCTCGTTCTTGTGTAACCCATGGCACCGTTTGAGTCTAAAAGCTGTATTATGTTTCTCTGAGTTAAAGTATTCCTTATCCTCGCCTTAGATTCTTCCCCTCCTATTTAAGTGATACTTCCAGAAACACCCTTGGCATTACTTGCCAATACAAATCCCTCTGGTGAAGTTAATTGATTGGATTTGTCCATTTCCAAGCGCTCAAAGGGCTTTCCGAACTCAACCTTGCATAACAGCTAAAATGGGAACGAATCAAACTTGTAGGAGTCAAGTTAACAAACGTTGTCCAAGAGGGATTTAATAGCAAGTTCAACACAAATCAGGCATTTTATCTGATAAAGAAAAGCAAGGAGGAAAAAAATAATACAGCATCATTTTTTAAAAATAAGTGAACAAATGAGAAAAATACCAAGATATTACATAACCACAGTAGATAATGATTTCATATAAATTTCCCCATCTGTAAATATCTGAAATTATTTTTTAAAGATGAAAAAAAAACTTAAGTCTCACACAATTTCATGCTACAGTGTTCTTGCTTTGGGTTTAAGAAAAAGGTTCAAACTAGTTTTATTTTAGAAAAAGATCACAATAAATATACCAAACTGCACTACTAGTAGGAAGGCTACAGATTCCTTCAAAAATAAATATTACAGAACATATTTAACATAATCAGTAATCAAACAGCACCTTTATTTATCCATACACTAAAAATAAAGGTGTGTTTAATACCATAGATCATAACACAATGATTAAGCCTGGTTTACACCTTGACAATGCATTATATTCACACACAATACATTGTCATGGGTTAAAGTGATAAATTAATAAATGATACGATGTAAAAAGTAAACATTTCGGTTTCTAATCCTTGGTGTTAGAATACAGCAGTTTTAAAGTTTTTCTACAATGTCAGTGTTGTGTATATTGCGAAGTTTCCAGTGCTTATTGTTAAAAGTCATTTCTGTTTATATTAGAGAAGAAACTGTCACAGAGAGGTGTACGTGGTCGAGGTGTGGAGTAAATCATCATGCTTCTGAGCACCAAACGTGTGCGTATATTTACCGCTCTCACTAAATAAAACAGCTTACAGTTGAGATGCAAGGACTACCGCCCTCTAGTGGCCAGAGAATAAGTTGATGGCTTGATCTACTGATTTTTAATCAGGCTTGTGTGGATATCCTACATAGATATTAAAGCCATGTACAAGCATTTCAAAAATTCTCATTTAAATAGGAAATATAGCTTTTCTTTTCTTGTTTTGGCCCACACTTTAGCCAAGACAAACCAAGTTAATAGTTTTCATTTTCAGTCTATCGGTTCAGGGGACACCACTGCCTTCACAAGCAGATTATATTAAATAATAATAATAATAATAATAGCTTGTTCAGTCTATATGTAAGAATTTATTCTGTTTTTGCTCATTTGTCACATTTAAAAGTTTCAGAGTCTGAAACAAATTTTAATAATAAAGAAAAAAACTTGCTTTGGATTATAATCCTGCAGCTTCATATTGTCAGACAATTTCTATTTAGTAAAACTGAGCCAAAACAATTTTCATAATCAGTCAATTCTCAATTTAAAATTAATGCAGCTTTATTTTCACCTAGTAGGCTTAAATGGCTAACAAAATCAATATTTAAAACAATATTTTGTATTTACTCGGGTTGTTACCTGATATTAAACCTTAATAATCATTTAAGTGTGACAAAATTCAAAAGCAGATAACAGCTGTAAGGGACAAATGTCTTTTTATAGCATTGCGTTGCTAAGCAACTGCCTGCAATGGCAGAAATCATGATCTGACATAAATTTATAATAAAAGTATGACTAATTAAACTTTAGAAATTATGTAGCTTTATATTACTAAAGCTATAGTTTAATCAGTAACACGTTTATAACAAATTTATGTCAGATCATGATTTCTTGGTTAATGACAAATTGTTATAAAGACATTTTGAATAATGCCAACTTTGTATGAAAAGTGCCATGATTTACCGAATGACTCTTTATGACAACAGTCACAAATATTCATCAAGACTTACTCATGACAGGTATGTTTATGACGGTGTCATGATAGTCTTATTCACAACCCGTCAAATAAAGTGTTACCCAGTTTAAATATAAAAAATTAATTCAAAGAGGGAATAGTTGTTGCTTTTCTGTTTTAGGGGAAAGTAATGAGATCATGTTATGCGTCTTTTAATTTTGGTGTAAATTCTGGGACACTGTCACATTGTTATGACAGGTAATACTGCAAGAATTTCATACATGGCTCTTGCTTTTTGTGTTTGAACTCTTTGGGCCAAGGCTTCTAAAGTAGAGATTTGACTAGAAATGTCATTTCATTGTGATTTAAGGCCATTTTTTCTACTTTTGTATCTGGAGATCAACATAATATATAAAGTAAGACCTCATATGTTTAGATTTTACCTAATAAAATTCAATTTGTAGTCACATTTGAACCAGAATGCAATAAACTGAAAGGATACTGACCCATTTTTTGAAATCCCATCATAAACCCTATGTGCAGTCTATTTTTTAGATAGACTTTAAATATTATATATAGGAACTAGGAGAACCAGCTGAAACTCCTCCCCCATACATCTATGTCATAACTTTAAAAGTTGGCTTAGGATAGTCATCTTTTTTCCCCCCCTCAGCATCGTCGGGTAGAGGACGGGTATTTGGTTTTCAGGCCCTCTTTGAAGCTGCGAAACAAAACCCGGTTCTGTTTGTTCTCCTCCTCTTTCTTAGCATGGAACTCGCCCTGGATCTTGAAGCCGCGGTGGACGACAAAGGCCGAGCTCAGCACAGAGAACCTGAATCCAGCCACATGCAGCTCGCACGCCTGGACAACGAAACATAAACACCAGAAGGCAGGTGATGATGTGTGTTTCTGTAAAATCTACAGGTGCACCTTCAAAATAAATTTGACTCTGATCAAAATGTTTATTTCTTTCAGTAATTGAATTCAAAAAGTGAAACTCATGGATTAAGCTTAGTTTCTAGTTTATACCTGTGAAGTGCATTGCATAAACATGTTGCCCAGCTTCTGAGGACGCACCATAGCAACCTGGGCCTGCTTATCATGACTGGCTCCATGCTACACTGCATTGATGTAGTAATTCATGCAAAAGGAGGCCAAAACAGGTGTTGAGCACATTTACTGTACAATACATGGACATGGCTTTCAGTCTGTCAACATTTTTGTAAGAAACATGCTTTTTATTGGCTTTGTGTTTCTGAAAAAGTACATTTCAGAAACATTTGTTAGCTTTAAAGTAATTGAAATGTACAGAAACACTCTAAATATGCCAGTAGTCATAATAATACATGAGTTTCCCTTTTTTAATTTATCAAAGTAAATTAGCATTTTAATTATACTCCTAAATAGCAAAATGCACCTAAGGGTTTAAAGCTAGAGTATACAATTTTCATGAAAAAAATAATATCTGCTACACATTTGTTAAAACTGTCATGTCCTGACAGTAAAATATGAAACAGATAATCTGTGGAAAAAAAAAATATATATATATATATATAAATGAAACAAAATAAAAATCCAGCTCCTCCACCAAAACCTCCGTTCCCAGTCGGAAACCACCAACCGGAGCCAGGAGGAAGGTCTTAGTGCTGTCAATCATCCTCGTGTATGCTGCTCCTTAGGCTAATGGTGGAGAAACAATTACCCTAGAAGGAAAACTGTTAATCTACCGTCATTGGTGGTTATGCTAACTAGGATTAGCATTTATGGCAGGCTCTGGGAACAGCACTTACACCAGCATTATTGTCAGCGCTAAGACCCTCCTCCTGGCTCTGATTGGTTTCTGACCAAGCTGTGTATTTCTGTAGTAAGTACTGAAACCACTGGGAGAAGGCAGAGGACCTTGATTTTTTTTGTACATTACCTGTCTTGTCACAACATAGTTTTAACAAACTTGTAAAAACCTTTTTGTTATAAATTAAGGAACATTTGAAGTTCAGATTCTACCAACCTGGCTGATTCGATTGAAGCCATACTGCTTGAAGTTCTCGTCATATAAGGGGACAGTTCGAGGCCCGATGTAGAAGGGCTCCCAGGGGTCCACCCAGTTGAGTGTGTAAGCAACTTCCAGGGTGCCCGTCTCTCTAACATGGCTGTTGACCCACTGGGAGTAGTTGGTGGGAGCCTGACACCGTGGGCACAACTCCTCATAAAACGGCCGGACTTCTCCCACCTGGTAAAGCTGCACCAACTCTGCCTTTGTCGAGGGAATCTTCCTGGCATGGCGGATCTCAAAAGCAGGGAGGACAAACACCTCGTCGGCCGCCGGTGGCCGCCTCAGGATCATGGCGAGGAACTGCTGGTGGAGGTCAGTGCTCGGCATCATGTCAATGTCAATTACCAGGATGTAGGAGGACTCTGTGCCACCACGGGCGACGTTACGGAGAAGGTTGTTTGGGTAGGAGATGTTTCCGCTCATGGCGTAGTTTTGGTACTTATCCCTGTGGGTTTCCAGTCTGGAGAACACAGACGCGCAGTCTTCCAGGCCAGCAAAGTGTTCCCGGTCCTGTTCAGGGAAACTGGCCGTCTCTCCTGACAGGCAGACCAAATGGAAGTCCACAAGGGCCTGGATTTGAGGGCAGAAGAAGCTGAGTGCATAAACCAAAGCTGTGGCAAATTTAACATCTTCCCCATGTGCAAATATCGCCACAGATAGAGGATTCTGCCATCTTTCCAGCAGAGATTCCAGGTGGTGCAGGTTGTTGATGGTAGTATGAGTGGCCAGAGTCAGGATGTCAGAGTTTGAGTGGGAACCTGGTTTCTGATTCGTTGTGAAATCACTCTTTATCAAGTTCTTGTATACCCTGTACTGGCCGCTGTTGTCAAAGATCCCACCGCTGGACAGAGAGTACCTCAGCCGCTCCTTCCGCGTGTTTTTCTCGGGATGCGCATTCTTCTTGGCCGCGGAGCCTCCGAACAGCTCCGAGTAGCGGTAGCGCTGCTGCTTCCCGTGGAACCTGGACAGGAAGGACAGGTAAATGAGCTGCAGCAGCGCCACCATCAGAAGGGCACTCAGCACCACTTTGAACACGGAACATTTCTTGGAGAGATGCATTCCAGAGAAAGCTGGATTCGGCTAATCGCTGTTAACAAAGCAGGTCCGAAAACACAGGCTCCAGCTAGCGTCGACTACATCCCTGCCACAGTGCTAACACCACAGCCTACAGGGGCTGTGTCGGGATGGACGCTTGACCGGATGTTGTATGACATTAAAGGAGCACCAAACAGGACTTTAATGTGATTTTAAAATAGCACAGAAAATCGGCGAGAAGGTGCCAGTTGCGGCGATCCATTAAATCACAACACAGCGCTGGTTGGCTGAGCGGCGGCTGCGACAGCGGCGCATGTCGATGTGTAACTGCCGTAAAGTCAGGAGGAAAGGCGCCGCTGGGTTTAGTGTTACAGTGAAGCAGTGCAGTCTGGGCTTTGACAAATAACGAAAGGGTTCCTAATGATAATACATAGAATGTAATCATACAAAATCACAATTATACCGGAAGTGTTGCATCCGACAAGGTATCTGTAAATTTCACTGCGCAGGGGGTACATAGGCATCCTGACGAGGTGGCCGAGTGGTTAAGGCGATGGACTGCTAATCCATTGTGCTCTGCACGCGTGGGTTCGAATCCCATCCTCGTCGAAATTTAGCTTTTTTTTTTTTTTTTTTTTTTCTTCCTTCAACCGTCCTGGACTCACCGAAACATATGCAACTAAAACACACCATCATGTGACTACCATTAATGCCAGGTTGGCTAACTCTCTTAGGGCGCCATGTCATTAAGTGTCCACTGTTGGTGTTACCTGGTTTTCTTTTTTGCTGCTTTCTTTGGAAAACCAACTAAATTTACTCTGCCAATAGTCTGAATAGGCTTAACAAATATAAGGTGGTATTATTTAAAATTATACATGTCAAATTTGTGAAAGAGGGCTGCACAGTAGCACTGTTGCCTTGCAAGAAGGTTCTGGGTTCGATTCCCGGCCCGGGGTTTTTCTGCACGGAGTTTGCATGTTCTTCCTGTGCATGCGTGGGTTCTCTTCGGGTTCTCCGGCGTCCTCCCACAGTCCAAAAACATGACTGTCAGGTTAATTGGTATTTCCAAATTCTCCCTCAGTGTGAGTGTGTGCATGGTTGTTTGTCCTGTTTGTTTCTGTGTTGCCCTGCGACAGACTGGCGACCTGTCCAGGGTGTACCCTGCCTCTCGCCCGGAACGTAGCTGGAGATTGGCACCAGCAACTCCCTACCCTATTAGGGAGAAGGGTGAAAGAAGATGGATGGATGGAAGTTTGTGAAAGATGAAGAAAGAAAACAAGGTTTCCTGATTTCTGTGGCTTCGTTCAAAGGAATAAATAGTTCTGCAACAATGCAAAAAATGGTTTAGGAATAGTTCAACACAGACATAGATGAGGTACATAAACTATCTGTAGCAATAGGTTTGCCAAGAACAATATGCCTGAAGTACTTCCATTTAAAAATGGGAGTAATTTATAGTGCGACTTGTCAGAATAATTTTAAACCAATGAATCAGAAGATTTTTTTTTTATTTCATGCACCAAAAAAATTTGCCATTACTACATACACCTCAGTACCAGTATACATCAGGCTCTAGTAAGTAATTTTACATTTAAACCTTAATCAAGGCAGTGACTGAGTCTCTGTAGAAACCATGTGTCTCATTACTTCTCAACAGACTGAAAAAGGCCTTGGTAATAATAAAACCTACAACTACACATAGCCTCTGCAACAGATTTCGAAATAGTGAAACAGAAATAAAAATTGGAAGCCACATTAGACAGATTTGTTTTATTAACGATTCTGAAGCCATTTTGTTAGTTTCTGCTCAATACATGGCATCAAACTGCCTGACAAGGGGGTGCTTCCTTCATTGCACAAATGACATTTTGTACAACTGAAAAACTACTGTAGACTCCCACACATTCAACTCTCCATCTGTTTAAGGTAATAGTGCAAAAGCTGAAGTGTTGGAAATACCGATGTATGTTTACATACAAATATCAATGGCAAAAGACACTTAGATGTTCAAGGTATTTTAGGTTATTTTCAACTCCGCACTACAGAACTCTAAGATTTAAGTGTTTTTCCTAATCCTATAAAATAAAATTATGTCAAACTGCCTATAAGAAAATCAGCTTAAAATAAAATTGATAGTTGTATTTCAGAGGGGCGGGGGAGAGATAAATGTAAGACAAATATTACTTATAACCAAACATACAGACTCGGAATACAGTTGCTTGACTCGGATGTGAAAAACTAAGTGTATTACATTTTGTAGAAATTACAGTAAATTCCCTGGTCCAAACACTTCCTGTGAAGAGTTCAGATGTTTTTTTTTTCTTTCGTCAAGGTTTAAATTTTCTTTGTTTGGTGACGCAGTAATCAGAAGGCCCTTCCGTCACTGTCCATCATCACAAGCTACGACACTAAAACTCCAGCTCCGCTTTTAGATCCGCCTCCCTCGCTGCTGCCGGACGGTGCCGCAGACTGGCCCTGGCTGTCTCCTTCGCCCTCTCCGACCAGACGGATGTTGTAGCGTTCTCTGTACTCCGTTAGCTCCCGACCTTTCGCTTGCATCTGCGTGTTGATGGTCTCGATTACTTTAGAAATCTGAAAAGGAAAAAAAAAATAAAAATTCATAATTTACCATATCTTAAAATTTTGAAAAAAAAATAGTCAAATCTTTTTTGGAAATTGTCCTTTTAGCCATTAAATTACATTTCTGTTCTGTATCCTTAAAACTATCAACAATGTAATTGGAAACACACTTTGCATAATGTATACTTATGTAGCTCTACCACATAAACAGTTAAGTGTAATGTGGCTTTAAAAACATTAATAAATAAATATATAACAGCATGTATGTCCGTGCTTTTTAATACAAATTATGGGTATTTCAGGGTTACTCCATTTCATGTACTTATTTTTAACAATCCCCTTTTCAGTTGTAATTACATTTTGTTCATTTGCAAAATAATCTCAAAATTGCATCATTTAGATTTTTTTTTTAAGTCACTTTTTCAATTTTGTTATATGGCTATGCTGCCCCAAACTCTTGTGGTAAAGAATCTTTTAACACGATAGGATATGTTTTTATAGTTGTATGAAAAGAAAAAGTGGTACAGTCACTACCCTCTAGATTACCTGTTCTTTGTTGTTTTCCAGTGCAGGTAGAACTTCTTTCACCGTTCTCTCCACCAGCACTCCTCCTACCAGACGAAAGCATTTTCTCGAAGAGTCCACTTCCTTTAGAGTGTCAATTACTAAGCTGAACAGAAAAGAAGGAAGTCAAACACGAGTTAGAACGATACCACTGAAATTAAGCTCTGAAAAAGTACTAAAACTAATATTTTGTAATTCTTCACAGAATGTCATACAAAATATATTACTGCCTTAGTCAACTGTTGCCATATAGACTGTTATAACATGAGAAAGCAGAAAATGCTGCAGAGGAGACCTCAGTGACAAACCTGTGCTCATTGATGTCCATCTCCAGCTCTGCAGCTTTAGACGCCATGTTGCGCTGTTCCTGGCGCATTCTCTGAAATGTTGCAACCACCTGTAAAAAGATAGTCATTTTTTTTATTAGTCTAGCATTCACAGTTAAAAGGAAAGCTCTCCCACTCGATTTGAAATCTTAATAAAATGTTGACAAGTTAGTTTTTTAGTAAGAAAACAAAAAAAAGTGTTTCGTTTTTCTTACTGGATTTAGCTGAAAATTATATTTGAGGTTGCAATGTTGGGTAAAAATGTGGACGCTACTGTAAAAATTCTTAAATATTTTCTGACTATATGCTTCAACTTATCTAGATGCATATTAGAGGCATTAAAAAAATAATTTAACACATAAGTTTATTGTGTGTGAAGAAGAGAGCAATAGTTTAATGAAAAATATTCCAAAATCTGTTCACTTTTTATTCATTTCTGAGGTTTTATTTTCAGTTTTCTGTTCTTTTGCCACTAACCCATTTTAGTTACATTCCAACCAAAATTAAAAGTCCTGTAACTCCACGTTCTAAACTTTTTTGACATGACAGTGTCATCGTGCAGCATATTAATGATGACTGAGGCTCGTGAAAGATTGGAGACACTGCAAGAATCCCACATTTAGGTTTAAAAATAGACTTTCGCCTCGTCATACCAAACAGCACCGACAGCTTGCAGTAATGTTAAAGTTTAAAGAAAATAACCAGAACAATAAGCCCGAGGTAAATTGGTTTAAAAGATGGAATACACCAAATTATCTGGAAAAATCGCTATTGAGAAGTTTTATGAAGCAGACTGATGCTCAGATGACAGCGATGGAGATGGAAGCTAACGCTAGCTTAAAGCTAAGTGGGCGTCCAATTGACGGCTTTTACTGCGAAAGACTCAGATGAGCAACAACAGCGTCTACACCGACAAAATGCAATCTGCGTGCAGGTGAAAGTACCTGTTCAGCCGACGGGCCGGACTGTTTTCCTCCGCCGCCACTGCTGCTGGTCTTGCTACCCGTGCTGCTACTGTTGGCTGCCATCTTGGAAGGGTGTTCCCGAGTAGGACCCCTGGCTAGATGTTCAAAGAGGACTCGTGAGGTTGCCTGTGCGCAAATGCAGTTGACAACAGAAAACTCTTAACATTTGACACCCCTGGCCATAATAATGTAAGAATGTAATGTAATCTTAGCTGCTCCATGAAGATACAAAAAATGTATTTTTTATTACCATTTCAAATAAAACCATAAGTGAACGTACGCGCTTATTAACTCGGAAAGCCTTGTTTGCCTCACCTACATTATAATTTTACAACATTGATATTTACTCTTTGTATTTTAATCTGAGTTGTTATGATCTGCAAAGCCTTATCCGTTTCCTTCTGGAGTAGTGTCAATTTTATTTTATTTTTTAAGTGGCAAAGAGTCCCCAGTAGATGGCGACAGAACGCACCACGTTTGATGTTTAGCAGAGAAGAAGATTAAACCACCTTTTCACAGCAGAGGACTGCGCTGAAACTAAACGTTAATAAAACACCAAGATAATGTAAACAGGGGAGGTTAACCTGTGTGGGACCAATGTTCAGGTGCAACTTGGGATCATTTGTGAAGTACTTGGCCTCTCTATCAGCTCTGGGACGCCATCAAATCCTGCAAAACAGGTGTGTTTATTATTATTGTTAAGGTATGTACTTTCAACTTGTGAGTTTGACAAAAATTAGGACATTTTTTGTTATTTCCAAATAAAAGCACGGGCATGGAGATTTGAGCATTAAGGTGGTTGTTTGAATGCTTCTTTAATGTAAATTAAAACACAATTTACTTTTACAAGGGTATCCAATTTAAATGTTCCTGTTTTCCGGCTGCACTTGCCATGAAAGTGAAGCTGTACAGAGTTAAACAATAAGTGTGCAATAGAAAAAAAGCCCAGTAAACTACACAGTTAATCATCAACCATTGTTGACCTGACACGTTTCCTTACCCTCCTCCTTATAGTCGTTTCTTTTTGTGCAGGATGTCCACTTCACCAAACCCAGTAGCTGCAGTCTGTCAAATTACGGCAACCCCAGACAAGGAGGCCAACTTCTCTGCCTGTAAACAGCTGCTGGAGGAAGCAAGGCAGCGAGGGGCCTGCATGGTGTTCCTGCCAGAGGGATTTGACTACATTGGATCCAGCAGAGAGGAGACACTGTCAATGTCAGAGCCTCTGGGAGGGGACATAATCTCCCGATACACTCAGCTTGCCAGGTGGGGTCAGCACAACTTCCAGTCTATCGAGCAATTATGACATGGCGTTAAAATATGTTTATATATTTTATGGCTATGCTGCCCCAAACTCTTGTGGTAAAGAATCTTTTAACACGATAGGATATGTTTTTATAGTTGTATGAAATGAAAAAGTGGTACAGTCACTACCCTCTAGATTACCTGTTCTTTGTTGCGAAGATATAAATATTTTCTCGCTACATATTTGGAGTATCTGAAATATATGAATTTTTATATTATTGTTATTTTAAACTCTTTGTTTCAGGAAGTTGGACGTGTGGTTGTCTCTCGGAGGATTTCATGAACGAGGACACGACTGGGAGAATGACAGACGTATTTACAACAGCCATGTTATCGTTAATAACAAAGGTGCAGTGCATCTAATAACACAAACACATACCTTATTCTGAGACCCAGACCCGAACCAGAGTCAATCGGGCAACATTTACACTTATGAATTGTCATTAAATCAACAGGTGACATCCTGTCAGTCTACAGAAAGTCCCATTTGTTTGATGTGGAGCTGCCGGAAAAAGGTGTGTCACTCAAAGAGAGTGCCTTCACCATACCCGGACCCTCCCTGGTTCCTCCAGTCCAGACTCCAATTGGCAAGGTGGGCATTTTATTGAAATAGTATCCATCTCATCATAACCCTACAGAAGCACTATAAGTCCTCGCATTAATAGGTTAGGTTTGTAAGCCAGAAACAATAGTTTTCAGGATTTAAGGAGACAATGCACTGACAGGTTATATTTTTAGTGTATCTTTGATTTGTTGGCATCGTTTTTGTTTGTGTGCTGTAGGTCGGACTGGGTGTCTGCTATGATTTGAGGTTCCCTGAGTTATCGCTTGCTTTGCAAAGACACGGTGCAGATATTCTTACGTATCCATCTGCTTTCACCGTAGCAACAGGAGCTGCTCATTGGGAGGTAGGATCACAATGCTATGCTGCAACAGTATTATGCAACGACTGCTTATTGGTAACAAGGCTTCCATCATACTGTTCCTATGATTTGACGTACGTTGATTAGACGCGAGAGGAATGAAATGGGAAACCTACTTTATTTGTTTCATATCATATTTTATTATTATATTTCAAATCTTTGTGTGAAAACCATGAAAATGTGATATTTTAAGCTGTAGGAGTAACTTACCTGTCCATGCAAAAACCAAAATCTAAACATAATTTCAGAGTAATAAGTAAAGTTTGATCATTCTGTGATGTGTTTCTAGGTGTTACTCCGTGCCCGGGCAATAGAAACGCAGTGCTTTGTCCTGGCAGCAGCGCAAGTAGGCCGGCACCACGAGAAGCGTTCGTCCTACGGCCACGCCTTAGCCGTCGACCCCTGGGGGGAAGTGGCGGGTGACTGTGGAGGGGAGAAGCCAGGCATGGTGCTGGTGGAGGTCAACCTGGACAAAGTCAATAGGACCAGGAAGAATATGCCTGTCCAACAGCACCGCAGGGACACTGCTTTTTACCACAGCATGAGTCAAACCTGTTTGTGATTAAAAGTGGAAAGATAAAATTGTCTATTCAAGCAGGACAGAATTTCTGATAAATAAATAAGAATAAAAGCTGTTCCACTTTCTACATTGTGTTGAAAAGTTAGGTTGAGTAATTGTTGTAAATTCCTAGGAAATATTTGTATTTATATGATGATTTGAAAACCTGATTTTATATGTTTGAATTTGGAGTCCCACTGTCATTATTTTTTAATTTTTCTTGTATTTCTAGACTTTATTCTTTGACAAAGTGAATCAGATCGCTGTTTTCTATCTGTAAATAATGTTGCACATAATGACCACCAGAAGGCACTGTTGGACAAAAAGCACTAAGGATCGCAAGCAATGTTACGCATTTATTGATATGTGGCAATTTAAGGTTATTAGAGGTATAATTGCAACCAATTTTCTAACTTAATAGACATAAGTTTTATATTATAAAACATGTATGACCAACAGATTTCTTATTTTATAAATAAATGGTTTAAATGAAAAATGCAAAGAAGGAGTTTCTACATAAATGGTCAATAATTTAGTTCAATTTTAACGTGATGTAAAATGTTGGGATGCTCCCATGCTTCAACACGACATAGGATTTATTACTTTTTCCTGCAAACAAGGATTTTGTGTTGATCACACAAGTGCTGCCTTCTTCAACCTACCAGCTATAGAAGAAAATTATTAATAGCACATATGAAGTGTTGGTGAAAATGTCTCCCAGCTGCAATATATTTCACTTTTTATGTTAGTCAGTGAAAATTTGCTATGACGTCTTAGATCCAGCTCTAAAAAGGTAACTTGAGAGTCTGAAACTGGGGAAAACAAATCATCGTTCTTTTATCAAAGACCGCACATGCAGTTTTTATTCCAATTAAAAATGGTTGAATTTAACCACGAAAACCATATTTTCCACAGTGTTTTTTTCTAACAAAAAACATTTTACTTCTTTAAACAAAACAGTGTGGTTCACAACTCAATTCACAGACTCCATTATTATGTATTGAAAGTTTCGGTCCCAACTCTCAGCCTTGATGAACTCCGCAATAGATTGCTCAGAGAACCTACAGTTACAGAAACTGGTTTCTGTTTGTCAAATGATTGCACAACCATAAAAAAAAAAGTCATTGTTTTGGAAATACATTATGACTTCATCATCAGCTATTTTTTTTGTGTGAAACTATTGATGTGTTTGATTTTTGCTTGGTGGACCAATCTTTTTGTCGTTTCAAAACATGCAGTAGTTCCAGATCTTCATAGTTCCTCTTTGCAATTGATGTTTTCATTTCATTTCAACGTGGCAGAGGTGTATATGAGTAGCTGTCTCGCAGCTAATCTTAGACCCAAACTTCTTGAGACTAAAAACCTCACAGGACCTTGTTGTTTTTCCTTCTTCCTGGGTGAATTATTGATCAGAAGTCCTGCTTCCAGCCGCCGCTGCTGGGATGGGAACAGGAAGTTAACGTCACCAACAGAGAAATGAGACTGACATAAGATAACACCACCATGATGATGATGTTGAGGGGGAGAACGTCAAACCCATTAGTTTAGAAAAGGAACCATAAGAGAAACACGCCTAGCTTAATCTGAGGAAAAGGATGAGCTGCTATGTCGGGGCTGGAACTGAGGCATCAGGAAGGTACGCTGTTTGTTGCTTGTTTTAATCTCTCGCAGCTGTGGAGGTGAATTGTTCGCTCTGAGGTTTTAACACCCGACACCAGTTCATCCACCCTTCGTCTTTAAGCTGCAAATGCGGTGAACTCTTTATTTATCCCCCCCTCTTTGCAGCCGAACAGGTGTTCGGTAGTTAGCCAACTAGCCGTGAAGGCTACCTCCGTTAGCATGTTGCGGTTGATGTGAACTGGGTAGAAATTCACCAGCTTGGCTGAATGTCTGAACTCATGTTGGGGATATTGTCATGGAAGAGGGCCTTCTGCTGCAGACAGATCCCACTTTGAAGCTCTTTTGCTTACAATGGGCCCCCTGTTGCTGTGTCTTTTGTCCTGGTCGTTTCCTATCTGGGGAATACAGATGTAACAGATGCTAACGACACTTAGCGGGTGAATGCTAAGGAGAGTAACTGACCTCGGTGTTGCAGACATCGTTTTTACTCTGAAAAATCTGAAATGTGCAGATACTATTTAAATACGTCTCTGTCATATTAGAACTTGAGCTTGCTGTGTCCCGTGGAAACCAACAATTTAAGCATTGGGACTGGTTATCACGGTGGTGTTTGGGGTTGAATCCGGTTAGTTTGAAATTCAGTCAGCTCCTAATGTCACATTACGTGAACATTTAAGTGGGTGTCACTTTTGCCACGTTCAATGACTGCTGTGTAAATAAAACACTTTTCAAGTTGATTCGAGTGTTCAGTGATCTTTAATTAGCAGTTTTCCTTGGGATAATATGGAGGAGATGCAAGCAAGTTAATTTACTAGAGCTGCTCTTCAAAATAAGTGAGAATGGGATTCAAGTAAGGCAGATGTGTGTTGATTTTTCATGAGTCAGGAATTAACTTTAAGAAAACAGTTACTTCAGTCAAAAGATTAATTAAAAAGTGCAACACTCTAGCTGTTACTAGATTTCACAAGCTCTCCACTTTATTTTATCACTACCGGTGCACCAATTGTAGTTTTCTGGCCGATCACTGATCTTTGAAAACCCTAGCCTGCCGATTCCGATTTTGACCAATACTTGTGTTTTTTTCTTTGTTTTGTTTTAACTATCAGTGTAAGGTGTTATAAAGTTAAATTACGCCTTCAGTGAGTCAAACTGTATTTTAAAACATGGAACTATACATGTGAAACCATAAGTTTGCACCCTTGTGTAACTCATGAGGGGGTGCTCTCAAATATAAATGAAAAGTGTAGAGCATTGCTGTCCAAACTCAAATAACTAATCTAAAAAACATCTGCTTCTTTAGTTTTCCACTTTGCACATTTTCAAAATAAACAAAACTTGCGCAACAGCATAAACTACAATAGGCTCAACTCTTTTGAGCCTCTTACCAAAGTGAAAGTGTACATCAGCATTTTGCTTTTCACAAAGTCTCAAGGCTTGCGTGGCGTGAGATCAGTTGAGAACAAAAAACCACCAATAAGGTGTCTTGAGTTCTAGTTTTGTTTCGAATATTGATTGAGGAAAAGTTCCACAAGATCGCAAACACACCTTTAATCTGCCGCTCCACTGAAAACCAGCCCAGTGTAAACAGAGCCGCAGGTTTCCGTTAATGTAAAAAGAAAGTGCTTGTGTACGTATCTGCCAATTACCGATAACTCAAAATTAAGTCAATCAGAAGCGATCGATTGGTACACCCCCATGTCTTACCCACACGCAGTGGCAACAATCCCATCTGATTGTTTTAATTAACCGCCAGTGGGCCAAGAAAAGCAGTTTTGTTCTCCATTGCTTTGTTTTCTGATGTCGCTTGCGCGTCAGATTTACAAATGTACCACAAACACAACACGAAGGTTCTGGGCTTGGAACTTTGTTACAAAAAATAATAATAAAAAAAGAAATGCAATTAATTGAGATAAAATTGATGTAATTATTTGAAATTAACAAGTTAAATTCCCGGTCTTGGCATATTTTTAACTTGGTGTTTAGCTGAGTAAATGTGTTTTCTTTCAAATATGGCGTAAATGAAAAGGGAAGTCTGAGGGTGGAAACAATCTTGATCAGTTCGTATTCATTTTTAAAGAAAATCTGCTTTCGATGAAGGTAGTGTTTATAGGTGAAAAATGTTTCTAACTAAAACAGCATTAAAAATGTAAATGACAAACAGCAGACGATTAGAGGTCAAACAAGATCACATGACATGATTAAAATTACATAAATTACCAACTGAAGTGGTGAAAAAGTGTGTTTGCATCATCCAAATAGTTTTTCTTTTTTTACAAACCAAATTTGTCTCGCTGTTTCTTTTTCTTTCTTTTTTCAAATTATTTCAACTTTTAAAACGGTCTTATCAAATCTGTTGCGTCTCAGCCATTTGTCATTGAGATTAGGAGCAGTGATGAATGGTAAGCATGAACTGAGGTTAATGTTTATTTGCTGCGCTGTGTGTGTGTTTGACATTTACGGTCGGCTGACGGTGTTGCGTTAAGTTTAACCTTTTCTACCCAGCGGTAACAGACAGGTCAAACCAAAGGCACAGCAGAGCTCCTCATTTCATTTGCCTTTGCTATTGAGATAATCTGCCCTCCTGATTCTGTTTGGTCTGCTGTCGGCGGTCTCCTTGTTTCTCTACAAACAAGGTTTCCTAGTTCAATTCCGTCTGCCAGCTTTCATTTATCATTTGATCGTTCATAACTCTTCTCATGTGCTTTTCTGTTTATCAGGAAGAAAATCTAATTAAATTAGACAAACCAAATCGTTGCGAGCCGTTTCTATTAGGGTCATGTTCAATCCAATCAAGTTTTTTCTCTTTTTTTTTTTTCTTAGGAATGTCTTCCTTTTAATAACATTTGTGACATATCTTTTCTGTGAAAGATCAGTATAATACTGGATTTGTAGAACCACTTAATACGGAAGCGATACAAAAATTTATAATAGTAATTCTTGAAAATCCATGGCTGAAAAAAAAATCCACCTTCTCTGAGATCATTTGAAAAATAAATCTTTTTTTGTTGTGTGTGCAAAGTTTCCCCCAGAAAAGCCCAGTGGATGGGTGTCACTCATCCAGCGGCCTGTTGGGTTTTTGAGTTAAAAATGTTCAAAGGTGACAGGAAATTTGAAAATGTCACTCAATAATTATGTGTTATTGGAAAATTAACACCTGAACACCAACTATAAAGTATTTAAAAAATGCAAACATTTTAAAAAGACTTCAAGTTACGTCAAATGTTATAACTATTAAATTGTTTAATTTTTTTTTTTACCTTTTTATTTCTATACACTTGGAAGTGATTTTTTTTTTTTGTCTTTTATAGATACTAATATGGTAGCAAACCCAAACCTATGGTCAGTGATGACATATAAAGTATTATATAAAATTGTTAAAATCTTGGAAAGCGATTATATTACCAACCATAAAAAAATCTGAAAAGAGAAAAAAAAAGCTATTTCTACTGCTGCTGAACTATTGATTATGACATTACAATATTGCTATTTTCTTATTGTGCAGAATTTCATTATTTTAGGGGAAAGGAAAGTGCACCAAACTTCTCTTAGCCAGCTTCCCAGCAGTGTGCAGCAACAAATTCTGGGTCTTTCTTGTGGAGTAATGACAGAAGTCCAGTTTACTATGAGTAAAAGCTCTTTTCTGCATGCGTTGGAGCTGATGTTGCGTCGAAGTATCGACCCTCTGTGTGGAGGAGGCGTGAGGCTGTCGGTTGGAGTAAACGCTGAGTCACATCTCGGCAACAATCGTCTGGGAAGCACCTCCATGGCGACCGGCTGGAGAGAGATAAGCTTGCTCACAGCTCAAGTAGTCGTTCAGCGTTTGTTCTTTTGCTGCTGATTGTTGCGCCATTACCGACTGATTTATTAGTTGTTGGTTTTTTTTCAAAAATGTTTTTCTCTTTTCACCCACGTCCCGAAATTCTGAATTACAGTCTATCCGCCCGAGTACTTCTTTCTACGTTATCAACCCACTGCAGTTCTTCTGACGTATTTATCTTTGGTTTTAGCTACAAAATATCAGAGGGAGCAGCAACCAGAAGCTTTTACAACTTTAACCATGAAAGGTCAAGCATTTATTAAGAAACAAAGTAGCAATTTCCTAATAAAGTTGTGTAGTTGAAAAGAAAATGTGCGCCTGTTGGTTTCCCACGGCTAATAATGTCGCATGAATCAGTGCCCCCGGTGTGTTAAAATTGTGTACCAGCTTTAAATGTCAGCTCGATTGAGTTTCAGACAAAGAAGCTGTTTGTGCCGTGAAGCGGTCTGAGAAATGCAACCATTAACCGAAACACGTCATCAAAAGGCACTAATCTTATTGTGAATTTGAGTAGTTTTCTATTTAGACAATACTTTTTTATTAAATATTAGTCATGTTTTGGAGTAGGAATGGTTTTTCACTGAGCTGTGATCAGTGTTGGCGTAGTTGGTGCCACACTTCGGAGAGCAGAAAAATATTTAAAACTACCCGCTGGGCAGAGAGAACGAGTTTTTCTCAACAGCAGCCTGACCTTTCCTCATTTAACGTGAGGTAATAAAACGGTGTCACATGGTCTAACCCAGAAGAACCGCGGCTTCAGGTTGGCTCTCCGAAGGAGCTGAATTGAATTTCCTGGCCTCTCTGATTTGATAAAGCCCAGTTTCTGACTCATGGCGAATCGATTTGAACGTTGGCTCTGAAAAGGTTTTCTTTCCTGTTTTTCTTGCCTTATTCAGGTGATTCCCACCCATTTTTTTCTGCCAGGAAGACATTTATTTGGGGCGCGGGGGAGCAACACCAATTTCTTTATTTCTTTCCTTAGTTTTTAGTATTCCTGCAATAATAAACACTATGATGCCTTACAGATCAAAAAATAGTGCAGGTTCTTAATTTTGAGCCACTACCTGGCTTAAAAGAGGATGAAAAAAAAAAGATTTTTCAGGCGAGTTTGACCAATCATAGCCACTCAAAGGAAAATCAGGCGGTCCTGATCTCAGACACATTGATTGTGACGGCTGCTGGTAATTTAGCCTCTTCACTATTTTTGCTCTTTTGCTAATTTATGTTTTTATGCTGAAACAAAAATGTGGTAATATGGCATTGGAGCCATCTTCCATATAGGATTTTGGTCACGTATGCATCAATTTGGAGATGTTTCATATATGCTTTGACAGTCGATGATTAGAAGTCATTACCTTATAGTCTGTGGTAACCACATGGGTCATAAAGGCTTGATAATCTCTCCATTATATTAATAAGAGCTGCCTGGGCCGTAATTGCACTCATAATTACGTGTTTCTGTTGATGAATGATTAAATAAAAAGGGATCTAAAAAGGGAGACGTTTTTCAGAGGAGCCTCTGAACTGGTTTAATTTAAAGACAATATTAGCTATATTAGCTGCACGTCTTTGCAGAAGGCTTACACAGTAGGTATATCTTGTACTGCGACTTGTAAATGGGGAAAAAAAGATGAATTTGAGCTGACTAAGGATGTCCTACATTTTCACAGACTTCCGTTTGCGATGGTCAGACCCACAGGAAACAGACACGTGATCTGAAAAAAGAGCAGTTTGCTGTCTTAGCGCTTTTTTCAGTTCTGGATAAGTACATTTCCCTAAGAAACCAAGACTGTATGTGTGCACTTCTATATCTTCAACTGCCTTAAGCTGTGTCTTGATTTATTATTTTAAAGTCCAAAGCGCACCCACACACACAAAAAAACATACTCTTAGACAATGAATTTGTTTACATTGGCCTGTTGAACTCTCTCTCCATTTCCATTATTACTCTGACTCCCTGTGTCTCCAAACTAATATTTCCTTTCATATCTTCAGCTTATCTCTGGTTCTCAGGTGACATTGGACTAAAACGATCCTCTGCAGGAAGAGGATCGTTTTAGGTCACCTCTGCCTGAGTCCTGTAGTTCCGAGCTTGTCCACAGGGTGGAGATGTTTGAAAGAAAGTGGTGGTTTATTCTAGATTCAGGAGCAGCACTTTTATCAGTAATCAACTCTCCTAAACATCTGAGAAATTCATCTTTTTTAATACCTATATTTACCCAGGTGTGTAAGGGTATTATTGTGTGTTTTGATGTAGAAATTTAGCTGTTTATACATGAAGGTGAAATAATATATCTAGGTCTGAACGAAACAAGGCAGAAGATGAGATCTTGAAATGTAGAGGAAAGGTCAAATTCTTTGTCGCATGTAGAAAAAGGCCTCACACCGACCTTAGGTTCATCTTTTCCACTACATGTACTATTCGCTTCATCCTGGAAGAAACTAAAGGGAGCTTTAGTTCGTCATTGAGAGCTAACTAGGGGTGCACCAATTGGAGTTTTCTGGAAAATCATCAATATTTAAAAAGCCTGACAATACCGTTTTAATGACTGACACTATAAGGTCACTATACACCTTCAATATTCCAAACTTATTGTATTATAATACATTTCAAAATACCCAAATAACAATACAAATTTGTTTCAGCTGCACATTAAGTATTGCTCTTAAATATATATGAAAAGTTTAGTGCGTTATTGCCCAAACTATTAATTAACCAAACTAAAAAAAACAAAACATTTCACCTTTTAAAAACTCAAAAACTTGCAAAACAAGTTACACTACAGATTATTGATTTTTGTTGTTTTTTTTTCAAGGATTTTGTTTGGTTCTACTGGGGAAGGAATATGGCAAAGGTCAATGTGCCGAGACTTGAACCCATGACAGCCGCATAGAGAACTGCGGCCTCTGTACATAGGTTGCGGGCTCACCAAAATTGCATTTCAAATAATAATTATTCAGGTTAGATAGGGATCACGGGTAAAAGTGGGAGGTAGTGCAAACAAACTACTTTGTATTGGGTGTTAAATGTTTGCAGCATTTCTCAAAATGCCGGCTTTTTAACCACATTAAAGAGAACCGTCTCTCTGGCGACTGTCCAGGTGGAAATTATTGCGGTCTTTTTAATTTATGACTGGCTTACTGAATCCCGCTTTAGGCTTTTGTGCATTTCCTGACCCATCTGCTTGGTTCCTTGGTCTTTGTATTGCTGTTTGTTCACTAATGTTCTCTAATAAGCCTCTGAATTCTTCACAGAGCAGATACATTTAGATACACTTGTTTTATTATTTCACTAATTAGGTAAATTGTAAAGGCAATTAGTAGCACTGGATTTTATTCAGGGGTATCAGAGTTATTGGGGCTGAAATTAAAAGTGCATAACTCTTTTCAGATGTTTAGTTGTAAAATTTTGAAAGCCTTATACATGGCCAAATCAATGAAGACCCAGTATTTCGATGTAACTTTACAAAATGCGCTAAGTTTTGTGAATACTTTTGTAAGTCACTCTAGCTCAGGATAAAGTTGAGATTTACAGGACTCTACATGTGTGCGCGAAACGCTTCACTTTGTGCTCATCCAACTTTGGCGTTTACCCGCTTCAGACGACAGTGTGCATGCTAACAACCCACCCTTACCTGTCGGCATGTAGCAGTTTAGACCCACCCCACCTCCGTAGACTCTGCGATGTAGACTCCTCAACGCAGCACAGCCTGTCTGTATCTTCACCACTCCCCTCCTCACTCCCTCCTGTATCATTCAGGGTAACGGCGCGTTGCTAAATGGAGTCGGAGCAGCTCTACCACAGAGGCTACTGCAGGAACAGCTACAACAGCATCGCCAGCGCCAGCAGTGACGAGGAGCTGCTGGATGGAGCCGGTATCATCATGGACTTCCACACCACCGAGGATGACAACCTGCTCGATGGGGACGCTGCCTCCCCAGGTAGGGAAGATACCCCCAAGTACCTCCCCCAAAGAATTTGATTGATTTTTGTCTGGAAACTCTAAGCTTACCCCTTTTCCAACTCAACCTTGACGAACCATGTTTTGATCAAACTTTGAGCCATCAATGGCATTCTGTTTTTGCCTTCTTGTGAGAGTGTAACCAAAATGGACATCTTCAGTTCACTCTTCTGGTTGTGAATCGCCTCATTGTTGAAGTCAAGATGTTACACAACATCCGTATGTACGTGTTCACCTGTCTTGTGTCTTCTTCATCCAGATCCTTTGAAAACCTTCTGCCCATCATTCCAAACACCATCACAATCCTTCTGTCATTATCATCTAGCAACCCTTGCAAATGGTTGTACTTTCGTTGAGGTCAATCTTGAACTAGATATGAGTCCCAGGCTGCCGAGCCACAATCCTTGGTGCTGTGTTTTGGTTGATTTTTGTCTCAACCAAGGCTAAACTTTACTCTGGAAGTTTAGCCTTCATTAACCAGCTAGAGTCAAGTCTCACTCTCACTGGTTAATGTTTGATAGGTGTGTCATCATTGACAGTGTGTTCCTCAATATGTGGGTGTGGATGAGGTCAAGACTGGGAGCCCAGAGGAGCTATGGTCGATGTTCCGATGATGTGGTTTTGCGTGTGTAAGCTTGGGTGGCCAGTCTTTCCGGAAACTCTCTGTATTTTTCAGGTGTATTTCTTTGTTGATGGCTGTCATGTCCAGATGACACTGATGCGCTCTTCAACAAGTACCGGCATTGCTAATCCAATGACGTAAATCCATGGGCCAATCAATGAATGCAGTCATATGCCAGTCAAATCGCTTGATTAGCCAGTTTGTACCACCCTTAAGGTGGCCCCAGAAATGAGCAAGAAGTGTGCAGGATCTGTAAATGGAGACAAATATGGCTGGGGCTGAGTGGGGAAGAACTGGTTAAAGACACGCACTTAGAGTGAAGAAGGGGCTTTTGCTGTCCGCTAATATTTAGACCAGAAAAGTTGGTGGATAGAGTAACAATCTAAGTTTTGTGATTGGTGAAATCTTGATATTTGGTAAACAGAAACAGGATGATAATAAAGCGGTCTTGGCATCTTTACCACCTGAGGTAGGGTCGACGTTAAATAGAACGTTATATAAAATACAGGGTCTTTTTTTTTTTTTGCATAAGAGGGTTTTATTAAAGTTTTTTTTTTTTTACTATGTCTTCACCCTATTGATACCCTGCTTAAAGACATCACTTGTGAAACTTTGAAACAGTTTGTAAAATTTGAAAATAGTTGTTTTTAAAATTTATTGTATTGACGACATTTTAACAAAGTCTTCAAGTCATCCACATTTCAAATTAAAAATGGCGTTAGAAAATCACGAACTGTTTCATATAACCGGTCATTGGTGTAAAGTAGGTAAAACAGGTTTGATCAGTTTAGGTACTAGTATAATCTAACGCTGATTTGGTAATTGTAAATTTATTAGACTTGAAGGTTAGAGCACATTAGAAGTATCCCAGGGTCATTAATAGCAGTAAAAAAAATCCCTTTAAGTCATGGGTAGAGCAGATTCAGGGTTTTTTACGCTACTTCTCTGTCACATGCAAAGGATTTATAACCTATATGATAAATATAAGCATAACTTTATATAGGTGGAAACATGGCAACAGTGTAGTTGCTTGTTTGTCTTGGCTTATACAACATCTTATAGTGACAACATTATTTAGGTAGGACGTTCTAGGTTGATGTCAGGATCTAATTGGAGTGTGAAAGAAGTGAATCATCTATTTGTCAAGGGTTGTGTGGGATTAAATTTTTCAGTTCTTTTGTGGTTTTGTTTGTTTGGATCCGGATCTTCTGCTCTAACTTTAGCTTCTTTAGAGTCCCAGTTTTGCACGGTGACGGCACAACTAGTCTTACCTGCTTAAGTAGTTTCAATATTGCTTACATAAATTGAATTCCTCGTGCTGGGCGTAAACCTACCCCCATCTGCCGTCATCTTTCAGAATTTTCAAATCATCCCCGTTTTATTTGTTATGTTGCCACAGGGGCTCAATTTGGTGCAGCAAATACAAAAAGTGTGCGTTTTATTTCAACATCTTTACAACTTAAAATGGCTTCTCTTTAAACCAAACAAGATTCCTCTCAAAGGTAAAAATCACGGTAACAAAATGAGCTAACAAATCCTTATCTTGGAGAGTAAATGTAAAAATAGATCTCATCATAAGGATGTTTTATGGCGATTGTACTTTGGTTTATGTTGTTTAGTTGTCTTTGTGAGGAAAGGCTAAGCTCAGTCGTCTCCCCACCCAGCCTTGAGGTCATGCCTTTTTTATTAGTGTTAAGGTTGGCTACTTTTGACGTCAGCTTCTTATACGCTGCAGTTCTAAAAATAAATACGGTGTATTTATTTGCAATCTTACTTTATGTATGGAAAATGTATGGATCCCCAACTCATCGATCTGAACCTGTTGGCTTTTATTGTTCCACCATGACCCAAAAACTCATAAGTCAAGCTATCCTCGTTACGTGAAACCAAAATGCAATCATGAAGCGTAGCGGCGAACATTTGTTACTACAATTAGTTTCCCAAACTGATAATGATGAAGAAAGTCCATTTTACCTCACTAACGTGAACAATATTACTCCCAGTATGCCAAAAAACGGGTTTGGCAGGAATTTAATTTTGAAATTCTCACCATCAATTTCACTTTTGTTTTTCTTTCTTTGTTTCGAAACAAGTTTAGAGTCCAACACAATGAAACCATCTCCCTATGCTGCTTTGCTTTATTTGTTGGTTCTTCTCGATGTTAAAAGCTCTGCATTGAAATGAAACTGCACTCTGAAAACTTGTTGGACTGACATTCAAGGGGTAAGCTGAGCTGAAGTTGAGTCTTTGCATCTTAAGGCTAAAATACTTAAACACCTGATGAGCAAGTTTGGGCTGACGCAAAACAATGCAGCCATAAATGACAGAGTTGCTCCTTTGTCTTTAGTGGCGTCGGAAAGCATGTCCTGTATAGTGAAGCTGGATGCCAACATTTTTGTGGTGTCACTCTGCAAGGCTGGACTCCTAGCATAAAAAGCTTTTGTATGGTTTTTATATTAACGTGTTTGTAACAATTAAACACATTAATAGTGTTTAAATGTTGCATAGTTAAAAGTGTTAAAGATTTCAAAATCTTTAACACTAAGCAGTGTCAGTTTTGTAGGATCATGTTTATAGCATTGTGTTAAAACTTTTTACATCTTTATTACATTACATTTAACATCTTTGCATCAAGTTTTGCATGTTGGCATCTTTGTGGAGTGTTGACTGTGGTAGCGCCACATTACCCTTTGTAGCATCCATTAACTTGTATTAATTTCTTAGCGCTGGATTCAGCCTTTTGATATTTTTGTATTAAGTTTTCTAGCATTTGACGACCTTTTTTGACATATTGTGTTGCATTAACCTCTTAAATATATTAGTATTGTTCATCTTATTAGCCTCTGAATGGAGTTACTGCAGCATTGCGTAAAGGCTTTTAACATTGTTGTGTTGAGGCTCTGAATATCACAGTTGCTTCACAAAGTATATCCACTCTGAATGGTAAAAAAATAAAAAAATTCTTTAATGTGAACCTTTATGCTGTTAACATCACTGAACCCCTTAAGGAATATTAATGTTGTTCAGGTCAATAAGCATTATAAATGTAAAGACAGAAGCTTGGCTTCTTTATTGATCTTCTCTATAATTTGCTATACTGAAACATGAGCTAATGTACGTTAATTAGTGGCCTGGGGTGGATCCACGTGTCGGGCTAGTTAGGATTTCAATCACAGATGAGTAACTTCATTCCTTTAAACCTGTTCGACAACCAGCCCTCGCAAGCATGTGTGTCACGCTGGATTCAAGTGCTTCTTTTGCGTTAGTTTGCGGCCCATTCTCTGTCTCCTCGTGCTATTCGCAAGGGGCGTGTCCACAGAAAACTTTGCGAAGTCCTCCTCAGGTCCAGCGCCACCAGCCGCTCTGTCATCCATCACATGGAGTTCAGCACCGAAGGCTTCGTTGGCTCAGCGAGAAGCAAGAGAACAAAAAAGATCAAACGTTCTCATTGAGCTGAAGCTGGTTTTATGGGAGACATTTTCGGTCTGATTTGATGATCTCCCTAATATTCCTTGAGGAAGGAGGGGAAAAGCTCTGGTTGAAATCACCTGATTTAGCGGCCACCAACAATGTGGTACCTGAAGGTAAGAACCATGGAAGTCTAAAGCATGACAAGCTGATATTTATTGTCTAGTTTTACCTATCAGTAAGCTAAGATGACACTTTAAGTCTAGGGAATTGCAAAGGATTATTTTGTTTTATGTAGTAACCTGCTATTAAATTGAGTTGCCCCAACACCTCTGAAATGTAGTGGTTGTGAACTACGTTGGATTTTAAATCTTTTCAAGCTTCTGAGTGGTAGGATAAGCTTACAATGTGTAGCAACAAACCAAATTTTAAAGAACTTAAGGCAGAAAACAGCAGACTCCAATAATAATAGTAATTTACATGCGGTTTTATTGTCATTCTGACTTGGAGAACGGCTACAAAAGCTTTTGTAGATCTCTTCTGGGGTTTCATAAAGCGTTTATTTGATTGTAAGCAGTTTGCGGGTATTTCAAGGCAAATTGTTGCAACAGCACATTCATTTTTGTTTTCATAATAGTTTGGTGCAGGTGAGAAACGGACCACGCTATCTGTGTTCTGCACCCCATTATGTCAAGGTTTTTTTGTTAATGATTATGCTGATGCCAAAGTGAAAATCTGCATTCTGCTCTTTAGAATCATTTGATTTTATAGTAAATAACTTTAAGACTTCACTGACGGTTCAATTCAGGCTCCCATTTCATACTTGTGAAACCATTTATCAGTTGTATAGCTATAAACAAACTTGTTTCATACCAATGTACAATAGTAGCAAATTTCATATTCATTTCTTTCTATATTTTGTGTAGATATTCACAAAATTCACTAAATCCCACATTTACTTGCTTTTTATGTTCCATTGCATTTTAATTAGAACCATCTTGTTTAGGTGAGTTGACTCAGAAATGGATCATGATCCGTGATCACACCAAAGCACACTTTATTTTCTAAATGATTGAGCCTTTCATGGCCTCAGTTCAGCATGCAGGCTGCTGCTGCAAACATCTGTCAAAGAGTGGGTCGCTCTCAGGGTCTCAGTGATCAGATGCCATCTGTGCAGCGAAGTTTGATGTGAAACGTCCTTATGGCTAATGGTTGGCGTTCTATCGCAGTGGAAGTGCAGATTACGACTGAATCAGAGGTCACCAGTTGTCTGCAGTGAATAGCTACAGACTTCCAAACTTCATTAGCCTTCAGATTAGATCACGAAGCAGAGAGTTTTATGAATGAGTGAGAGATTTATGGATTGTTTCTCTTTGGTCAAGCAGCTGCTTCCAAGCCAAGTGCAATGGAAACCACCTGGTCCAGTGACGAAAAGTCATTAGTTGTCTTAGCAACCTCAAGACAGATGACTCCCTTGCCTGATATTTTCATATAAAAACTACAAAAAATGGCAAAATTGATGAAATGACCACCACCTGATAATTTCTGTATCGTCTTTGCACAAAACCTTTTTTTTGTTACACTATTCTACAAGAGAAAGAAACAAAAATTTGATTCCTTTACAGATTATTTCAATTTAAATTTTTTTTTTTTTTTTTTTTACAATTGTAAAGATTTTAATATCAAACAAAGACAAATACAAAATTAGTTTTGAAAAGTGGATTTAAGGTCATGTTTAATGTCTGCATGACTGATTTGGATAAAGTAGTCTCTTTTCTAAGAAAATCAATGTCTCCACCCCTGAATCCAACAATGTCACTCAGCTGGAATTTTAAAATGTCTTTTTTCTGAGAAAAGCTAAAAAAAAAAAAAGAAAAAAAAAAAGCCCATTTCCTCCAGCAAAAACTAATGAGGGAGAACGACATTATTCATCTTCAAAAAAAAAACAACAAACAAACAACAGTAACGTAGTTAATTGATACAGTTTGACCTTCATGCCTAATGTCTCAGATATGTTTTGAACAGCATCACGTAGCTTAATGTCAGATAGTTTTTTGTTGACTCATTTCTGGTTGCATTTTCAGATGAGCATCTGAAAATATTTTCAGAATAGGATGAAGACTTGGAGGAGACGCTCAATGTTCAGTATTGTGAGGCGGTTCAAGTTCTGATGAATATAGAAGTGATGATAATCTGTACCGTGATGCTTGTAATATTTAAATATCCCTGACGCCTCATCTCACCCTCTAACCACCACCATGGTTTAGAAAAAATCCTGCCTTTAATTATTTATATTTATTTATTTTGAACATGTTTAAAATCATACATGAACAAAGACTGCAAAAGATACAGATATATTTTTTTACCACAGTAATCTCAAAAAGGAGTAATAAGAAGTAAGAAACTTATGAACTCCGACCCCATAAACTCATACAATACTTTCAGATGGAGCCTCATTAATAAATCAAATCTAAAAAATAAACAGTTTAATTAATTTTCTATTTTATCTGGGTTTACATATGTCTAATATACATCCATACCCATGCGTTAGCCTCAATTTACATGCACACATTAGTGCTATCTCTCAGCCATATTTCTATATCTTATGAAAATGACCTCCTTATATTTCCTTTTAAATTAGAATTAAATTTTGACTTTGTTTTAACTCATTTAACTTCCTTTAACTAACTTTAATTTTACACCATGAATTGAGGCATGATTCACGGTGTATTGATTTGAAATATAACTTGCTTGAGCAAATTATTTAACAAGAAGTGATGTCAAAATATATATCATTTTATATAAAAAGTAAGATCGAGATATTCTTATGTAATACGGTAAACTAGTTTTTGTTACCAATCTACTTTTTCCTTCACTCAGTGCTTTATTTTCTTTTACTAGCGGGAGGTTAATTGTTATTATTAATAATAATATTTGAATCATTAAATGATTGCCCAAATCATTTAATGAGGATAAACTGTCATTTGGCTCAGCGCTCAGAATGAGCCGGTTCATTTTAAAGGCCGTCAGCGTATCTAAACCCCCCTGTGACCCGACACCTTGGTCTCTCCCGTTCAGCCTCAGGACTCTCATTCCTCCCATAGCAACCAAAGCAGGCAGGGCTGACCGGCTCTGTGTGATCGGCTTTCTGTGCGTGTGTGTGTGTGGGGGGGGGGGGGTGTGCGTGTGTGTGAGATGACATCATCAGCCCTCACAGTCAGCTGCTGCAGTGGAGAGCGAGATAGAAAGAAAAGGGAGGGGAGGGAAAGACAGGACCGTGTGTCGCCACACACATTCTTCTCCCCTCCCCATCGCTCACGCACACGCGCTCTCGGCGTCACACAGCCCTGCTTGTCTTCTCTTGGTAAACATGGCAGCAGCAGCAGCAGCAGCGAGAGGAGTCCCAGTGAAGCCCAGCTCGGTTTTAGCCTAGCCTCTTTCTGAGTGTCATTATGGAGGAGGAGGACGCGGCGGCCGACCCCTATCTGCCCTACGACGGGGGAGGGGACACCATTCCCCTGCAGGAGATCCCTAGAAGAGGTACGCCACGTCTTTTCCGATTTCCTCGTTTCCTCACGCCTCTACCACAACAGAGGCCGACATCCTCCGCCTTCCTCCCAGGGAATGCGTGGATCCGTACGGGAGGCGGACGCAGGGCAGGTTCAGCAGCCGCAAACGTTAGTGCCTGCCTGCGTAAAAACCGAAGGTTTTTTTATTTTATTTTTTATGACTACAGCTCCTGTCAACATTCAGGACTCTGTTGATCATTGACCAGCTGTGTGTGTGTGTGTGCGTGGGTGTGTGTGTGCATAAGACGACGAGTTAAAGGAGGAGCTGATTTCGCATCAAAGCTTCAGCCTGTTTGCAGAACACCTTACAGATCTTTATCTTCTTAACCAAAGGAAGGACATGTTGAACCTCAATATGATGTTTTAATGTTGGCATATGAAGATATGCAGTACATAGGGAACACCTGTTGGCTGGTTTCAGTGTGTTACCGCTTGGAACTGCTTCTGCTGGAGCAGGTTGTCTGTTTTCTGACTGGTATTTTGACATTTTCAGTCCTGGAGCTTTATCTTGGTCTTCATATGTGGCCTTTAGGGAGATTTTGTTCTTCTGAGCCCTGTTAGATTATCACAGAGAGTGAGCAAAGAGGAAACATTCCTAGAGTGAAGGACAACATAACAAACCTCTGTTTTATTTCTCCATTCACTTAGATAAATTGTCTATTTCTTTCTGCCTTTTTAGTGAAATCACCAGAGTGCAAATAAATCAGTTTTCAGCAGTGTTTTTGCCAAACAGAACTGTAGTAATTTAGTCATTTTAGGGTTGTTGGCCTGTACGTTTTTGGCCTTTTCTTGATTTGTGGACAATAGATCATTGGTAAACACCAAATGTAGTTCCTTGAATTCATGCTGAGTAATATTTCTTGATTACAAAAAACCCTCTCAGATCTGTTTCACCTCGTCTCCATGTGGTAAATCCACAGGAATAGAAAGTTAAGGATGGACAGGTACCAATCAATCAGCCAAAGATCAAAATCACTGTTCCCTTTACCATCTCCAATCAGTGAGCAGCAGGTCAAATACTCAAAGTCTTATAACTTCATTTTTGTTCCCAGTCACTAATTGCATTAAACTTGCTGGGTTAAATCATTCATTCTTGTATTGATTTAAAAATTGCTACATTTGTTAGGGATATTTATGTTCTTATAGCGGGTAAAATGAGACATTGTTTTGCAACAATTGCGAGAGATTTTGCTTTCTGATGTGACACCGTAGAAATGAGATACCATTGTTTTGACCATCAGTTTGGACCGAACCAGCTGGTGATTTATTTGCACGGATAAATTCTGATTCCTGATAGATCTCAGTTGGTTTCTTGGCTTTCCAGGCCTTTTCTCCACCTCCCTTTCTGCTTGTGTTCAGTACTTTTCCTGTCGTTTCACATTATTACACGTAATTTAATTTCTCAATTGCGCCTTTAGAAATATGGTAACTATGAAAAATTGTGACGTATTTGATACTTATTTTACCCAATGTATTTTACTTGTTACAATCTAATGTGACGGGTTGAAAGCAAGCTGATAATCTCCGTCAGTCAGAAAAGCCTGATTATTAAATATCTGGTTAAAGATAAAGTAGAATTTAGTGTCTTTGAGATAGAGACAGAGCCTCCGGCGTTTGTCCCGTCCTCTGTAGAGCCGGCGCCGGTCGGCTGCGGGGGCTCGTCGGGGCTCAGTCGGGTCGTCGGGGTCAGTCCATGATCACATGACCCCTGAACGGGCTAGCTTTGCTTCAGTCCTGCTGATGCAGAGCGTCTTAACCAGCTGCCTGCAAAACCTCCCTGAGCTGATTCCCTCCACGAAGGTGGAGTAAACAAGATGAGGAGCGGCCTCCACAGTTTAGTTACAGAAACATTATAAACGATTATTAGGCGTTAGTAATCCAGTTAGCATTCAACATTCACCAAGTCATTTCGAGAGGTGGCTTTGACAGTCAGCGAACCTCTGTGTTCACTGACGCAGCGTATTAGTCGTTAGGCAGAATCTGCAGCGTCACTCTGCTGCTGCACATGAGGAAGACACTGAAACCTTATTTTTGTGTGTGTGTGTGCGTGTGTCTTTTGTCTGGATGTTTGCTCGAGCGTAGAAAAGCATATGACATGCGAATGCGGTCCCCTTCAATCTCTTTTTTCCATGTCTACTACTTTCCTCTTTCAGCCTTATTTTAGTGCAGCAGCTTGTCTGATTTATCTGAACACTTAGATGGCGTTTATTTGACTAGAAAAGGTAATTTTTGCTTTAAAATGGTTTTTCAAACCGTAAAGCTGTTTTTAGCTCACGGTCATTAAATGACCCAGTTTGTTGTGTCAAATTGTTATATTAAATCACCAAACTGCTTGCATTTTATATTGTTTAGATGGCTGTAATTGGCCATCCTGGTGCAGCCAAAGTGAAGAAAAATATGGAGTTTTACACAGATGTCATTTCAAGGTGTCACAGTTACAATCTAATAATACAGAATCCAATGGAAATTAGTTCATGTCTTTTTATTTAGTGACACTCACATACTCCAGGATAAACAAAAATTTGTGAAGATCCAATAGAGTGGACATAAATATGAATTGTTATTGCAGTAGTTTCAATAGGATTGCTGACAAATGCTGTAAAATGAGTCCTGTTCAGTGCTATTTATTTTATTGTTTCTCATTGTTTTTACTTTTCAGAAAATTAATAAAACAGGTTGTCCTTTTATTAAAATCATAAACTATTATGTTTAATCCTTATTCATATGTAATTTGTGGAAATCAGTGACACCCATCAGATAATTTTAACAAGTAAAACAACAAAATAATGTTATGTAAACAAACTTGTGAATATTCTCCTTATAGACACAAACACTTAGAGACTTCTGAGATACAACACAGGTTATAATTTATTTCTGTTATGAAGTCTGAGAGCTAATGTTGACAGTGTTTTGTTCAGATTAATAACTTTAAATTGCAATCGGCTCCAGAATAAGAACTCGATAGTCTTTTTTTTTTTTTAACTTGTGATATTTTGGGTCACTCCTGTAAACACTCTCCTGTACATTGAATCTGATGATTCAAAGGGAATCTGATCATCACTGTGTAGTAGCACTAGCTTATATCTGCTGATGAACTGAGAATATCACACCACTTCCTTGCTTGTTTTGGTGCAGAAGGTTTATTTACAGGTACAGATTCCTAGAGTTCAGTCTAAACGCCATATAATTCCACTGTTGTGTCAACAATATGATGCTGATCGTCTCCGCTCTCCTTGCCTCTCCAACCCGTGTGAGCCCATTTCAAACTCTGGTGAAAATGTTTGCGTTCATCACAGAGTTGACCTAATTTCACTTTAAAACTACAATGACCAAGTCCTCAGAAATGATCCCCTTCCTTATCTGGTCCCAGTTTTTACTCTCACACCTTCCTCTAGAAATATTTAATAGAAAATAACGCACAATCCAATTTCAGGTTCATATTTTTAAAGTCAAAATTCAAAAAAATATCCTAATTTCACTCTTGGTTTTCTCCTCTGTTTTTTAAACAGAAATGCAGCTCAGGACACTTCCATGCATTTTCTCTCCAATAACTGTTCATTTCTGGTCTCGGGATACAAATCACGGATGATATTGAAGCGGAAGAAATTCCTGCTGTAGTCGAGCATCGTTGGTGGTGTGTCGATATCAGCCTATTACCATGAGTCATGCTGCTCTGATGTTGCTTTATGGCCACTTTTATGACTCTTGTTCAAATCGCTTATGTTTGTTTTTAAATTTAGTACAGATTGAGGGGGATTAACAGCTATGAACAAACATATCTCTGATGGTAATTACCCTGATAAAACTGCAGGAATGCCTAATAAAAGGAATACCCCTCCTACATCTTTGCCATTTCTCACAATACAGCCACAATCACTTATGTTTATTTTTTTTTTATTGGGGTTTGATGAGGTAAAGCAGCACAAAGTGGAGTGTAACTGTGAAGCAAAAAGACAGAGATACATGGTTTACACACTTGAAAAAAAATCAGTCGCCCAATGTCTCATCAGGGATTTGCTGCACATCTCGAGATTATTTTTCTTAAGAAAACGGTTCAAGCTCACTCAGATTATGCTGGAGACTGTCTCTGAACACAGATGTGCAGCAGATTCCCAATTAGATTTGGGTCTGGACTTTGATTGGGCCACTCCAGCACATAAATATTCTTTGATCTAAACCGTTCCACTGCAGTTTTTTTTCTATCAGCTTCTGTAGCAATGCTTTTCTTCCGCTTAAGATTTGCGAAGTCGACTCACAGTTGTCCTGTTGAAAGAGCTTCATGTTTGTTCACTTTGAGGTATTCATAGCACAGCTGAGATTAAATTACACACATCTTGGCTCAGTTTGCTCAGTTTTCTAAGGGTAATTGACTGCATTGGATTTTATGTTGAGGAAAGACATTTTATTTGTAAAAAGAAATCATTCATTTTATTCCTACCATTTCAGTTGTGCACTGATTTGTGTTGATCTGTTCTGTTTAATTGTAATAAAATGTTGCACGAAAAAGAGACATTAAAACCACAGCAAGGTGCTGTAGCTGCACCTGTGGAAAATCCAACATTTTCACAGTTATTAAATCAGATTTTTGCACCAATAAGGATATTCTCAAAGATGCTCTAGATGTCTCACTCATCTTGCTGTCCAGAAGGTTTTAACAAACAGAGCAAGAGAAGAGGAAGCATGGCCTTCAGACATTTGACTGAACATGAACTATCTCTGCCAATCCTTCATAAAACAGGAAAGGATCAGTTCATTTCAGGTTTATTGGATCTCGCACCTCAAAGATCACATTTTGTGTGTTTTTTTTAGTCTCCTGTAAATCAGGATTTCTGAAAGTTTCACCAACAATTCAGATTTAAGGCTTTTAAAGACAATTATGAAGGAATGATGTATCACAACAGAAATGTACAAAAGAAAATCGTGTTCTATATATTTTGTACATAATGCACCTAACCTTGTGTGGGTGAGTCAATATCAACCAGCCAACTGCAAGTGTAAATTTACACTTGAACCAGATTGACGCAGAAAGCTTGCTAGCTAATTAGAAAGGGCATGTTAGCAGCTAGTTAGCGGTAGCCTGAAGCGCCTTGATTCACAAAACGCAGTGAAGATGTGTGCGGGTGATTCAAATATTTGTCTGATAGAAAAATCTCACCAGAAAAATGAACTACATAGAATAAATGAGATCAAATGCTCTCACCGAGTCAAAATTTAAGAAATGATTGACTTATTTAAAGCCGCCTTACATCTTTCCCCCATCAATTCAAGGCCTTAATTTTAGATTCGTGGATTTAAGGCCTTTTAAGAACGGGCGGACATCCTGTAAATAGCACCATTAATCTCAACACTATTGAGCCAGTTGGTGTGTGTGTTTGTTTAGTGCGGCCCGGCTGTGGGTTCTGTTTTTAAAAGTCACAAATCAGAACTTGGACACCCATATTTATGAGAATCGGGCTGATATCGCTGAAAGCAGGAGAAACTAGTTGAATCCCTGCTACATGCCTCTCTTTGCCTTTGTTGTCTCCCTCCAGTAAAACGCACAACAATGTCTTTGTGTGGCTCATGAATACTTTGTGTCTTCAGAACTGGGCGGTCTTACGGTCTCAAATGCCACAAGATGTCTTTTCAGTCAGGATTTGTGAAAGTTGTCTGATTCTCTGCTTTGTAAAGACATAAAACCGAAATGATTTAATTCTGTAGGGGTGGACATTTAATGTAGGATTTTTATCGTTGACCCAATAATTTGCAATTGTTAAAACTGTCTGTATTATTTTTTACTATTTTTCTCCACAGATTTTTTTCAATTAATGTGTTAATGTTTCTCACTGAACCGAACAGAAACTGTCTTGATGATTAGTACAAACTCTTATTCCTTCCATTTTTTTTTTTTTGTTGGTTTTTCTGCTCTGCAGGCTCGAACTACGCCATGTCTAATGGCGGCGGGGCAGCCAGTAGTACCACCCATCTGTTGGACTTTCTGGAGGAGCCCATTCCAGGAGTGGGAACGTATGACGACTTCCACACGATTGACTGGGTCCGCGAGAAGTGCAAGGACCGCGAGAGACACAGGAAGGTGAGGACACAGAGAGGAACGTGTAAAAAAAAAAAAAAGACGTTTTCATAATGACAGAAGATCTAAGAAGATCCAACCAGTTCTGTACAAAGTGAAAAACATGTGAGATGATTTATTTCCATTGTATAAAGCCTGGATCAAAATGAGGACATAAAATTGTGGGTTAAAATGTCAAATGAAGTTACATTTTAAACATTAGCAAACTGTTCAAAAAATGGAAATGCAACATCGTAAAAAGTTTAAAAGGTATTGTGTAAAGGACAGGTGAGCTAAGACTGTGGCTTCTTATTCAAAAAGATTTGAGACTGTAATTGCTGCCAATGTTTTATTTTTTTTTTTTTTTTTGAGGGGCTTCTATCTTATTTGCAATAAATACATTTGCAAACACTCCAAAAAAATTCCAAATGATGACAAAAACATATTTGTGTGTAGAATAACAAAATGTGGAAAAAATATGACGTCATAATATGTCATAATAAAAGTCTCAAAGTCTACTAAAACTTGCAAAAAAAAAAGCACATTCACTTCATTGTTCAGATTTTATGTGGGGAGTTTTTGTTATCTCTGCTTTCATCCCAGTTTAAATCAACATTATTTACTCTAAACTTTCATGAACCCGCCATCTTTCCCCTGCCTCTCTGTTTCAACACCTTGCTCAAATATTGACTCGTTGTCTTGGCAATCTTTCCACGCATGTTTCAGTGCAGGATGTTCGGACGCTGATAAGACTTTAAATGATATTTGAATACTTTGTTTTTATGACCCCGTCGTGCCTGGCGTGCAGGAATTGCTGTAGTAAACCGCTTCATTGAATCAACAGCGGAAATCAGGCCAGAAAACCTGCAGCAGATTACAGAGCTGCTTCTAACCGGAGTCGTTTCCCAACCTTTTACAGAGTTTTGTTTTTTCCTGTTTTTTATGCCTTTTAATTAGTTTCGATTTCATTATCGTGTCTGCACAGATCAACAGCAAGAAGAAAGAGTCGGCATGGGAGTTCACCAAGAGCCTGTACGATGCCTGGTCCGGGTGGCTGGTGGTGACACTCACCGGCTTGGCATCAGGTAACAAACTCGGCGAACCAAGAATCAGACGGCCCGTATTTCCTGTGCTGGTTCTCTCACATGCTTTGCCCGAGGCACCCTCTGTTATTCCCCCCCCTTATCTTCTGATCTCACTTCTCACCAGCGCACCGTTCTGCAGAGCATCGCCAGACACAGTCCAGTCGTCACGACCATAAAAATCCAGTCACTTATTGTTTGCAAAAAATTGAGTGGGGCAACCTTGCCGCCAGTCTTTGCTTTGGAAAACAATCCAGCTGCTGAAAAATAACAATGTGTTGGCTTTATTTGTGTTTGTTTTATTCAGTTGGTGTTAGATAGCGTTTCATATAATCCCTTTCAAAAATATAAATTGAATTTTGTCACAGCAAGTTGTTTATTCCTCAAGATTGAATTTTAAAGACTGTAGAATGACGTAATTTTAAAGTGGAAAGAAAACGATACCTGGTTTTAAAACAAATGTTTGACAAATAAAAATCTGAAAAGTGTGGCATTCATCTGTATTCACCCCTCCAAGTCAATCATTTTTCATGATGGTATGTCTACCAGCTTTGCACATCTAGAGATTTTTGCTTCTTTTCTCTTTAAAACTCATGTTCCTGGTTTTTTATGATGATTTTTGTTGTTTTCTTCACATAATGGCTGGATCCATTAGATTACTCCTTTTATTACACGATTTCAGAAGGAAATTGGCTGAATTTGATTGTACTCACACGAATAAATGGGGTTAAACATAAACGTTTGAGAATTATTTTCTTAAGGATTTTGTTAGCCATGTGTCGTTTTCGTTTCATTGTATATTTATGCTGTACTTTCTGTTAAAAGTCCCAATGAAATTAAATTGAAGTTTGTGGCTGCGATGTGACAAATGTGGAACATTATTCAGTAGTTTGTGTACAAACACTGCATGCGCTGGCGAAGTGTTTTTATTTCTTAAAGGATTGGTGGTAGTGTTCATCATACATGAGGCTTTGACAGTTAAAACTATGGAACAGTTTCAGAAAATCACTGAATCATGTTAAACCAAAGACAGTCCACTGTAAACGTCAGGAGGATTTTGAGTCGCCAATCGTTTTTGTAGCCTGCGTCTGGATTAAAAACAGTCAAGCTAACTTTCACATCGTTCCTCTTTGTTTTTTTCCCCCTCGTCCCGCTTTCTGTCCCCTCCCTGCCTCTGTCTTCTCTCCCTACTTCCTCCTTCCTGTTTCTGTCTTTCCGCCAGGTGCTTTGGCTGGCCTGATTGACATTGCTGCTGATTGGATGAATGACCTGAAGGAAGGTGTTTGTCTGAGCGCCATGTGGTTCAACCACGAGCAGTGCTGCTGGACGTCCAATGAGACCACCTTCGCTGAGAGGGACAAATGTCCTCAGTGGAAGAGCTGGGCCGAGCTAATATTGGGACAGGCCCAGGTAGACTGATAGACCAGTCTTCTTTTATGCCTAAAATGTATAATTTATGTGTCTTAAAGGGCAGATATCATTTGAATAGCATTCCATTTTTACAAGTAGTGAATGGAAGCAGCTGAAAGTCTCGCCATAAGCAGTACATGTTTGCTTAGTTCAACTTTGCTGTGATAGCAAACCTTTCAAAATGTGAAGATTCGGTCATCATGGTGGAGTTTTAAAATTAATTACAGATTTTTTTGGATATTGAACTATTAAAAAGCTTCTCGCATTGACACCGACTACCAGTCGGTTGTTGATTTGAACCCAGCAGTGGAGATTATTTTTCTTTATAATTGTGTGCATATGGTGAAAGAGTTTTCAGGTCATGACCCCTCTCTCTGCAGGGCCCTGGCTCCTACATCATGAACTACTTCATGTACATCTACTGGGCTCTGTCCTTCGCCTTCCTGGCCGTCTGTCTGGTCAAGGTTTTTGCTCCGTATGCCTGTGGCTCAGGGATCCCAGAGGTGAGGGGAACAGTGCAAATCTCTTTACGAAAACACAGTTCAGACTTTCCCCAGCTGTGTTTTACACAGTTACCTTTTTTTATTTTTAAGTTGAAGCAAGTTGGGGAGGTTTGTATGAACATATCTCTTAGTGTTTCCCACATTAGGTTATTTTGTGTTTATGCGAATTCAGGGTCCTTAAAAAGTCATAAATTTGTGTGTCTAAAATGAGGCCTTAAAGCAATTTTTTAAAAAGCGAGTTGGCCTTAAATATGTAATTTACAAGCCTTAAGTTTGTCGTTGCAGGACCTTTTACTAGGTTTTTTTTTTTTTTTCTTGAGGGATTTCTCTGTCAGGCAAAAGTTTGAGTCTCACACAAACTTCTGTTCTGTTACTTGAGGTATTTGCGGCTATCGGTAACTAGCTGCTAGTTTGCCCTTGCTGACTAGCTCCCTTTTTGTCGTATGTCATGGGTAAGTGAAAATTTATTGCCAGTTGGCTGGATGACATTTGTTTTCACCAAGCTTGGGACCACAGGGCTCAAAACTGCAGAGAGTTGTGTCAGTGTGATGTTTGTTTTTCTTTTGAGTTTGTATTTTAATGAAGTTTACCACAGTAGTAACAGAGAAATGTTAAACCAAAGTGTTTAGCCTGGTAAAGATTAGCCTCACCTCTCCCACTCTACTCTTCTCTGCACACAGATAAAGACAATCCTGAGTGGGTTCATCATCCGGGGCTACTTGGGTAAGTGGACCCTGATGATTAAGACCATCACTCTGGTGCTGGCGGTGGCGTCGGGGCTCAGCCTGGGGAAGGAGGGCCCCCTGGTCCATGTGGCCTGCTGCTGTGGGAACATCTTCTCCTACCTCTTCCCGAAGTACAGCAAGAACGAGGCCAAGAAGCGAGAGGTGAGGCCGCAGACGTTTGAGCTATTGGGTTTAAGTCTAGTTTATTTCTATCACACATTTCAGCAACAAGCTCAAAGTGGTTTACAACATAAACATTATTAATCCAGCAACCCATTATGATACAAGCAACAAAATATAAGATTTTGTCAGTCAAATGCCACCGTCAAGCAAACATACATCAAATATGTTCAGCATTTTTCATTTACTGCTAATCAAAGACGACTCCAAAATGGTGGGTTTTTAGCTTTGGTTTAACTCAGTGTTTCAGCGTCTTTGCAGTTTTCTGGTAGTTTGTTCCAGATTTGTGTTGCAAAGAAACCTAGAGTTTAACTCTCTCAGGTTCTGTCGGCCGCGTCGGCTGCTGGGGTCTCTGTAGCTTTTGGAGCACCGATTGGAGGAGTTCTGTTCAGCTTGGAAGAGGTAGGTCAGCTCTTTAGTGTCATTTTTCTACTTTCGAATCACAACGGCAAACTTGAACCCTCCAAACTGGGCTCTCTTCCTGCAGGTGAGCTACTACTTCCCTCTGAAGACCCTGTGGCGCTCCTTCTTTGCCGCTCTGGTGGCGGCCTTCGTGCTGCGCTCCATCAACCCCTTCGGTAACAGCCGCCTGGTGCTGTTTTACGTGGAGTACCACACGCCCTGGTACCTCTTTGAGCTCATCCCCTTCATCCTTCTGGGGGTGTTCGGAGGGCTCTGGGGCGCCTTCTTTATCCGAGCCAACATCGCCTGGTGCCGGAGACGCAAGTCCACACGCTTTGGTAAACATACCTGGATTCTGGAAACAAACATGCATCCTTCAATAGTCTTAAAGCCGTTTTTTAAAATTAAGGCCTTGAAATGCCTTAAAGTTGTTAAAGAAAACTTGAAGGAGTTTCCTTAAACTCATTAAATGATGTATTTAAGTTGGCCCTAAATACATTAATCAGGGGTCTTAAGTTTTATCATAGGACTATTTAAACTATTCTATGTAGGTTTTTTTTTCACGTGGGACTTTTCTATCAGATAAACGTTTGAGTCAAAGTCTTTGCTCACTGTGTTCTGTGACTCAAAGCAGTTCAGGCTACTGCTAACTAGCTGCTAATGCTTGGTAGCTAGCAAGAGAATAAACAAGCAAACTATTAGTGGCTAGTGTATGGCACTATGCATTATGTGAGAAGAACAAAGCTGCTGCCACAACAAGCAGCTTGAAATTTCACGGTTTTCCTGCATTTCTTTCGTACATCTCTGTTGAGTTATAGTCTTACATTTTATTCACAGTGATCTTAATAGGTCTTAAATTTGAGTCGATGAAGCCTGCATAAACCCTGGTTTTTATTCATGGGTTTTTCTCTAAACCCAGAAGGTCAGACTTCAGCCTATGTGAAGAGTTTTTATATATGTTCTCCTCTAACGCTGTTGTCTCTTTCTTTAGGGAAGTACCCGGTGTTGGAGGTGATCCTGGTGGCTGCCATAACAGCGGTGGTTGCTTTCCCGAACCCTTACACCCGTCAGAACACCAGTGAGCTCATCAAAGAGCTGTTCACCGACTGCGGCCCGCTGGAATCCTCCCAGCTGTGCCAGTACCGCAGCCAGATGAACGGCAGCACCGCTTACACGGACAACCCCAACCAGCCGGCGGAGCCGGGCGTCTACTCCGCCATGTGGCAGCTCTGCCTGGCGCTCATCTTTAAAATCATCATGACCATATTCACATTTGGACTGAAGGTGATCTGCTGCAGGATGTTTTCCCTGGAGGAAGTCGATGTTTTTCCCGCCTTATCTGTAACGTCGCCTGAACCCCTCACTGCGTCTCGTCCTTTAGGTACCGTCAGGCTTGTTCATCCCCAGCATGGCAATTGGAGCAATCGCAGGGCGAATTGTTGGCATCGCCATGGAGCAGCTGGCGTATTACCACCACGACTGGTTCCTGTTCAAAGAGTGGTGCGAGGTCGGAGCCGACTGCATCACTCCGGGCCTCTACGCCATGGTGGGGGCCGCAGCGTGTTTGGGTGGGTAACCTAAGAGTGACTCTGACTTTTACGTCATTGATATGCATCATAATTTTGTGCCAGAAGAAGCCATACCTGACATAAACAATGGCTGAAAAAATAAAATAAAATTATGAAATTATGTATGAAATGTGTTCCAATGAAATGAAATGAAACCACTGCTGGGTCAGATTTATGTTGGCGCCTGTTCCTGAATCAACTTTAAAGTCGCTCGGTAGACAGCAGCAACCTGCTGTGTGAATGCAGCCTAACTCCACTCTTGTGCTGCCGTACATAATTACATAGTTTTGGAAAACTATTAATACAACTTGAACTTCTTTATATTTGCCACATAATAAGCTCAATCTAAAAGCAGCTTAATGAGAGTTTAAGTGATAAAGTTATATTCTCTTTGTATGTAAAGGTCGTATTCCGGTTAGATTTGGCTGTTCTTCCTGTGTTTTAAACGTGTGTCCTCTGTCCCGTAGGTGGCGTGACCCGTATGACCGTCTCACTGGTGGTCATCGTCTTCGAACTGACCGGCGGCCTGGAATACATCGTCCCCCTCATGGCCGCCGTCATGACCAGCAAATGGGTGGGCGACGCGTTCGGCCGCGAGGGAATCTACGAGGCTCATATCCGTCTGAACGGATACCCCTTCCTGGACGCCAAGGAGGAGTTCACGCACACCACGCTGGCCAGAGACGTGATGAGGCCCCGGAGCAGCGACCCGCCGCTGGCGGTGCTGACGCAGGACGACCTGACGGTCGAGGAGCTGCAGAGCGTCATCAACGAAACCAGTTATAATGGTTTCCCAGTGATCGTGTCCAAGGAGTCGCAGAGACTGGTGGGCTTCGCTCTGCGCAGGGACATCACTATTGCTATAGGTAAAACTGCAAAGGAAGATCATAAATTAAAGAAAATATTAAAATAACAGTGTTTGTGCATCCTTAAAAAGGCTTAAATTGATGTATATAAATTAACACATCAAAATGTCCTAAATTTTTTAATTTTTTTTTTTTTTAAATGTAAGTTGGTCTTAAACACCTTATATCCAGGTTTTGAATTTTGCTGCAGCAGGACTACTTAAGGATTTTTTTTTTTTTTGTCTTGAGACTTTTCTGTCAGACATCTTCATGATATTCTGTTCATGCTACCGCTAACAAGATGCTAATATAATCATACTAGCTAGCCAGCGTGGGTCTATTATGGCTTAAGTCCAACTTTATCGCTGGACAACGTTCGTCTTTGTTATTAGCTCACTTGCTGACCCATACGTTGCTATGTGCATTAGCTTGGCACAGAAAATGGTTGGTGATGCGACTGCTAGATTGATCTAAGAGTAGCATTTGGTGCTCTTAGAAAAAAACTAAATTAGCTTTTTTTTTTTTTTTTATTAAATTCACCCAACTTTTTTTAAATATAATTTTAATGCAGTGGATCTTAAACACAGTGGGTAAGCACCAGACTTGCCTATTGAAGTTTTTTTTTTAACAAAGTTGAAATACAATTTGTTGTTTCCTTTGAGGGAAAATACCTGAGAATATATAAGTACTGAAATATGAGATTTTCTTTTATACTTTTCTGTTGTGGTCCCAGTCTTTAAATTTCATTCAAAATGGTCTTTAAAAGTCTTAAATTTGACTAGATGAAAACCTGCAGAAACCAAACTGGGACAAAACGTGAAGCTCTAAATGTTTTTTTTTTTTTTTCTCCCCATCCCAACAGAAAACGCTCGCCGCAAGCAGGAGGGCATCATGTTGAACTCGAGGGTGTACTTCACCCAGCATGCGCCCACCCTGCCGGCCGACAGCCCCCGGCCCCTCAAGCTGCGCTCCATCCTGGACATGAGCCCCTTCACCGTCACCGACCACACCCCGATGGAGATCGTGGTGGACATTTTCAGAAAGCTGGGGCTCAGGCAGTGTCTGGTCACTCACAACGGGTAAGTAGGACACAGCTGGCGCAGAGCAGGGCGGCGTCTCCCTACCCCACGCTCCCTCCCACTTCCTGGAGGATTGCTTAACCAGCCAGGGTTTGGCACTGTGTACCATGAAGCACATGTACACACTGCCTGGTGCTGCATGACCTCTCAGGTTCGGCATGGCTCGGCCTAACTGCTGTGTTGTACTCCCTTAACCCCCTCACTGAGCAGTAACAGGCAGAATCCTTGAGCTGCTGACTAAAAACTAACTACACAAACACAACAGGTGACGTTTTGGGACAACAGTTAGTGAAACTTGTTGCTGTGCGACACGAATAAAAAATACAACGTGGTCGAGATGTAAGAATGTTCTGGCTGTTCTTTCAACAACTGGAACCAGCAGCGTTTTATTTATTATCATCCACGCTTCTAAGGAGTTGGTTTTGCAGAGCGCTCTCTGCTGGTGGGAAGGAGAAGTTGTACTTGATTATAGTTAAAATCTCAGATAAGCTCTCAGGAACAGAGCAGCAGTGTTTTTTTTTTTTTTTTTCTGTTCATGTTTTTTTATCATTTATTTCAGTTTTCAATCATACATTGGTGATATTTTGCACTTTTACTGTCAATAAATCTTTAGAAAAAGACCAAAACAATTCTTACAATGACAAAGTGTTCATAGCCCTTTGTAAAATTGTAATATCAAAGTTCAGAGGGTTTTAATTTGATAAATCAAAACAAAGTAGTGCATAGTTATGTAGGAGTTAATATGTGGATTTCATGTTTTATGAATAAAAATGTAACAAATTTCTGAAATGCATTTTGCTGAGCCTTGTTACGCTACTCATTTTAGGAAGATAAAAGAAGCAAAACTAAATTTCATGTAAATAGAAATGAATTGGCTGCGTTTACCATTTTCTCAAATTACAAGGAGGCCTTTGGTTTATTTATTTAATCTTTTACAGAGGAAAAGATCAAAATAAATCAAGGTAGTTCAAAAGAAAACAGCATACTTGCTGCTTTACAGCAGGCTTCTGTTGTGAACTGGTACAATAAATAGTAGAAATGATCCTTATTTTCCATTAATTTGTTTACATCAGTCTGCTGATTTTGGTCTTATTGGTTTTATTGACAGAAAAATCTAAAATATCACCGTGATTCATCCTGGTTTATCAGTATCATTATCACAAATGAAAAGTCACTCTTTTGTGGTTCGTTGTTTAAGTTCAGTTGTGTAATTTTCAGTTTGCATTTTACTTTAACCTCAAATTGTTCATTTTGTTTCTGTTATTTATTTATTGTGTATGATTTGTGCTGCTGCTGTTTGTTCTCTTTGTGTCTCTGCTGTTTTCTTTTTGTCTGTTGTTGTTGTTGTGGGCAGTGTACCGAGTAACAGGTGTGTGTTTCAGGAATGTGTTGGGCATCATCACAAAGAAGAATATATTAGAGCATCTGGAGGAGCTCAAGCAGCAGACGCAGCCCCTGGTGACTAGCCCCGCCCCTTTACTCCCCCTCCACACTGTCACTCCTGTCTCTTGGGCCACGACTGTTAGAAGGGGATGCATGGAAAGTGCTGTGGAAAACTGTTGACAGTTCCCGACTTAACATTAAGACTCCTCTCTCTTTCCTCTTGATTTCACACACTCTGTTGTTGGTGGGTTGGTTTGTTGTGGATTTCAAACTCATGAGGAAACATCTCCCAGTAGCGGGCCTCTGGCTGCCATCTTCATTGCTTGTAGCTGTTGCAGTTTTGGAGTCCATCACACATGAAAGCCTCTGTGGAGTTTTGTTGGTCCTGTAATGGCGGACCTGAGTGGGAACTGTCACCTTCATCACACAGGAGCCCCTTTCAGACATGATCTTTGTAGCTGCCTGTAGGTGTGCCGCCACCTAGTCAGCCTCCTCTAATGCTGCTTAGCTTGTCAGAAATTAAACTAACTTTTATGGCTGCAACTGATTATTTTAGGAATTGATTATTCTGTCCATTATTTTTGTGATTTATCGATTAATCGTACAAGAATTTGCGCATTGGGCAGATTTTTCTTTTAACTACTTCAGCTTGTTTTATACAATATTAGAAATATGTAAAAAAAAAAAAAAAAAGAATGTTATGTTTTAAGTAATTAAAAACAAAAACATTTTGTTGCCTTAAATAGCAGTAGCATGGCATTCCTTTTGTGAATGCTTAATAATTTGTAGAAAAAGATGCATCTCCAGCTAAAAAATACTTCCAACATTTTAACTTAATTTCTTATTAAATGGAAAAACCGCAATGGCAAAATTGTGTTGCCAGGATACAGATAAAGATTTGTACACATTTGTAATGGCAGTGCAGCTACTGTCTTCAGTGTACTCCTTGTTTTACAACGTTTTCTTGACAGTGCTAGGCTAATGTTAGCATGAGTTCTCTCTGTGTTCATATGACTTGTTGATCATTTATCTTGCATCATATTTCTGTGCCGTTTCAGTCGGTTGTATGAGGTGAAAACTCTTTTGGTCTGCCTCATAAGCTCATTAGTGCTTTGATCGTTTTAAAACGTAACGACTGCCGTTTCAGCTGCTCTCAGCGTCTTATTGTAGCCAATCAGTCTCTCTTTCACATGGGACGCCAGTGTATAAGATGAAAAGTGTTGTGGAAAAATCCAGACTTTTTACGTGTTCAGCACTTAATATAGTTTTGCAAGTTGTGTGCAACTAATTGTAGCTTGATTTTACAATATTTTAATCATACTTAATATGCAATCATGAACTTAGTTTTGACAGAGACAACAAATGCAGGTCTTGAAAACATTGTTCTGCTGAAATCAGAGGTCTAGAACCTCAACATTGAACTTTTTTTAAAGATATTTAAGCTCTTAAATGAAGGCACTACCACAGAGGTTTGCATGTTTGAAAGGGGTTCTGTAAAGTCCCATAGTGCAGCTCATCCCATTCAACTGCATTTGCACCAGCTGTAGTTCTGCTTAGTGCTCTCTCAACCGCTTCATGCCAGCACCTCAACAAATCGTTCATCCTTCTGCATTTTCACAGATATTCAGTCATTTTGTCCAAATTTATTCACACTTAAACTGAAGTGGATTTTTGTTTGGCAAACTGGTTTTATCTGGCTGGTTCCAAGCAAGTGACAAAAACCAGTAAAACGGGGGCAGCGTGTTGTAGAAAAAGAACATGTTAATGAAGAATGTGTCCAAATAACACATCGTTTGCAATCAGTGACAGATGTTTGATTTAATTCTGCTTTGCTGGTAATTGTCACTTGCCTCTGGAAGCCAAAACAAAGCCATCAGCAAACTAAACATTCGCCTTAGATTTAAAAGTCAGTAACTGTTTGTGAGTGTGGATATTTTTGGGCTAAATTGCCGAAACCATTTAGTGCCTTTAGGATTCTGACCAATCAGAGACGACCCTCCTCTATGTGTTTGCAGTCATAATGCCTGTTGTGTGTCTCACATCTTCTCATCGCAGCAGTAGTCACTCATTTCATTCTCAAGCTCACTCACCAAAAGGTTTCTCTCTCCATTAACGGCTGCTTTTTTTCCCCCTCTTTTTTTGTTTGTTTCTGTTGTTATTTATGGTGTTGACTTCCCCCCAGAGTGACGGCATCTGACGTGCGGCCCAAACGACGACTTGGCGAGTAGCTAGCCGCCCTGGGAAAGCGGACCACCATTATTTTACTTGTCACTTTAAGTTAGAGGGTGGTTTTGTAATTCCAGGAGGAAATCAACCTGTAGAGATGTGATTCACACCCGCATTCCCCTCAGCTCGTAGTGCGTGTGGTGGAGTGGTGCCAGTAGCTGTACCTTAGCTAGTCGGTGTGTGGTGACATGGGATAAAAACCGCTCCCATGCTTTAACCTGCCAGTGTTTCCATTGGCCAGCAGAGTCCTGCCTTTTTTTCAACAGATTTATAAAGTCAGACATAAAGCACAAGGTGTCCAATCTGTGCACTTAAAACTAGAGATGCACCGTGGCTAATATCTGATTTTTATGCACTGCAAGCTTGCTAATACCCAAGTAAACTTTTAGGAAAAAATAATACAGGAAGATTTACAAACTGCATTCAGATTGTTTCTCCAGCTTCCCTCCAATAAGTGGCTGTTCATTATATACATTCGGACTCACTGTTGAAAAGAAATCGACTTTTAAAACTAAATTATTACAGTTAACATTATAAGGTGACATTAGCATATTCTATTAGCAATTAGCATTACAAAGAATGACACTTTGTGCGTGTATTCCTTAGAGAATAGACTTTTTTCCTTAATCTCAGGATTATAAGCAACAACCTACTGAGTAACCTGCACAGCAGTTTTAAGATTTCGCCCTCATGCCTCATAGTGGAGTGAAAACTGGATGGAACAGGAAAGGTCGTGTCACCAGTTTGGCATCATTTCAGATATTTTAGACAAAAAAAAAACTCCTGATCAATAATTATCGATATCAACTGATATAAAACGCTTATGATGTGTTTTTCAGCCATATTGTCCAGCCATAGCTGATCCTAAAATAGCTACCCTGTGTGTGAGTCTTTAGTAACAGCTTCCACACTGAAGAGTGTGGAACGGTGCGTTAACCGATGGGAAAAAGAACAGCTCTTTGAGTATAACCAATCAGGGCCGATCCGGTCGCCAGCTGAGGTCTTGGTGCATCTCTAGTTGAAATTGTGGCCCACTGGATTCACATAAATAACAAACCAGTTAACCTTGTTTTGTTTTACTTAAATACCACAACATGCCTGATGAGTGCTTCGCCCGAACTGTTGGGTTTATTAGCAGCCCTTGCTGTGGCTCAGAGTCTTCCTCGTGTTAAATCCGGAACATTTCAACATGATAACAGAACATCAGGTCATTTCAACCGTGGCTGGACGCTGCTGGTGTTAGTGGGAACACTGTGTTCACCTCCCTTCACCTCACCTGGTGCTCTCTGATCATGACAGCAGCACTCGGTCTGATCCGTGTCAGGTGTTCAGCCGGTGTCTCTCTCTCTCTCTCTGTCCGTAGCACCCACACCAACCACAGGTTGTCCTCTCACTCAGACCTGGGGTCACATTTTCACTTCTCCTCACCACCAATAAGCTCCACTTCCCTTCTAGGGTTTCAGACAAACTGTTCTCTGTAGCGTCGGCTCTGCAGCAGGCAGCTGGCTTCCTCTTCGCCTGACCTCAAATCAGAGTGCACTCTGATCATTTCTGATGTTCAAGCTCACGGCGGTTTTCAATCAGCTCAGCTGGGGCGCTCCAGTCAGCAGGAAATCTCTTCACTGCTAACGTAGTGAAGCGTTGCTTAGTAAACGTCTCAGCAGTACTGATAGGAGGAGGAGGGGGGCAGTCGTGTTGCATTGGTTAGAGATTCTGCTAAAAGCATTAACGAGTCACTCTAAAGTGATTGTTCCAGTTTATTATGACTTTCACGCCTTAACGGTCCTGTTGAAAATATCACTAATGGATATTTCGGAGAAAGGAAACTTGGTCTGTTTTGTTTTGAATTTGAACTGAAAAAAGAAAAGACTGAAATAATGGAGCGTTTCTGGCACCTTTACACTTCAGTCATGCTGGAAATAATAAAAGAAGAAATGTTAAGATGTTAAAAAGCAATTATTGAAGAGTGATTAAATTCGCTCTGAATCATTTTACTCCTTTATTATTTGCCACCTGCTGGCCAGGCTCAAGCTGGTGCAAATAAAGCTCGCAAATTAAAACACAGAATGAAGGGATGGGTAAAATGCAAGAAAAGAAGTCTCATAGATGTTTATATAATATTTTTGGAAAGAAAGTGAATATCCACTAATGCTGCAGAATACCCCCAAAGTAGATGACATTTTTCCTTGATTACAGGCAGAATCAAGCCACTATTTTGTCTGATTGTTGGCGTCAGAAATGACCAGTTTCCCCATACCATGATCCTGCCACCACCATGTTTCACTGTGGGCGTGTATTTGCTTTACCCAAATGAAGCAAATGCATACATTTATTGTAACATAAAAAAAATTGGACAAATTCAAGAGGTGTAAATAATGTAGCGAGGCTCTGTTTGTTGACCGTTTCTTAATCTTTTGCTGTCGGACTAAAATATATCACGGCAATAATTTTCCCCACTTATAGGAGAAATCCGTGTTGCTGTGCTGGGATTGTTTCCATTTTGGAAACGTGTGGATGTGAGTTTAAAGTTGTAATAAACTGGAACATTTCTTCTCGCAGTCCGTTAAGTAGTTTTACGTTGAATCGAAAACACGTTTGGGATAAAGACGATCTTGATGTCTGAAGCGGCTGAGCTTGGAAAGCTGACAAATTTTAATAAAGCTCCCAACATGTCGTCTTGCCTGCTAAGATGGCGGCCTCTCCCGGCTACCTGCTTCTCCGAGCTCTAACTGCCGTTCAGTACTTCCGGGTCTCCTCTCCGTAGGTTCCAGATCTTCCGAAATGACTCCTCTGTCTTTTCCTGCAGTTCCTCACCCTCCTGCTGACCCTTATCTCCTCTGGGACTCGTGTTTTTGTTGGCACCGTTTCTAATTTTATATCCGAACAAACTGACAGCGATTCGGCTAAACGACAAAAAAGTTAAAAAAAAAAAAAAAAATCCCGCTCTTGTAAAGGTCAACAAAAACACGATGTTTGCGCCGTAGATGCAGATTCGAAGCACTTCCTCGCGTCTCTGTTAATCTGTTTCTGTTCCCTCCCTCTGTCTCCCCCTGCAGGCGGCTTCTTGGTATTATCACAAAAAAAGATATCCTCCGTCACATGGCTCAAATGGCAAACCAAGATCCAGAGTCCATCATGTTCAACTGATCCGTTCCTTCCAGGACGGCTGGGGGGGAGGAGGATGTAGCGAGGAGGAGGAGGAGGAGAGGAAGAGGAAGTGTGCCTCCTGAACGGCTCCAATCTCTGACATCCGGACACTTTTTTTTTTTTTTTTTGGTTTGTTTTATTTCCTTTAACGTTCAGCTTTGCAGGCCCCCGAGCCTCACTGAATGACTCTCTGTGGCCCCCCAGAGACTTTCGGGCCACCAGGAGGAGAAAAGCGACAATAAAAACATTGCTGTTGTCGTCTGGCTGCTGAGGACAGAAAACGGTCACGTGTCGAAGGCACTTTTTACACACACACATTCACACACTTTTGTTTTGCACTTAGACATTCGAAACATGCATGCTGTCTCCAAACACACACACACACTCACTCACACGTGCGTGTGCTGACCTGAGACGTTACACCTGTTTGCACTCTTGCTGCGCCTGCCCTCCTGTCCCGTGGGGGTCAAAAGGTCAGAATGAACCGCAGACGAGGGATGCGATGATGGGACCTCGATACTTCCTGCGCACTCGCCTCCCCGCCATGAAAACACACACATTCACACACCTCTGACCTGTCCGTCCTCCAGAAACAAACAAAAAACAAAAACACGTTGTTTACCTGTGAAGTATGTGTGAGTGAGTGTGTCTGCAGCGCCTCCACATTCCAGCCAGGCCACTATGGGAACTGCATCACAACCACACAAGTTGGCTTTAATGGCCTTCTTCCTGCGTGTGTGTGTGTGTGTGTGTGTGTGTGTGTGTGTGTGTGTGTGTGTGGTGTGTGTGTGTGTGTGTGTGTGAGCAAACCCAGGAAGGGATGCACTGAGATGGAGTCGGTACTTTATTTCAAGAACAAAAAGGATCCCGTCCAGAAGGAATGAAGAGATGAAAGTGAAAAGTTCGGATGTTTTCATTTTTGAGCCACTAGTGTGTGTGTGTGTCCATTAATTATGAAGGCAGGTTGTGAGTGCGGGTGTGTGTGTGTGTGTAGTTGAAGTACAAAATGAAAACCATGCTATGTCAATATGAAGGGTATTTTTTTTCCTTTTCTCTCTCAAACGGACTTTTAAAAACACCTGATCTCATTGCAGCTAATCAGCTCGAAGCATCAGAATTGGTCTGTTTTGATTGGTTGAATTTGTTACAGGAAGCCTTTTTAACTTCTCTCTTTAAAACGGGCCACAAACTTCAAATGCAGACGGGCCTCAATAGATTACAAAATCCTCAAAAAAATTAATTAAAATAATTTAAAAAAATGTGAACATATATGTGATAGAGTCTTTACACACTGTGTGATTTCAGGCATTTACTTGAGTTAATTTTGGTAATTTATAGCACACACCTAAAAAAAAAAAAAACTTTTAAATAGTCAGATTTGCAAATAATTGTAACATTAAATTGTCCCAATAAAACATTTAATATAGAATTGCAATCATACAGAAAAGTATGTCGACTTTTGTGCACTCATAACTTGGTTAGGGTTTTGAGAGACTTGCTTAATAATTGAAATATTTTCTTATCTGAAATGGAGCAAGACGTTTTCCTTCCGCTCAACTTTCCAGCAGTTGTCTTGGATGCGGCCCTCTGTAAACATCCAGCTTCTTCAGCGAAAACATTTTGAGGCTTACCCTCAGTGACTGCAGGACACAGGATCAACGTATGGACTAATGTAATATTTAGTCTAAAATCAATTGTTTTATTGGACTTGCATGATATTGTCTGAGAAAGTTACGTTTGGGTTTTGGTCATCTGAAAGCCAAAATGAAACGGTTAATGAAACGGTTAACGGAAGAAAAATGCTTGAAATCTACTACTGTGTGTGTAATAAATTTGTATCAGAGTGAGTTCTGGCATTGCTGAAATAAATGTTTCCCACCTTGTAACCAGGAACAGAGCTGCTTTAGCTTTCAACTCGGATCAATCCCTAGTTTGTTTTTGCTTTAATTTTGGAAATATAAAGAATAATTAACAATTGTGTTGTTCCTTGAAACTAGGAGATCTAAATACAATAACTGATTTAAGGAGGAACAGTTCCCTAAAGTGTGATCTTACAGTTGGAAGAGGAGCAGCTGACTGTCTTAAAACTGTCTAAACTTGCAGCCTGATCGGCTGCCTTTGCGTTTTGCTCCTCTAAATCTGAATGGGTCTCTGCTGTCGCCCCCCAGCAGCGTCCTTTGTGCTCCTCTGGTCTCGCCACGCCTCTCAAGTGCCTGATGGAAGGTTGTCGGGCTTCGCTTGCTTTCGTTTCGTTCTTTGTCCTCGCACACCTGACATTTCAATTGGAAATTATGAAGGGAGGAGACGCCGGCGAGGAAGCGGACAAGCAGTAGCACATTACCTGTAGAGTGTGTGTGTGTGTGAGGGGTGTGACTGCGGATCTGTGTGCGTCTTTGCAGCATCATCTTTGTCAACCGGTGGTGACATTGTATTTCATACTGAACCCGATGTTCTTCTCCTTTATTTTATAATTTATGGGTAGTGTCGATACAGTTGTGAATTATTATTCTGAAGAATTTTATGTATGATTACATTGTTTGATTGTACATTAAGAACAGAGAATATGTAAAGAAAAAAAAACTTGTTTTAAATTAAAAGGAGAAAATATTGAAGTTGCACAGACGAGTCTCTGTGTGATACTGTCGGCTGAACGTTTAACAAACTTCACATCCCGTCATTCACGCTGACGTTTAGCTGCAGCTTCAGTGAAGATTTCTGCAACAACTGAAGATGAATATAATTAAATCTTTCACAGTAAATATAGAAGTCTGGAAATTATTTGATTAAGATTTCAGAGCTTAACACAGTGCCTTGTAGTATTCCTGGCCCTTAAAAACACAAAATCATTAAATTATTCATTTTGTTGGGATCTTATGACAGAGCAACATAGTCTAATAGTTATGAAATGTAATGAAAATGATACACATTCAATATTTTTTGCTTTTTGCTGGTCTGCTGCATGAAATCAGTTTTAAGGTGAAAACGTTCAGCTGTACCTGTCACCAGCAGCCAATGAGGAGGAGGCACACAGCATGTATGGATGACGGGGAAGTGTAACTATCTGTTAATAAGAGCAGAAAATTGTTCTTAAAAACATAAATTTTCAACTCCATGGGTCGTGCATGCATCATTAATAAGAAAAATAATCACTCATACAGCCTTGCTTTTTATTTCATCTTAAAGCACAGCACTCTTATTTTATTCCACTACAAAAGAAGAAGAAAAGAAAGAGGCGTCTGTAGAGCACTGATGAAAGCAGAACGGCGTGCAACTCGTCTCGGCCACAGACTGGAGCTTCAGCCGAGCGACGGAAGAAAACACAAGGAGTCCCAGAACAAGATGTCGGACATCTCAACTGTCCACTTTAACATGCAAGTTTACAGCAAAGCCTCTGCAGACAAAAGACGATGCTAAGATCAGACGGGGAGGCGGGTTATAAACCGAAAACACTGAATGAGAGGAGAGTTTAAAGTCTGACCTGCATAAACTAGACAGACTGGAGGAATCAAACCACAGCACAGTCAGGAATAATATAATACTCTATAATTAAAATTATCTTAAAGAAAACAAACTCCACCCAGTGGTGTGTCTCTAATCAGGACTCTGTATAGTCACAGGTCCACCTGGCCTTAAAGCGTGTTCCGGTCAGACTACCCTTTAAGCTTCATCAGTCCAGCATGCAGCCATAGTTAAGCGGAGCGCCGTGGTAACGCTTGGAGGTGGGTGAGGAAAGTTAAAAATCTGAACATTGTAAGAAACTACAAACTGAAGCAAATCCCCCCGTCTCCTCCTTAAATAACAAGACAACTCCTCATACAATCCTCTGCTTATTACATTATTAATATTACTACCTCCTCTCATGTACATTCAAGCATGAAAATCCAGAGTGAAGAGTTTAAAAAGTCTCTGATTGGATGAAATGTGTCAGGAACTTCAGAGACAAGAGATGAATAAACAAGTGATTGTTTCATACAGTGTGAGATGCATAGCAGGATGTCAGCGCACCCCTCGTAGTCCAATCAAACATGGCTTTCGTAAAACACCTGGCAGGGGAGGGCCTTGCTCATTATGTGTTCGTCCGCTGCCTGGTTGCCAATCTCCTCTTCTAGCACCACCTGTTGCTCCTCCAGAGGCAGAGGGGAGGACAGCGGGGACGGCGAGGGCGAGGGAGAGGAAGAGGGCGAGGGAGACGGCGGCGACGCCTCGTACACGCCGCAGCAGTCCCCGTCGTTGAGCGGAGGGTGCACGGACGCCTGGATGGCGATCTGCTGCGGCTGCTCGTGAACGGACGAGTTGTCCGAGTCGGCGGCCGGCGACTCGCTGCGCTCTCTCTCCCTCACCTGCAGGATGGTGAAGACGTCCCGCACACCGATGGAGGGGATCCAGCCCTGCGCGTCGCGCCGCCACTCGGGGCCGTGCCGGACGAAGGTGTGTCTCATCTCCTCCACCCCCACCACCTCCAGGATCTCCTCCATGAAGGTGCGGCAATTCATGATGAGCGGCGGCAGCGGGATGCTGCGGGCCAGCTCCTCAATGTAGCGGGCGAACTCCATGGTCTTGAACTGGGTAACCTTGGCCAGCTCCAGCGTCTTGGCTGAGGTGATGATGGGGATCCGCTTGGCGATCTCGAAGGCCTTCTGCAGTTTCTCGGCGCCCTCGGTGCGGAAGAACTCGTTGATGGCCTTCTCTGTCTTCTTCAGGTGGCTGCTCATCATGCAGAGGCGTGTGACGTTCAGGATCATGATGATGGTGAAGGTGACCAGACACACCACCATGTAGTACACGCCCATGTCGCCGTTGGTGAAGACCACGCGCAGGGTCACCGTGCCGTTGGTGGTGCCATGGACGTTGGTGGCCATGCACGTATACTTGCCTCGGTCTGAGAACTCGATGCTGGTGATGTTGAGGACTCCGTTCTCCAGCAACCACCACTTCCCTCCTGCAGGCACACACACAGGACCATGATGCCATTTCTCTGGGTACTGATAGAACAACAATTGATAACAATTGTCTTGATAACAATTGTATCAAGACGGGGGACTGTCTTTTTCATATATGTTAAATTAAAATAATTAAATTTGAATCTTATTAAGCATGAGCTGTATTAAATGCTGACTGAATAAACTGAATATTGCAGCAAATTTAAAATATAACACAAAAGGTTCCTCTTAGGATGCTGACTAGAAAAGTAAAAGATGAAAAGAATAAAATCTTAATGAAACACTCAATCCTCCATCAACAGAGAGATGTTCATACAGAAGTATTGACTCACAACTGCTCTCAAAATCAACCTTGCTTATTGGCATCATGTTTTGTTTTTTTTTTCCGGTCATGTCATAATTGTTCTCTGTTTTTCAAACGCATCCTCACCTTAACGATTACTGAATTTCTCATTCAGTAATTTCTGAGTGATAGGCTGACGCTGTTTCGCCTTTCAGCTAGGCTAACTGAGCGCTGTCAAGATGAAACTTACCGAGTTTATTACATATTTCAAAACAGAACCGCCGAAAATCCATTTTACATGCCAAAGAGGACTCTGTTTGGACCGTTTCACTTTCCAATTCTGGTATGGCCTCGCCATCTTTATTCTTGTATCAACTGGTTACACCTAAGGATGACCAACGGTGCCCTCTGCCGGATGGCAGATGAGCTACAACACTAAAAGAGGTCTAAGTAGATGTTATTCATTATTGGAACTAATTTTCATGTAAAACAATTAATTGACAATTGATCGAAAGTTAATTAATTGTTTGGATCCTCACTAGGTACATTTAAGGTCTGAGACCAGCAGAGATGGGGAGAGGCCCGCCATGTTTCCAATATTTAAACACAGCCACACGTTTCATCCGGTAACACTGGGCACTATGCAATCCGCATCAGACTATTCAGGAGAAACAGCGCTTTGCAAAAGTATTCACACCCATTATACCTTTTAAACCTTTGCAAAGTAAAGCACATTTTTTAAATGATTCGTGGTGGTCAAAACAGTTTCACAATAAAATGCAAAGTTGCACACTGTACCTTTCCTGTTTTTGTCAAAGGAAAAAAAAACTGAAGCTACATATTTAATTACGTAAAATTCAAATACAATATGCTGAAGTTCGTGTTTATACATGTGATCTTTCTTTCTCTCGTTCGGAGAGAAGGCCTGTGTTTAATTACATGCGGTTTTGTGACGGTGCATGCAGCAACAAGCAGCCAGCTGCAGTCACTCCACCAGACCAGTTGCTCAAACGAGTATTTGAAAAGGCTGAACCGTATTGGACCTGCAGAGCGCTGCCTGTTTGCTTTAGATCTGGATTGCAGCACTTCAAATCAATGAGCTGCTCGTTTTCACTGATAACCAGAATGTGAACTGTTGAGCCGCTGAGCAGTTCAAAGGAACAGCTCCAGATCAGTGTTTTCTACTGCAGACTTGATCTATACCGCTCTGTTAGACGTTAAAGCTACAACCAAACAGTGATGTAGAAAGAAGCTCCCTTAACCAAACAGATCCTTCTGTTCATTTCTTAAGCTGTTTATTGAAAGTGATTTTAGTTTCCTTCAATATCTTCCGTCTCTGTCGGAGGCATTTCATGTCCGCCATCTTAATTCTCCTCTGCCTTTGAATGAAAGTCGGCTTTGTGGACAGATTTCATCCCATGCCATACATATTTAAGATTCTGCATCGACAACTCCTCGTTCTCTCGCAGCAGTACCCAGCAGCGTGGAAATAGAGCTGGAGAAATATCACAGAGGACTTCTTTAAGACCCGTTCACAAATATCTTGAGCAGACTTCTGTCCTCAGGAGGAAATGAATGAGTTTTCAGAAAAAGCGGCTGGATAACTCGGCCTTCCCACCCAGCCGCCTTTTCAGACAAAAAAAGAAAAAAAAGAAGCAGATTTCTAATTTTATCCCAGCGGTCGACTCACATGAGACCACTGATGTTTTCCAGAATGATTGTAGGGGAAATAACGCGCGATTGCAGAATCGACCCAACCAGCACTAATCAAGAGAATCTAATCCAGAAACAATCTGGGATAAGAGCAGGGGAAGTGAAGCCTTTCCTCTTTTCTTTGGAGGAAGTTCTGAGAGTACAGCTGTGGAGGTTTTGGGTCAAAATATTAATAATAACAATGACTCAGCCTCCTCCTTCATGCCTCTGATGGCAGGTTACAACAGGTTGGTGCGGGAAAGGCACCGACATAAAAACACTTTTCTTCTCACGCTGAAAAAAATAATCTCTCTTAAATAAAACAAAATCTTTAATGAATGAATTAGGAACAGTTTCATCTGTTTCTGTCCAATAGAGATGGAAATGTGCCAAATGATGCAGGAAGTAAGAGTAAAATCCCTACTTTACATGAATCACTTTGTCCCAGTCAGCATATTTGATCATAGGTGGCCGAGCTACAGCATCTACGACCTCTGACCTTTTGAGTGTGTTGTTGTTGTGTTTGGGCATAAATAAACAACCCCGATGCACTTGAAGCTGCCTGACAGGAAATTATTTATTTATTTACCTCTAGACCTTGTAAAGAAAGTCTTCAAGCTGTACATTTTAAAAATAACTCCATAGAAATTTGCTCCAAATTTACCAGCAGTAACATAGGAACGGTGTTCAAAATGTCTCATTTATATGTCAAAGAAAATACTGTAAATCCCTTTTAAATAGCTTTTTACATGTTCATGCTTCCTTTAATTTCATGTTAAGAAACTCACTGATGCTGAAAATAGAAAAGTTTGAGTTTCCTTCCTTCAGTAACTGCTTTCACACCGAAGAGTGTTGATGAGCCTGGAAGAGTTTTAGTGAGGTTTCTTGACTGAAAAAGGTTGGATTTGTGAATTTTGTAATTAAGCTGAAAATCATATAGCAATTTTCTATTAAAAATGTCAGATTTAGGTTTCGGCCTCAAGTCAATTTTAGCCATTAATTTAATTTTCTACTTTTGAAGATTTAGTTTGCGGTGGAAAATCTGGATTTTTTTTAACTAAAGGGTTTAAATAGTTCACAGTGATGTTAGCCCACCCAAGAACTACCGTTTTGTTTGACAAGCGTGTTTTACAAATTCTGTTTATTCTGTTTATTTACCTCAACTCACAAAAGGAATGACTGAAATAAAAGCCTGTTTTTAGGATATTTTCTGTCACTTGTAAGTTCTTCCTACGGGGGGAATAATTTGATTAAAATCGAAAATTGATTTTAACTGACAATATTTTTAAGCCATATCACCCAGCTTCTTATAAACTGTAATGAGCAAAAAAGTCTTGAAATGTAAATATTTTATTTATTTATTTATTCTCTCTATACTTTTAGTAATCCCAGAAAACTACAAAAACCAGCTTCCACATTATTCAAACTGACATCCAGGATCTGAAATGCTGCTCTTATTTCACTGCACAATTTCCAGAGTTGAAGTCTTATGTTTGATTGTAACTCCTGAACTCCTCCTCTTATTACGATATTGACTGCAGCATGTCTCAGACCATCCAGTAGATTTATATATACAAAAAAAAAGCTGACCAAAGAGCAAGTTTTGCTGAGAGAAGTCTTCCTCACCACTAGTCTGCGTGTCCAGGCGCTCTCCGTGGGAGTTGAACCACTCGACGCTGGGGAACGGGTCTCCGGTGACGTTGCAATCGATCAGCGCGCAGCTCCCCTCCCTGGCAATTATCTGGCTCACTTTAGTGAACACGACTGGAGCGAAGCCGCTGCCGTCTGTCACGTTGTTGTTCTCTGTACGGTTCCCATCCGTGTCCACCGACAACGCCCCGGCAGAGCGGGAGGCGATAAGACACGCCAGGACTATGAAGACGGATCCGCCGGTCCAGTGCATTTTCTTGGACTGTTGTGCGACACCCAAAGGGGGAAGATATTGTGTCATTCCTCCTAGGGCTCCATCCTGCCGGCTGGCTATCTCTTGACAGAGGAAGGCAGTTTGGTATTCAGCTCTGTGATGTGAAACATTTCACTGTGAAGGAAAAATAATTGGTAGATATTAAACACAGCATAAAATAACATACGGTGAAATTGATTATGACTTACTTAAGTCACTTCAAAACATTATTGTCACCACTATTGTCACCACAAAGGCAACACTAGTCACATTTTGTAAAACTATTCTGGTTTGTTCAACAAAATGTAAAAAAATAACAAATTCATAAGAATCAAATTTAATCAAGCATATACTCGTCACTATTGCTCTCCATTCTTCTTGAGCAACTTGAGTTGGCGCAAAACAAATGTTGACCAAACACACATTCTGTATGTATGAAGTTGAACTGGTGATGTGGTCAAATAACATCTACGTATAATCCAAATAAAAAAAGTTCATAAAAACATTACTTGTTCACAGTGAACAAAGTGCAAACAGGATCCTTCACAATGCCTCCATGTTGTCTCCGTCTTCATTCATGTTTCAGGAAGTTACATTTTTTTGAATGTTACATTCAATTTTTCTTTCCCAGACTTAATCAAACTTGGGACACATTTATCAAATCAAATTCTATGCTTTTCTAAACTGAGTAGGAATCCTGAATATGCATAAATGCGTTTTTGTTGAAAGTGAAAATAAGGTGCTGTTTTAATTCAGCGAAGTGGCATATAATCACTTTACTTACACACGTTTTTGCTGTTACACAACAGCCAGAGGTTTTCTACTTCCTGTCCGTGTTCGCAGATAATTTGCTTTAAACAGTCTCTGTTTAAAGCTGTTGTGAATCATTTTTACCAGCAAATTACAAAATTAACAGTAAAATCAGAAGCACAGCAAAACACATTTCCATAATCCAGCAACTAACCTAATATAGCAAAAATATACGTGAAGTATACATCTGTAGTTGTGCTATAGCTCCTAATAAGTACTAGAAACGTGGCGTCTTCCTGTTGTGTGCCAGCATTAGCAATTGGCTCGCTTCGTATGAAAACAAAGCCACATAACGGGAACAGTGTGTGGGCGCCGGCTATTTCCCGGGTCGCTATGTTCAATCACGTTCGTTGCTAGCTTTGTGTGAGTGAGAAAACAAGCAGGTCAGAGAGCAAATGTCTACATCTGATAGATATAACATAGCCTGAAACATTTTTTTTTAATTATCCGACTTTAGCTTTGCTACACATAATAGCATCAGGGCGTGGGACACGGCTATGTGCTGGAGAGCAGTTACATATCATGGCAGCGTATGAGACGTGTGTTAGAGCGAGCTGGTGGTAGCGGCGGCTCCTATCCTCACCGAAGAGGTGCAAGTGTGTGTTTTTACATATACTTAGAAGAGTGTAGTCAGATGGTAGTCCCTACCTAATCAAACGGGGGTTTTAAATACCAATATAGCGTCGTAACGTTACCTCGAACGGTCATCCGCAAACGGCCAACTCACCATCGACGGCCGCCGATAAAACACCCGAAAACAGCCGCTAATTTCCGCACAGCCTCGGTTTTTATACTTACATTATGGTCTGGGAGCCATTTGTGCCCCAGTGTTTGGTTGAGAACCTCCCAGTGGATGATATGAGAGGAGTTACTCCTACTCCGGGATCTCCATCCTCCTTCCTGCCGATGCCTGCTGCTGTGGAACCAGCAACAGTGAGAGGTGAGCTGGGGAGGGAGGCAGGAAGGGAGGTGAGGAGCGAGGGAGGAAGAGAGGGAGGGAGACAGGGTGCGGAGCCCCGGCTGCTCGGGTTGCACTCTCTGGCTTCTCTGATGGGAACCGCTGTTGCTACCGGGTACTAACATTTATAATCACTCTTTAACAGGATAGCAACAGAAAGTAGAAGGAAAATAAACGGAAGTACAGATTACCACCACCTCTGGGCCCCATTTTACCCATTGCCCCAAATTCTGAGTCACTACTGCAGGATGGGGGAAAAAAAACTGCAAAATTAAACCTTACAATACTGTTTATATCTACAATACAATGCATCACATCTTAGCACAAATTAAAAACTCTCAATAACAATAAATGATAAAATAACTACACTATCATAGGTAGACAGATCACCTCCTAAAGTTGCCTGTGGTGATGGCTTTGACCTGTTGGGCTTTTTACCCACACATCATTCTCTCTGGTAACTAAATATCTGCACTAAAAGCACAGATGCTGCACTGTTTTTTTTTCTCCTAAAATTTCCTTAGTCAAACATGAAAGCTCATATATAGATTTTAAAGAAAAAAATGCAATTTTTTCAGTAGCTTAGAATTACTTTCATCATTTTATGGAATATAAAATGCAGCTGATTCATTAACTAACTGGTTTATTTGTGGAGCTCATGGCTACTTTATAGAGGAAATACCCCATGGGGTTCCACAGAGACCTATACTGGGATGTTGAACATATATTGAAAACTAGAAATAACCTTTCAGTATCAGATTTTAAAGGCAGAGTAACCATCCAACATCACATTGTCTAGTTTGAAGCAATATATACATTTGGTATTAACAGTAAATATAGCAAACGTGTCAGTGGAAAGTGTTTTGGTTTCACCATTAGTGCCATGTCTAACAACATGATGGTTATCAATGTGTTTTGTTTAACATAAACAAATTTTCTCCGTGTTCTAACACAAGGAATTGTTTTTATGGGTGCAGCCTGCGACTTCCACCATTGAAGTCATTGTTCTGATGGAACAAATTTTCCATCAGTATATTTATTGGTTGTAGAGAGAATGTCAAGCTTTTTTGTAACTCATTTGTTTTCAAGTATAATGTCAGGGTTTCCATCCATGGCTTGTGGCTCGATCTTAGACTGGATGGACACATATTATAGCCACTGCTTGAATTAAGTGGAGTATGTGTATGGATTACCCAAGGAAATGTAGCACAAAGACAGAAAACAGTATTGTCACGAGGGCATTTAATCCTGTGGTGGAGCACTGTTCTGCCTATGTCTGCATGACCATGACTTATTGCAACTGTAGTGAGCAAATGGACTGTGGTTAAAAGCCCTTCGAGCTGAAAGGTTGCATGATGAAAAGGCTCTGAAAGTGGATCGCTGTGTGTCTGGGTAGCAGAAATGACAGCAGCGAAATAAGGCACATTCAAGTCAATATAATTCAGGCTGTTACCTTGTAGCCCAGACATGGTGAGAGACAGCCTTGAAGCTGTGATGAGTCAAAAAACCAGCGTAGTATACCAAGGATCAAGGCATAAGAGAGCGGTCAATAGCTAAGATAAAAATGCTCTGGTTATGAATAGAAGCCAGTGTTAAAAACAGTTGTCTTTTCATGCATTTGGATGGAGTTCAGAGTTACTGAAGGTTGAATTTGTTCTTTCTCCTCTGCTCTGACCTTTTGTCATCTCCAGGCTGTAAGATACCTGGAGGTACAATTACTCTGTCAGTCAGCAAACATCCATGCCATAAGAATCAAAGCTTTTCCTTTGAATTGAACATAAACAAAAATAACGTTGTCTTAAGGCTTCATATGATCTTTTCGGAAGACTTCCATCGATTTGTATGACTCTACAGTATATCAAGCAGAACCTTTCGGTCCTGCAGGTGTTGCAACAAGCGTATTTCGTCTCTACCTCCCTGACCCCATTATCCTTCATAGATGAAAGCTCCTGCTGTACTCAAACGCTTCAGAGAGCTCAGTCACACTGCAACACAAAGAGCTACATCTGAGCACAGCAGGGAGGAAGTCTGTACAGAGGGAAGGAGAGCAAGCAACAGATGGACCCTGTTGTTCTCGGCAGGGGCCGTTATGTGATCGCCAGTAAAAGATGGATGAGTACGAAAAGTGACTCGTTCATTAAGACTCTGCTTCAAGTGATGTCACTGACGCTCCTACATGCAGAAAGGTCTGCCCCAGAGTCGTAGACTACATCTACGAAACCTAATTAGCCACCGACTAGTTTTTCTACAGCTGCTGCCACACTGTTTCCCAAATTACATGTAGGCTGGTGTTCTGAAAACTGAATGTTACATGACTCTAAACACATAACATTCGACTTGATGCATGTTGTAGCTATGCGTACCCTGTTTGATGCCCGTGTTTTAGAATCCAGCACATGCATTGGGGTCAGGGGTGTGACATTCACAGTATTGTGCCGCATCAGGATTGGGAATAATCTACAAAAATAGATCTTACAGTCAGTTTCAGCTTCCCGTTGAGGTAAGTGAAACTCCATCAGTGCAGACAGTGTGTGCAGAGTGTTACTTGAGGTTAACAAATTACCGAGTCACGTGTGCACTATAAGACATGTCAGTCACTGCACTCATGCTACGGCATTGTTGACATGTCTAAAAATGGTGGTTTATCTGGTGATCATAATTTTAACCTCTGGGCTTACGGTGAACAATAATTTCTGTCGTTGCAGTGCATCTGCACAAGCCATTGAAAGTCAAGTCAGATACGCTGTGGTGCAGCAGAGGCATTGAGAAGAAACAATTCTGTTTTGGAGAACGTCACGGTGTTTTGGTTTCCCCAGCAGAGGTATGAATATTAAATTATTTAATGATCATTGTTATGGATCATGGCAGACCATGTCCTTCGCCGCAAAAAAATCAAAAACTGCTAAGAAAAACACTGAATATGTAGTTTTTGAAGATTTTTTTTAATGTAGAGGAAATCTGTTCTAAGTAGCTGTTAAGAGTAAATGCAATGACTGATTCATCAAAGTGAAGGTGAGATATCGACAACCATTGAGTTACAATCTCTTCATAAAAACCCTATTAAAAAAATAATAGCTAAAAAAAGATTAACCCTCATAAATCATCCAAAACTGAGACATACATTTAAGAAATACACTGAGACTGATTTATATAGCAGCTTTCTATTAAGATGTTCATCCAACATTATTTGCTGTAGTAGGTTTAATGAGTTTCCACTGGGCATGTTGGTTACATTCACCTGCTTCCACATGATGACTCAACACATCACACGCTCAGTTCATGTCAACATGTGATGGATATATTATTCTACTTCCCATTAAAAACTTTGAAGTTCTGTTTGTCTCCGACTAAAAATCCCCCAAATGAACCAAAGAAGACAAAAAAAAAATCTGCAGATATTAAACAAGTTGATAATTAGCTGCATAAAGCTTATTTCCTGCGAGTGAGGATTTTTAAATTTGACTTTGGCTAAAGTTCAACGTGAGGTAATTGTGACTGTCACAATTGCACCAAATGATAAATAAAGGGAAAAAAATCCAGCATCTGCCCCGAAAGATGGAAGCTCTGGTCACAAACCCTCTTTGATGAGCAAAGAGAGTCTTCTGAAAGCCTGTGGACAGAAATGCGAGAGATGACATTCAGGATTTTACCAACATATGTGTGTTTTTTTCCCTTCTCGTTCTTTGTCTGGATACCTCATCAATCTGCTCTGGTGTGGAGAGGGAGAAAGCCGCTCTGACGTACGGACAGGGGTCGCTGCTGTTGATCATAAACACGCCTCCGGGAACCAGCAGCACCTTTTATGAGACAATCAGACAAAACATGACCTTGACATCTCATGAATGTTTAAGATTTAAGTTTCCTTCATCCTTTTTCTGGAATGGTCTGCCTTGTCACGACTCCGACAAATTACGCAAAAGGATGACGATGTGTTCTCAATAAAGATTATATATATCCAACAGTTATTATTATTTTAACAATTATTTGCCCACCTTGATTTCAAAGTTGTTTTTCAATCTTACTTTCACACTGTAGAGTTAAATATTTGCTTATTTATCACAAATCAAATTGTCTTCACTGCATTCACTGAGAATAACTTGTGTCTTGTGTTTTTCTGGTAATGTTCAGCCCCAGTTACCTAAGAAACAGCAGCGTGTGAACATCAACGACACGTTTTTCCATTAAAAGGATTTACAGAGGGAGTGCCACTGAGCTCAGTTTTAGTGCCTCTGTTTTTAATATTCACGTCAATGAGCCGCCATCTTTATGTAAACATCTTAGCACAGCACCGAAGATCCTGTGTTGTATATTTACAGGGAAACCGCATCAATGTGGGTATCATAAAATTAGGGGAATACAAATGAAAGTCTTTTTTTTGTTTAACTTTCAGAATGATTTACATTAAATCTTTCAAGCTTTACATTTCAAAACTCTTCTTTTTTTTAGATGTTTTTGTCCTTTTTTCAACATTATTTGTTAGAAAAGGCTGTAAATACGTGGAATATTCTCATGAACAAACATTTGGCTTTTCTCACCCTAAAAAACCAAAATATTAAACCCATCTCAGCACTTGCAATCTGAAATTTTATTCACTCCTTTGACGGTAAAAACTGTGACTGCTTTAACGAGACGGATAATTTTGTACTCCATTATATATTTTGTTATTAACTTATTGTTGTAAGGCCTGGGTCTGCCTCAACATCCACAAATTGGACTCTTTTGGAAAATTGCTCATCATAATGTAATTAAAAGGAACAGTGTAACATTTGCACTGAATTTCCACAAAGGACACAAAAAGTCCCAGTAATATGATTTCAGATCTGATTTTCTAGTAATTGGGTTGGAATATATGTGTTTTGTTTTTGTTTGTTTTTTTTTTAAAAGAAAAGAAAAACCATATCCATTGTCTTTTATGTTTATCTTTATTTCAAATCCTAAAAATCGGAATCAAACACAGCTTTTTAAGAAAATGACAAAAAAAAAAAAAAGATATTTGCCTAAAAAGTTTTTTTTTTTTTTTTTTTCTTTCGAAAAGTCGTGCCACATTTGGCAAACCCTCTTCGATGAACAAAGAGAGTCTTCTGAAAGCCTGCGGACAGAAATGTGAGAGATGACATTCAGGATTTTATGAATATATGAGTTTTGTTTTTTTTTCCCCACACGTACATGTGTGCGTGTGTGTGGACCTGTTGTACTGAAGAATCTCAGAGCATCTCCTGGGAACCAGAAGAACTGGGTTCTGGGTCCTCCTTGTACAAAGAGAATATATGTACAAGGAGGACCCTTGTACATAATAAAATGACAAGATTGTACATAATAAAAGACAAATAAAACAAGTTTTATTTGTCTATCCTGGGAGCAAAACGGCTCTTTAGGTTATAAAAGCTGCAGGACATTGTTCTAAAAACGCAGAGAGAAAAGCAGAAAACTCCCTGCGACATAATTAAATTTGAAATTTCAAGTATAAGGTTAATGTATTTATTGCGCATTGTTCCTGAATAAATAAACATACACCTTATTTAATTCCCCAGTTACTTGCAGACATTGTGAGGGCTTCATACAGTCAGGATTATGAGTTGAAGGGCTCACTGTGCAGAGACCTTGGAAAAGCCTGACTGCGCCCACTCACGGCGTAAACAAAGCCGGTCGGCTGTTCGTCATGAGGGTTTTACACTCAGTGTGTGTGTGTGTGTGTGGAGGAAACAATGTGTCGAGTGGCTGCCTCACATAAACCAACCTACTCTCTGCTGAGAGACGAAACCTACAAAACCTCGTGAGGCTCAGTCTGACATACACAATATGTTCAGGGTACCTGCAGTGTGCATGTTGGAGTGCAGCAAGACTCCCAACCCAATTAGGTGGAGTCATATCAGGTGTGTGCTGACCTCTTTTTCCAAAGCTTTCTCCATAATGAGCTGCTGGGTGTCAGCGACGCCCCTCAGCTTCATCCACAGGAACATGCCTGCTGACGGGGCGTGCCACTCGGCCGCGTCTGCAAACAACAAAAATAAAATAGAACTGTGTTTCTGCACGTTTGTGGTCTTCCTGATTTAGTGTGCTTTTTTGTTTTACTGCCACAAATCTGTGGAATAAACTGTAACTCAAATCAGGTTGTTTATCTCCTGTCAGCAGTGATTCATCAATATTTCCTCACTCTTGGCGAGAAACGTTGTTGAAGCAGGACGGCTGGTTGCACTGAACCATCTGGGAGGCAATTTGTGCCAAAAGTTGGGAAAAAGGCAGAAGTCTTGTAAAAAAAAAAAAAAGTACTTCATGAATATTTCCTTTATGGAAGAGCTGCGTTTGAAGGAGCTCCATACGAGCCACGATGGGGACAGAAGGTGATCTGGTCGCTTGAAACCCAATCCTAAATATTTTGCATACATTCAAAGTTTTGTGAGAGGAAGAAACGTAAGAGTAAAACATCACCCTGAACTCACCATCCCTAGAGTGAGACAAGACGCTGTTGGGATGCTGAGAGGAACATCGTAGGCATCCCTGTGTTATCTTTAAGCAGTAAACATCATTTAAATCCCATTTTGCGTCTTAAATCTTAGCATCAACATCCACAACGACTCTTTGGAGATGAGTTTCATCGACATAACATTTAATTTCCCTTTGGATAAAAAGGAATTGGCTGGCAAAGCAAAAATGATTATTTTGGTCTTAACTGTATTGCTTTTGTTTGTTAGCAAGGAGATTATTATTAAAAAACAAAACAGAATCTGCTAATCCACAATAAAGATATGTACATGACGAATGATTATGTAAAATTATGCTTCAAACACTCAAGTCGACTCAATGCTGAGTGTCCTTTTCAAGGCCGAGTCCGCTAACCTTTGAGCCACTTGTCAGCCGAGTTTAGCATAGCGTCGCGTTGCGTCCTGTAGAACTCAATCACCCTGCAAGGGCACAAGAAGCCGCAGTGATTGTCATGTTATTAACTTTGTGCAGCATAACAAGATGTGGCTGTGTCCCAGACGGGTCGGACCGGTAATGCGGGAGAAGATGGTACCTGTCTATATGCTGGAGGAAACCATCTTGTCCCCAGCTGTGCAGCAACTGAGACACCATGAGCTGAGAATGGAGGAAAAACATCCGGCTCAAACGACAGGATTACCGCAATATGAACCTTTAGATCATTTGTCCTATTCCAAGACCGTAATTAGGAACAACGTAATGTTGCAATCATATTGCGAGCCTTTCTGACAGGCTTGTTTCAGACTGTTTGTGTTTCCAGCCAATTTCTACATTAGTTTAAGGAGAACAGGGCCACTTATGGGAACAAGAAACAAATTCAACATGCAACTTTATTATTTATTGCTTGGAAATTTTATTTAATTTTAATTGTTGCTGTCTGTGTTTAACTGTGTAATTTTTGTAGAGGCCAGACCAGGCCAGTCATTTTTTAGGGGGTTCAGCTAACAGAGAAAAGAGAAAAGTAAATTATATAAATATTTTTTACTTCACCTATTTCATGTATATATTTCTATAAATAAAGACATTTTTAAATATTTATAGTAAGATGCCTTACAGTGTATGCATTTCTATGACCTTAACATGTTTCTCCGGAGCGGCCCGTGAGGTAGCCAACATTTTTTACGAAGGGACCGTGGCACCGCTTGGCTCCCACTTCGGACCGCCAGTGGTTGTTAAACATCTTAGCCAGGTCCCCTTTAAAAAAGAGGTTTTTAATCTTCCTGGTTACAAAAAATGTTTTAAAAAGTTGGAGATGAATGTGCTCTGAAATATATTTCAATTCAGTGTGAAGAAGTTAACCATCCACCTTTCTTATTTTGCTCTTTGAGGTTGAGAAAACTGTTGCAATGTTGACAATAAATCAGACCCGTCTCTCTTTGTGGATTGATTTCAGAAGTGTTGTACTTAAAAAAACAAACAAAAAAAACAAAACAAAACAAAAAAAAAAACAAGAAGTTTTAAAGCTTCCCTCACTTGTGTGAAGGTGCTGGTGTGCATGGTGGAGGCCTGGATGTGCAGCACGATCCGGTCGACCAGCGGTTTGGGACCTGTGACGAAACCAATCCTCAGCCTGGAAACAAACACAAAAGGACAGAACAAAGCAATGAAACGCAGCAACATGACGCAGAGGTGGAGCTCTGCTTATGGCTTGTAGTGAAAGATTAACTCTGTTAAATCTAACAAGCTTCTCAGCCTGAATTCACTTGTCTTGCACAAATTGTGCTTCACCTGGGAGATTTCCAAAAACTGAGGGTAAATGAATAGTGAAGACGTGTCACTGTTTGTTTCAGATACAATGGTTACTAAAAAGATTCAGAACGTTTATAAAATCCTCAAACTGATAAGAGGGTCCTTGAATAGTGAAACAAAACAATGACAAAAATGACTTCCAGTGTGCTAAAGGGTAATTTCACTGTTTTGTGGCACCTGGACTGATTTAGATTATCTCTTTTTTCAAATTGTATAATGCCTGGACTTGTTAAATGACCAATGGCGTTTTACTAAGCTAAATACAGATCCTCTCTATGTGAGCTTTAGTTTTTAAATTCCTAAAAATGATGGGACTAGGGCTTTGTCTGACATTTAGACCCACACGTTCAATTAAAACGTCTAGAATATAAAATATATATAAATATTAGATATATACAGATATAAAAATGGTCTTTTACCAATTACTGAACATGCATTCATCAGCAGTCCAGACACGACAACACTAATGTGTGAAATGCTATATAATTATGTAATTTTGCATATTAAAAATAAAGGATGTTAAAATAGTATTACTCAAAGTGAAAATCAGTGCATGTACTGAGCATTATTAGAGCTTTGTCTTGTAAAAAATGTAAAACGTACATAAGAGTTTAGAAAATCAAACACTTTTCAGCCTGTGTAGGAGCGTTCCCTCCTAAAAATGAAAGCAACAGTCTTGCAGGAAAATCTTGCAGGTAAGGTCCAGACTTTGTTGAGACTTGTCAGTCAAATCACAAACAACAAACCTGAAGAGATGCAACAAAGAACCAGATGCTCACCCTGACGACAGGATCTTAGAGAAGGAGTCGGTCCGGATGATCCTCCCGTCCACATCCATGGACAGAAAGGTGGGAGCCCACGGCTGCCGCAGGAAGACACACAAGGCGAGTCAGCTTCATTCAGGGATTTTCAGCCGAAAAAAAAAACAACAAAACAAACACACACACAAACAAGCTAACCTTTTCAAACTGAAGGAAGTAGTATGGATCGTCCTCGATGATGAGCATGTCATAGAGCTGGGCCAGCTGTCACCAAACAGAAACAGAAGCATCACTGACCGCTTTCATAGATCTGAGAACAAGATTGAGATGACCGCCGACTCACACTGGAGTCTTTGTGCCTGCGGACGAACCTTGTAGACGTCCCTCTTCCTCTCCTCTGTCATGGAGGCGCCGGTGGGGTTCCCTCCGTTTGGGATGGTGTAGAGGATTCTGGGAGCCGTGCTGCCGGGCTTGTGCACCTCTGATGGGTCCCAGCGAGACAGGACGTCCTTCAGGGCTTCGGGGATCATGCCGTGTTGATCGCTGGAAACGTTGATGATGTTACAGCCAAGAGGCTGGAGCTGCAGAGACAAAAGGTCATAAGGTTGGAGTTTTGACAAGAAAAACAGGCACAAGCGGCAGGCAGGGCAAACTGCCAGGATTTCAACAATATCGTTTGTTAATTTTGTTTGTTTTTAAGGATTTTTTTGGGGGTCTAGCGGCCTTTATTTGATAGCAGGTTGTGAGAGGGGAGGGAAGATATGCAGCAAAGGTCAAAGGGCCGGGACTCAAATCCATAATGGCCGTCAAAAACTGAGGCCTCCATAGATGCGTTTACCACTGCATCTCTTTAACGACTGTTGTGAACTTGAAATTACTGCGCTCATTTTAATTTGTCATATGATCAATTGATTTATCGCTTACTGTGACAGGCTTAGGACTCACCGCTGCAAGCGTGCCAGAATATGTGGGTGCATCCAGGAGAACGTTGTCTCCAGGGTTAACCAGCATCTCAAATATCTAAAAAAAAGAAGAAAAAAAAGACACAAATAAGTCAAACATCAGATCAAAAACTTTATAATGTTTGACTTGGATGCTTTGTGGTGCCAAAACAACAGAATTGCAGATATTCTCAGAGCTTCTAAACATGTCACACAACTAAAGACAAACAAGGAAGCTGAAATATTTAATGTCAAAACTTTTTCACAATCAAATTTCCAGAGTCCTCAATTCATAGGACGGATAGAACATTTAGAAGACTGAATACAGAACAAATGCTGGAAATACAACAAAGATTTTCCAACATCTTCCCACATTTATCCACAGCTAGAAGACCAAAAACATCTAATTCCACTCTCTTCCTGACTGTGGGATGTGACGTTACCTTACAGAGTCCCTCCTGGCTTCCTGTGGTGACACACATGTCCATCTGCCCCTTCTCCTGGCTGTAGCCGATGGATGGCGGGTTGTGTAGGTCCTTCTGCAGGTTCTTCATCCATGTCAGCAGCTCTGGGATTCTAACACAGGCGGAAACGTAACTTTAGTCATCCGTCTGCGCTGCTCAACAGAACAATGTAGAAGACCGAAGCTCAGTGAAACATCGTGTACGAGTAGAAAATGTGGGACGGAAGAGTGAGTTTCACCCGCTGGAGACAGAATACTGCAGGGCCCGCTTCATTGCGGTCTCGTCAAAGGTGATCGTCCGGCCGTTTTTGACCTGGATGGACGCCGACTGGAAGGGGAAGGTGTTCGGGTTTGGCGCGCCACCGGCCAGAGAGATGAGGGATGGAGGCGACCGCTGCTGCAGCTCAGCTTCATGAGGGAGACAAACATAGAAGACACTGAAGCATCAACTCGTACTACAAGATCTTGACACTGAAGCTGTGATTGGATGTACTCAATCATGGAATGAATGAGTCACCCTTGACCCGATCAAACAGCAGCATAGTCAGGTTTTAGTGTATTAAAGCCTCCTCTAACGTGGATCCTTCCCTGTGGGAGTAGCTGGTGTTTTGGTCAGGTGGTTGTGATGGAGAAGAAACTCACTCAGCAGCCTGATCGGGGAGGGTTTCCTGGCTCCACTGACTGCTGTCAGAAAGCGAGCGTAATTCATGATTCCTGTAAAATTACAAAAGCGTAAAATTACAAAAAAATAAAATAAGACACTGCAGATGATATATTCAACTCCAGGTTCCACAATAACAGTCTGCTCTGTTTTCGAGAGTTACTGTGTGTGTATTTTGCATTCTCAGTAGAACTGGAGAGCAGGGAGAACTATATTTAACATTCTCTGTTTTCAGCATGCTTTCAACTCTGCACACTTAGAAAACCAGCTGGCACTGAAGGAACGTATCAAAGAAATAAAACGTGTTGGGTTAAAAACAAGAAACTTGGCTACACCTTGGTTTACGAGAGATATAGACAGCATTCGACGTTGTTATTGCAGCCACGCTCATCTAAACATATCTGACCTTAGAGTGTGTCCCGGTGGATTCTGGTTAATGTATTTCTTCAACGTGCAGACCTGCAGCGGTCGGCGGCTGTGTGCCTGAGCTACATTACCCGAGCTGGAAAACAAACACCGACGACACATTTAAGAGCCACACTTCCGCTCGAAAAACTACAACCTGTCCTGTAAAGATGGCTGTTAATCCTCCTAACCTGGTTGGAAACAATGCTGCGCTTCACGTGTCGTGCCAGCCAGCTTTTCTCGTTTCGTTCATTAGGGGGCAGCAGCGTACCGTTTTCCATCTACAGGAAACGGAAATGACCCGAAATACGTCCGTGTTGATAGCTTAGCTCATTTTAGCATAACGTTGCTAATCTGCTACAGTAGATGTTAAAAATACACACTTTTAGTTCAGAACAGCTCTGTTAAAATATTTTTTCCCTAGAAAACAGAGGAAAACAGTTTTCTTTTAGTCGAGCTGCTAATTTGCGTGTCGTTTCAGAGCCTATCAACGATCCCAAACAACAACAAATGTCGTGCCGAACAGCCGCTGGTGTCAGTTGGGTCTAACAATGATTCTGTTGCGGTAAGAAACAGAAAACTCTTTCTTAACGCAAGAGCTTTCTAGAGTTTTACGTACAGCAGTGAAACCTGCGTTGACATGTACAGCTGCAGACGTTGCTTCCCGTAGTTCCAATGGGGAAAAGGAAAGACATGATTCACCCCAGGTTTCTTGGTAAGTGGCGATTATTTATCCATTAAAACTTAACTCGGTCATATTATGTTGCATTGCAGTTGGTACACCTGGTCCTGTGTTTGGAAAACCCCATCAAGGGAGAATTGATCCCTGCATGTTCTCATGAGATAGCAGAGTAAAATTGAAAATAAACAGCAGTTTTATTCGAAGTTTTATTCGATTTATTTGTCAACATGATAGGTTTAATCTAAATCCAAAATAATGGAAATATAAAATTAGAGGCCTGAACAGTTTTCTGATACAACCATCCAATCCTCAACTTGCACTCCAGTGACGTCACTGATACGTATGGTGGGATGGACTGTTTTCAACATTGGGTTTGCAATACGATAAATACGGGCAATAAAAAAGCTTATGTTGTACATATTTTCAACCAAACATACTAACAATTTGAAGGGATTTGAATATCAGAGCCGCAGATTTAGTTGCCCGTCTTTCTTATTTCTGTTTATCATTACTTGTTTTAATTTTAAACATGAGAAAAAAATGAAACCAAAGTTCTTAGTTTAACGTAAATCTGAAATCACCACTTGTCATTTGTTTCCTTATGTAAGCATATAATTACAACAACACGTATGGAAATGAATGTTATCGACAGACCTTTGTGACAATAACAAATTTTGCTGGACGATGAATTGTCCCAGAAGTCATTGACACTAATATTGTTGTTTTGATATCATTTTCTATATAAAGGTAAAAGCATAATAATGCAAGTACAGTAAAGCTGGAATACATTTAAAATAAATCAACAAAACAACAAATAAAATTAAGACTTTTCTTGTCAAGTTTTGATTAATTAATTCACGACTTATTGCAACAGGCCTATGAGTCGATTCAGTAATATTATAAAGGTTTCAAAATATTTTTTTGTTCTTTGTATTTGTTTCCTGTTCCCTGCAGGCGAAGGCAGCAGCTCCAGTCTGCACAGCATCCACAAGCGGAAGCACAAAAAACACAAGAAGCACAAGAAGAAGCACCACAGCTTTGTCGAGGCCCCAGGGCCCCAGCCCGTCCCCATCCCGGTCCCCGTCCCTCGGCCGCCGTCTCAGTTCAGACTGAAGATCAAACTGGGGGGCCAGACTCTAGGCACCAAGAGGTTAGCTTGCTCCACGTTCCTACTGCTAACAGTCTGTTTATTGATCTGGATACATGATCACTAACTGGGACTGCGTCCCGTTCCAGTGTTCCCACCTTCACCGTCCATCCTGGTGTGGCTCGTCCTCCCTCACCGCTGATGATCCTCGATAATGACGTGGACGACGACGAAGACGATGATGACGATGAGCCCTCCGTACCTTTGGAGCAGTATAGAGCTTGGTTGGGTAGGCTACTTTAAATGCCTAAAGCATGAACTAATGGGCAAAAGTCTATTTTGCTATTTTGAGGAAGAAACCATTAGCTGAGGAAATAAACAAATTTTACATCTCCTAAAAGTTGCGATAATCAGTATTATATATTTCTTTGGGTATACTGTCAGTGACAGTAATAGTGTCCATTAATCCAAGTTAAACTGCCATAAAATATGGCCTTACAATCAATAAAAATGATCATCTAATTCCTGATCCACCGACCTTTTGCCTGAGGGAAAGTAGCTTGCGAACACACTGATGTTATACAAGACAGTTAGGTAGTAATGATGGCTGCCTTCTCTCTCTGAATCTTTTCCGTTGGATGTCAGATGAAGACAGTAACATGGCTGCGTCCCCTCTGCCAGACATGGACTCCGACTCCATGCTGGGCCGGCCCGTGGACGAGGAGGAGCGGTGGCTGGACGCTCTGGAGAAGGGCGAGCTCGATGACAACGGAGAGTTGAAGAAAGAGATTGACGAGTCCCTGCTCACCGCCAGACAGGTGAGATGGAGAGCAGGGATGATGGAAAACAAAACGTGTTGATATTTATATTTATATCTGTATTTTATTTTACAGTTGGGGCCTTTAAGGTTTGGATGAAAGTGGGTGGAACAAATTACAACTTTCCTTTTAAGATTTTCACTTTAAATTGCGATAAGATACTCTGCCAAAGTTTATTTGTGTGGCGCATTTCAGCAACAAGACAGTTCAAAGTGCTTTACACCATAAAAACATTACAGTAAATAATCATTAAAAAAATGTCATTTTTAACAGTATGTTTTGACAGCTAATCTTGTTACTTGTTATAACTTGTAGTAGAATGTCAATGTTAAATATGAAAGATCCAAGGTTTGAACCTTGGGTTACCCCATGCGTATAGTTTGTTTTTAACATGAGGTTGTAGGATTCTGGATATTTTTGTAAATCACCATAAACCCATCCTGATTCATGAAACCAGCCTTTTCTTTATGACCCATTTCTTGGTGTTCCTCTTCAGAAAGCTCTCCTGCACAAGCAGCAGAGCCAACCTCTGCTGGAGCTGCCCATGGGTTACAAGGAGAAGGAGATGACGGCCGAGATGATGCAGAAGCGAGAGGAGAGAGCCCGGAAGAGGCGTCTGCAGGCGGCCAAGAAGGCTGAGGAGAACAAGAACCAGACGATCGAGAGACTGACAAAAACCAGCAAGGCCAAGATCAAAAGCCTCAAAGAGAGGAAGTCCAAGCAGAACCAGTGTCCCATGGTTCGCTACAGCGACTCGGCACAGGGAATCGCCATCTCCTTCCCCGCGGGCGTTCCCACGCCGGTGTCGGCTCCTCCCCCGCCTCTGCCGGTGGCTCCGGTGAACTGTGGCGTGACTGGGTGCACCAACTTCAAAAAGTACTCTTGTTCCAAGACCGGGGTTCCTCTCTGCAGCCTGGAGTGTTACAGGAAGAACCTGCAGCTGGCGCAGAGCGTGGCTTGAACCATTATGTTTGTTCTTCACATCACATCCTGATGTGAATGGTATATTTTTGAACTTAATGTCTTTTTGAGAAATGAATTCACTTTCAGTGCGGCGTGACTTCTCAAAATGGTCTTTTTGTCTCTGTTACTGCATTTGTTTTTTTTAAAACCATCATACTTCAGTGCTGCAAATATTTGTACCAAAATGTAACCAAATATTTATAATTTCTATCATCATGACTACAGAGAGGAGGAGGAGGAGGAAGGTTTTTTTTCCCAGGCTCTGCCAAATGTAGATGACATTCTGGTTATTGTTAAACATATTTTACATTCTGAATTATGTTTCAAAACTCAACGGAATCAAGTAAATTTATCTTGAAACAATCAAAGGTTGTGGCATTTTATTGTCAAATAGTGTTTTATTATGTAACAATCTCCCATACAAAACTGTACAAAAATTTAAATTAACAACACATGTTTACTGCTTTGTATACAAAAAAGAAAAAAAAAAAATCAGTCTGGCTTTACTGGATGGAGATTCATGCAGCAGCGTTTTTCTTTTTCACTGGTTTAGGGTTGTAAGGTTCACAGCACAAAACCGACAGGTCGGCTGGTCAAAGTAGAAAGGAGGTATTCGTTCGCCGTGAAGCTCACTGCGTTCATGGTGAGAAAAGAAAAAAGGCACTGCAACGATCCGACCTGAAGTTGAAAAGGCCTCAGTCATGCTCCACTGCTTATCTGCAGAAAAACATGTGGAAGGCAAAGACGGAAAGAAAAAAAAACAAACAAACTCTACAGCACAGAAAAAGAGCATCTGCTAGATTTTTCTTGAGATTGTGCAGGAAGTCTTCGTGCCGTCTACGCGTCATAAACCCAGACCAAAGGACAGTCTGAAGGCCATCTCCACGGGAACCTCCGGCACTGAGTCGTGGAAGCAGACGTAGAACTCTTGAGGAACTGGCTCCAGCAGCATCCTCCTGGGAACCAGAACAAAGCAAATACGTTTATCTTTAAAAGAGGCTTGGAGCCGAGGACGAGCGTCCTGATTTAAAACCCCCCGTCAAAAAGGAAGCGGCTGCGTTAGCAGCTCCGTTTGAAGGGAAAGTTTTTGTTTCTTCTTAAAGATCCTAGATTATGAGAAGACATGTTCATATTATTCAAGAGCTTTATATAGCTGTGAACCTCCTGCCCGTTTCTCACACACATTAAAGGTTCGGTATTTCCTGTGTTTGGACCCAGACGTACCCTATTACCCAGTAAGTCATGGTGGGGGCGGGTTTCCTCTGGTCCGTCCAGTTCTCCGGCTTGCACTGAAACAGAACCCCGTGTTCTTTAACCGGGCCCAGACCCCAGCCGGACCTCTGAGAACGGTCTGCTGCACGGCAACCCTGCACGAAGCAACATAGAGAGTCACCGAGCTGGCGGGGGACGCAAAGGATGCTGGGAAGAAAATGAGCTTCTCTATTTTGATTGTAGGACAGGGATGCATGCAAAGTTTTCTCCTTCAAATGCAAAACAGGCAAAATACTCGTAATTTTCCACATCTTGTGTTACAATTACAAACTAATTTAGCACATTTTCAATTAAGTGAAGAACATTTAACTGGAAAACATTTTAAACGTCCAAAACAAACAAAAAATATCAAGCAACAATAACTGAAATGGACTCTGAAGTCTCGGTAAACTCGTCTGCATTTCAAAAATAATTATTAAGCTTAGGCAGGAAAAAACAGGCAAAAGTATCAGGTAGTGCAAATTAACTATTTAATACTGGGTGGCAAATATTTGCAGCGTTTCTCAAAATGCCGGCTTTGCGATTATGTTAAAGGGGAGCAACACTTTAACCATTATTGTCCAACACTGCAAAAACAAACAAAATCTACCACAAAACTAACTTATAAGTAACATTTCAACAAGACAGGAGTTTTAAGTCAAAAGCTTCTTAATTTTGATTTAAATGTACTTGTTCAATGGTCGGGACTATTTCATTTATAACAAGGCATTTGGCCCATGTTATAAATGAATTAATCTGCCAATGGAACCAGAACTTTTTTTTGGTCAACATTAAGGAATTATTCACTTAAAACAAGCTCCTATGTCTCGCTGAAAAGTTGCTTGTAAGTCAGTTTTGTCTTATTTCATGTATATTAAGATATTTGCACTAGGAACTAGACTAAAAACACTCAGTAAGAGTTTGTGTTTTTACAGTGAAATGGAAAATATCACGCTCATTTTAACTGATTGTGCGATTAATTGATTTATCGCTCATTGATATTTCACGTGGTAATTTGATGCAACTTAAAGCAGAATTAAAAAGAGAATTTGTCAAAATCTTAACAGAAACCCAACTGATTTGGGAATGCGTCTCCTCACCCGGGCTGGCAGACTCTGCTGGAAGGCGGCGCGGATGGAGAGGCAGCAGTGGTGGAAGTTGCGTATGAGCTGCGGGTGGATGGAGCCGCTGAGCTGAGCCACTTCTCTGTGAGTGGGAGCGATGAAGATCCCCTGCACCGTCTCCATCAGGACGTAGTGAAACAAGGTGTTCTCCGTACCCGAAGTCAGTCTGCCACAGATAACACAGTGATCTGTTTGACACAAACGACCAGATACTTCAAGTCACACAGGAGGCGGTTTGTTCTGCATTACTTTATGGTGTTGTACATTTCCTCTGTCTCCCTGTCAGTCAGGGTTTTCTTCAGGGTCCCCAGGTAGAAAGGGTTTGGATGCTTCATCCTGGGCATCTGGACAGGAATGAGAATTAAACAAAAATCTCCCTGAATCTAAGGTCTGTTTCATGAAGATTGACAGTTTTGCTGCCTGATCTACCTGGAGATAGTTTGAGGATTCTAGAAATAAAACCTCACAGAAATAATTACTTTTTTTTTAAAAATGACTGTAGCAGAAACTCAGTCTATGTTGTCTTTGTAATTTGAAAGACGTTCATTAGATTCAATAATGTTTAAAAAAATGAAAAACAGTAAATTAAGGGTGTCAAAACTTTTTGTCAATTGGGCCAAATTTGTTGAGTCAAAAATACCAAGAAAGAAACAAAAAACATGAAATTATTTTTTTTGTGTGTAGAAAGCGAATGTTATTAAATATAAATCCAAAACTTCAATCTAATTTTTTACATTTGCTTTATGAAAAAAAAAACAAAAAAAAAACGTGCTTTTCAAATTATGTCCTGAAAAAGGTAGCAGTAAAGTCTTAATTATAAGGCGCCATCTTGTTAGGAAGATGGTTATATGAGGGTAAAATTGGACAACAGGAAGCTTTACTGCAACGTGGAGTTAACTTCACGTTGAGTTAACTTCACGTTGAGTTAACTTCACGTTGCAGTAAAGCAACATTTGTGTGACAGGATTTGGGCCACTTTCCTTCAAAATGCTCGCCATATAGAGTCAATTTTAATAAATTGAGTAGAAGCTAATTTGGGCAGAGCAAAGCCGTCTTTTCATGTAGACATTGTGTTCGAGTCTCTCCGGTCTGACTTAACTTTAATTAGACGCCCGAGCCGGATGTAAACCTGGAGTCTTATAATTAAGACTTTACTGCTTCCCTTTTCTGGCCATAATTTGAGTTGGGAGTTTTATCCTCTACCATTTTTAGCTTTTGTTTAACATCATCCAGCTCCGTTTTGTGGCTTGTTGTGACCGCGAGTCGAGTGCAAATCAATTGGGATGTGTGACTGATAGGAGCGGAGATGTTTGTATTCAGGATGCAGTGCGCTTGTTACAATCTAATAAACTTCTGCCAATTACTTTCTTTATTTCCTCAACAGGCTGAACAATCTACTATATCAACACAACTTTATATATAATTTATATTGTGCTTATTAATTGTGCTACAGAAGCCTGAGTGTGACTCGTCCAATAAAGCGAATCATTTTGAGTGGGGCTCTGACTCTCCATGTTGCAGTAAAGCTTCGTGTTTTACCTTCACCTTCCTAACAAGATGGCCATTTTTTGCCAGAAGTGGGTTTTTTTTTATTTTTTGCAATATTACCACCTCGAGTCATTTTTGTCAAAAGATGATAGTTATTTTTTGACTTTTGACAAAAAATGTCTGCACCTTGAAGAAGCCTCCACTGCCTCCGCTCCCATCAGACCCCAGAGAGTCCCGTCTGCCACCGATCCGTCTCCCTGCGTCCGGGGTGGAGTGAGGGCTGAGACCCGGAGCCGCTGACGAACCGGACCCGGCGTCCATCGGACCCTCGCTCCCGCTGTCCGACAAGCTCCTCTGTGGGCTGGACTTGCGGGACTTCTCGCTGAACAGGCTGCGCCCTCTGTGCCCGGACGGAGACCCCCGAATGGCCCCGGCCAGCTTGCTGAGCACAGGGGATGAGGACGCCAGGCTGTCGAGGCGGTCCCGGGTCGTGGCGGCCGGCAGGAACCAGTCGGCGCAGGAGAGGCAGGGAGCGGACGGGACGTTCAGCCGCTCCTCCATGGCCGCCTCCAGCGCGTTCAGCTGCAGGAGGGTGGCTTTCACCTGACGACAGAGCAGGACTTCAAGCGTCTTCATTTCAATCTGGAGCCAATTAGCAGATCGGCTGCGACAGAACCCCCACCTGATCCACATAAACACAGTCGGGTCCTGGAAAGCCCAGAGCCGGAGACGCACACCCGCCCGCCTCCAACAGGACGCACTGCATGAAGTGCCTCTGAGGTGCAGACAGACAGACAGAGAGATGAGTGCAGTTTCGCAAAAGCAGATTTTACCGTTTCAGACACAAAAACACAGGTTAAAAGTGTCTCTCCTCACCAGCCCCACTATGAGGAGGAAGTATCGTCCCTGAGGCTGGCTGAAGCCCGGCGCCGTCCCTCCGCTGGCTCTCTGCTGCGGGAACACTTCTCTCCAGATGACCAGCTGACCGACACGCTGCTCCGACGCCAGCGGCAGCAGGCAGAAGTGCTGGCAGTACAGACACACGTCCAGCAGGTCCTCCTTTGGGAGATGGTTGGCAATCAGGTAGGACTGAGGGCAGAGGCACAAAATGATGTAGTGGAGGGAAAATCAGACCTGGCTTTAGAAAAATAAGTTAAAATCTGAAAAAGGGTGGCACACACATATATTCTTCCCCCTTTAACTTATATACGCCTAAATAAAATCCAGTGTTATACCTTCAAACATAAATATCGAGCTTATTTAGTCAAACTCCACCCATAAGTCCAGCCGAGTTTGATCTGAACGTGTAGAGCTGCGAAGAGACGACATCACTCAACTGAAGCAATAAAAACAATCCACTTTTCCAGGTTTCTACTTTGCAATGACCTCAAGTTTGTCTGTCGCAAAAAAACTAATTAAAAAGGAAGTTTGTGGCTGTCACTTGACAAAATATTTTTAAAAATCCGAGTGGTGTGAATACATTCCCACTTTCCACCTGAGCGTCTTGTGTAAACAGTCTCTATTTTATCTGTCTGGAACATCTGCAGGTTGCTGGCCAGACTGTAGTTTGTGTTTGTTTCCACTTTGACCCTTACCTTGTAAAACAAACAGGAGCCGAGAATAACATAGAGACGCCTCAGGCCAAAGAAGTCCTCTGACTACAAAAAAAAACAAAAAACAAAGTGTAAATAAATATGGAGAGGTATCTTGTAATCAGGTGTAGGTGGGAAACATTATGACAATTCTAAGGGTCTCTGATCAACAAGGGGCCCTCCACAAATTATTTATTAATTTTTTGTTCAGAGAAATAAAAATAAAAAAATGGGGCCCTGTCAATTACAAAATTAATCACATTGTTTAATTTTCGAAGATTATTTTTAGCAGTAAAAATGTAATGTTCTCACTCCCAGACCAAAAATCACACATCCATATTTGCCCTGAACCCACTGGATCTGCATGAAATGGTTCGTTCCTGCTTGCAGCGCTTGAGGTGAGCAGCAGCCAGTAGAAAACAAGAACACATTTGGTTTTTATAATCTGGAATAATTCAACCAGTCTCACCATCTCTCCAAAGTCAGAGGACTCGAAATCAGAGAGAACTGTATCCACCTCCATCTGAGGAGAACACACACCAACGATAAATTGCCAACACACACCACAATACATACACAATACACAATAATGATTAATTTTATTTTAATTAAACGGCCGTGTTACACGTGGACACAAGGGGGCACCACAGCTGCACACACGTGGCGTCAGAAGAAGCCAAACAAACCTTAATTTCAGGGGGCAAAGTGAGCCATCGGACCGCCGGCAGTCCGTCCAGAAAAAGGCTCCCAGAAACGTCGGGTGGAGGCGGCGGTGGCGGTGGCGGCGGCAGGGAGCCTTTCCTCAGGCGCCACGGCTGGATGAGCTGCTGGAAGAACAAGCAGAAGAAATGGTCCAACCTGGGGGCGTGGTCCGGGTTACAGAACGCGCTGCAGAGGACACATCGAGGACGTCAAAGAAAAAAACGTGAAAGATCATGCCCCAAAATCCAAGAGAGAAGAGGTCGAGAATGACGAGAGACCGAATCCTGGAGACACCGACCTGTTCAAGGAGCCGTACATCACCTTCAGCGTCCGCACCAAGTCGCCGACCACCGTCTGCAGGGAGAGCAGAGGGACCCTGCGAGAAGGCAGGAATGAAGTTAAAGACACACCAGACTACACTCTAGCTTCAGCACTATTAGTGCTAACTCAGTGTTAGCACTGCGTAGAGAAAATGAACGCGCAGCTGGAAGCAGAACGTTTGTCTTATTCTGGTCGTCAACCGTCTCTGCATGTTTGACTTCAACGACTCTGATCAACTTTCTCTAACGGTGAGATTATAACGCCGTTCCTACCTGGTTTGGAAAATTCTGGAAAAGTATTGCATTTACTTATTTTCCCAGTGTAGAAAACTCGGGGAACATTTTTGCTTCCATTCTTTGTTTCCTGTTCTTTGAGCCAATTTCTCTCACTGTGACAAAATCAGACCAAACTGTTAATGTTTTTTTTTTTTTTATCAGTCAGGATTACCAAAAGGTATTCATGTTTGCTAAATGTCAAAATAATAAAAGAGAGTCATAGGTTTACATACATTTATGGTTTTGGATGTCCTACCACAGGTAACTGAGTCAGGTGACGGGTTACGAAGGCCTTCTTAGCTCTGTTCACATGTTTTCTAAGGGACACGGATCAGGACTTTCTGTCTCCATAATACTGTCTTGGGTGTCCCTAAACTACTTTGTAGCTGATCTGGTAAAGGGTCATTGTCCCTTAGGGATTCCTATCTGAGCGTAAGCGTTAACTTCCTGGCTGATGTCTTAAGGTTCATTACTCATGATGTCTTATGGAGTCCAAACAACATGCCAGCCCGTCCCTTTACATTGGGGATGGTGTCTTCAAACAGTCAAGCTTCCTCCAAATGTAACAACAGCCATAACGGCCAAACTCTTCATGGTCTCCGTCATTGAGGGCATTTACAAACTGGAATTTGCCTTTTTAACGTTGTTTTTGGAGTAATAGCCTCTCTGGCTTTAACCAACACCAGTCCAGCCCTGGTTTCAGCGTTGGTCGTGTGTTTGCACTAGAGTAAAACAGATGAGTTTGGAGTTGTGAAGGTCCATAATTCGACTCCTGACATATTGACTGACTTCTTTTGATTATTCCATGATGTCACACCAGGAGTGTTTGAGACGTTGCCTCAAAATACACCCGCAGAAGGGATTCCCATTAACTCAAAGGTTGAAAAAATATCTATTAAAAATCATATTTATGGCAAATGGAAGATATTTTTGCAATTCTTACTGACATTAAACAGGAAATATTTAATCTGATTGGAAGCAAGACAGTAACGGGGGAAAAAAAAAAAAAGTTATTTCAGCTGTAGGATCACAGCTTTCATGCATGAATTATCTTCTCTGGGGAAAACCCTGACGACTAACTTGGCAAACTATCGGCGATGGCTCCTTCCTTTAAGCAGGCATCCATCTTCACAACAAAGAAGGTGGAGAGAAGCACATGTTTAAAACGCATCTGAAGAAAGCAGATGGGTTTCTCAGGTTGCTCTCTTAAATCTTGTCTTCAACAAAAATATATTTCTTTAAATGATTCAGGCACCAGCGATTGTTTCCGTCTTCTTTTCTCCGTAATGACAACTGTGGCTTGTGTAATGGCAGCCTCTCGGGTCTGTGTGTGCGTGTCGCATGGGTGTATTTGCTTGGAGCCTCCAGCCTCTACCTCTCAGCAGGAAGACCGACGACCAGCAGGTTATTGTGCTCCTTCCAGTAGCCAACGTGAACCAGATGTTTCCCGAGCAACATAGACGAACTGAAAGACGACGAGAAAAAAAGATAATGCCAAAGGTCAGCGACTGAACTCAGCAGGTCAAAGCGTGCATGCAAAGGAGGTTTGATAAATAAAATGATCTGTCAGTTTTTCCCCAACAACTGGCAGCAAGAATAATGAATTATCAGTAGAGACAAACGATCAAGACATATTTCAAAGGCACTCATTATTGCCACAGCTCTCACTAATTTGGGGTCTTTAACACATTTTGAAGTTTTTTTTTTTTCCTCCCACAGGGAGTTTGATTTATACAACAAACAGCTCCATGTAACATGTTACTGTGGTTTCCTCTGATCCAAACGTCACTGGCCTCAAATATATTCAGACATCCCCTCTAACTTTTGAATAAGTTAGAATAAGTCCTTTGGCAGGTTGCACCTCTTACACAAGCTTTGGGCAGCTAACTTGTAGTTTTTTCCCATTGGTCTTTTGGTAGAGCTGGAAGTTAGTTTTCTGGCATTGACTTAACTTTTCGGCCTACTTCATAGATTTTCAATGGAGTTCAGGTCTATTTAAAAAATAAAAAAAATCTCCTGGACCTTAAGATTAATGTACTTTATTTGTTCTGAAGCAGGTTTGGGATCATTTTCCTGTGGGAAAAACACATTTAAGACCAAGTTTCAACTAGATGAGCAAAACTGCTGCCTGTGACATGGTCATGTTTTTTACTGACCATATCACAATAGATTGAGTGGATGTCAATTTAAAAAAAAGCAATGCATTACTTGTACACCTCCAAAAGTCACTAAAATGAAGAGCGGGCCAAATATCTTTCATGGAGGAATGTTTTATAGTCAGAAGAGTCAAAGATTGTGACAATTGACCACAGTGAGGAGAAGAGCGTTACGATTGGTCGAGCTTTTTCAAATCAATAAAAAAGTTAACGGCTGACATCACCAAAGTGGATGCAATAATGACTACATCGAAGCTCTTCTGCTTCAAGCGTTTCGATGTTGAAACTTGGGCACAGTAGGGCTCTCCGGCAGGTCGGTGACTCCAAACAGTCATCGAAACTGACTTTAGAAAGGAAAACGGCAAACGTTAAGTTTCTGGAATAGCTTCCGCAAAACCCTAAACTCAACATCAAATTTATGGACTATGTCTAAAACACCGGTTGATGCTAAGATGTAAAAGAAAAGAGTGGTCAAATGTCCTCCCACATCCCGTGGTTTAATCTGCCTCGGCTCTAGAGGATATTGCTGGAGAACGACACCGCAACCCTCAAGCAGATATAAAAGATGCTTAGAAGTTTTAAATAATAAGGGAATTAAAGGTTATGTGATGACAGAATCTCTAGATCATCTTTGCTTTGCTGGAGCGTAAACTGATTGTAACGTCTTCCAGGCAACTCGCTGTCCCAACCTGATGATGTGGCCTCCTGTGACGTTCTCCAGCATGTCACACAGAGTAAGGAAGATGCCTCTCACGCCTTTCAGCTGGCTGGATGCTTCAGACACTGGGTACTGGTACAGGATTTCTTCCTAAACAGATAAAGTCACTTAGTTATCAGGGTTCCTGCAGATTTTGTCGACTCGCATTTAAGACTTTTTAAGATAATTGAGAATGAAATTTAATGCCTCAATATCAAAATGCATTGTATGGGCTGCCAACAGAAGCGAGCCAGTGACAAAGACGAACAAACAAAATGGTGATAAATTTGCAAACACATCTAGCTAACTAGCTTTTTTGCTAGCTAGAAGGGGTATGACAGCAGCTAGTTAGCAGTAGCCCAACCACCTTGAGTAACAAAATGCAATGCAGATGTCTGTGCATGACTCAAATTGTAGCCTGACTTAAAGACCTGTACGGAAAATAAACTACATAGAATATATGACATGAATTAGTCCTGCCATGGCTAAATTTAAGACTTGTGATTCATGCATTTAACACCAACTTATATTTTTTAATGAATTTAAGTCATTTTACTTAAATGACTTAAATTCTCAGGTAATTCTGAGCTATGTCTACAATTCTCACGTAATTCTAGATACATAAATACAAGACGTTTTAAGTATGCGTGGACACCCTGGAAATACACTGCGTAAAATATGGCCTGCATCTCGAAAATTACATCTCAGGCTTAGAGAGACATCGCTGGTTAGCCAAACGACACACAAAAAAAAGGGTGCAAAGAATGTGCGGTATCTCGTCTTGGAAGATCGGCAACCAAAACATCTTCTGGGTGTAGAAGAGTAGATGGACAAGCAAGTGGATGTTTATGCTACCTCAATAACGCTTGGTTGGGTTAAATCTAACCAACGCTTCTCTATGGAATGACGACAATGTGACTTTTAGGGAGAGAGAAACACAAATATTTGTATTTCCTCCCTGTCAGAAGCTGGTTGGCACAGTTCAATTACCAATAGGCCTGTCACAATAAATGAAATCAATTAATTGCATAATAAATTAAAAGAAACTCAATAGTTTTAATTTGATTGACTTATGATTTTCACCTTTTTTCTCTCTTTTTACCAAAAACAGAGTGAAAAAAGTCTTCAGTCTGGTGCTTTCGTCTCAACCATCCCACCTTTTTTTTTTGAAAGATAATTTTATTTACACAGACTTCTAAATTCATTTTATTTGTTGTTTCTGTTGTATTTATTTATTTTGGATATTTCAAATGTCTTCCAGTTCCAATGTTCCTTAGAATATAATATTTATTGATCTTTGAGAATGTGTCCTTGCATTTTTATGCCATTATTACTACTATATTACTTGAAAACGGCCTCAAAACATCAATATTATCGTCTATCGCATTAAGTTCTGGGACAATTTATCATCCAGAAAATGTGTTATTGTGACAGGCCTATTTACTAACACTGACGAGAGTGCAATGAGACAAAATGTGCTGCATTGCTGGTGTATTAGCATTCCTTCCAGAAGTGGGAATTTAAGGACTGAATGGTGGGAGTGGGAACTGAAAACCCCTAAATGAAGTACAGCCTTGGCAACCGGAGCCAAAGACCCACAAAAGATACCGACCAGTAGGTCGAGAAAGCGCGCTGGGAGGCTTTTGAAGTGCGAGAGCTCATATCAACAACTCTGTGCAGATCTGAAACTCTTAACCTGCAGCAGCTGCTGAACATCTCACGTTCCACCGCCCTGCAATCATGAGACTAAAGAATCAAAGCCACGGTTTAGAGGGTGTGCACGCAGCACTGTCACTGGGAAAAACAGCTGCTCGCTGATGTGGCTCTGGACAAGTCGTACTCCTCTTCGCCACCGTAGTTTAGGTCCAGATAAAGGCAAAAAAATAAATAAATAAATCTGGCACGCAGAAACACAGAGGAGGAGCAAGGGAACAGCAAAGCACGACCGCTGAGCTGAACACATGTAATCACACTGTCAGTCAGAAGCGCCTCTCACAGCAGCAGTGCACAACAGGGAAGCCGTTTCCACGCATATAATCTGAACGGACCCACAAACTTGGTTCTGATAAATAAAAATAAAAAAAGGCGAATAGCTCGTTGTTGTTACGCTCTGATCCAAAACAGATTTGATTAAGACTCCACAGAGTGCAGCTGACAGCGTTTAAATCGCGGGTCATTTGCCGTAAGAAGCCGAACTAATCACAAAGCTTTCTGACGTTTCTTTTCGTTTGTCCTGGAAGTCGTCCACAGCAGTAGTTTCCAGAAAAAACGTCCGGTTGGATTCGCTTTTAATGCTGTGATTTCCTTCTCAACTTTTCTTCTTTGCACTCAATTACCCGGATCCGCTTTCAGGGAACCAGCATAATTAAAGTGGCCTGAGCGATGTCCTAATGGAGGTTTGTAAGGGTTGCTAAGAGCCAAAGTAATGATTTAGTCTCCACAAGAATTTGCTCTCCAAAGGGATGGAAAAGTGTCTAGACGTCCACGGTTTGAGCAGAAGCAGCCTTTTGTTCTGTGAATGAGGTCTGATTTGTAGTCGTCTCACATAATAAACCAGCCCAAGCTGTTTTTGTCCACTCACAGCACCCATTGCATGCTTAGCTTCAATCTTCTTAGTGTCTCCGCTAAAGGCGGAGGTTGATTGTTCCAATCAACAATTTCCAAGACTGCGGAAACACTGGAGGTTTATGTTTAATTCAACGGCATCAGCATAACCCTAATTTAATGCTGGCCCTTTTCAATGATTTTATTTTCCTGGCAAACAGTTCTGATAGGGTGAAACCGGTGAAAGTCCTTCCACCGGCTCCATGGAGCTCAGACAGTAGACTTCTGTTAGTTCATAAATCTCTGAATGGCTCGACACCAAAATACGTGGTAGCTGTCATTGTATCAACCTTCCAGCTCACTCAGGTCTCCTGGTTCTGGTCTCCTCCGCATCTCCAGAAACAGAACCAGAACCAAACACGGAGAAGCAGCAGTCAGCTTTTATGCTCCACTAATCTGGGAGAAACTTCCAGAAAACTGCACAGCTGCCAAAACACTGGATTCCTTTAAATCAAGCCGTTTAGAGTCACCCTTGATTCATAATCAATAAAACAATGATCAACATATTTGTCATATATTTGCTTCATGATTTTCACCAAACTGGTTACTGTGAAGCACTTTGAACTGCCTGGTTGCTAAGCGATAAATTAATCGCATGATAAATTGAAATGATCATTTCTATTCTCATGATTAGTATTTTTTGAAGGGAAATTTTTCAACAAAGAAATCATAATCAATTTTGTCTACGGCTTCAGATGTTCGTAGTTTTTATTTTTTTGTTTTTGATTGTTGTGTTTCATTTTGGAAATTTAAAAAATCTTCCCGTCACAACTTTAAGAGTTCTTTACTAAATTACAAGTTACTGGTCTTTTAGAGGGAAAACTTGTATTATTATTTTTCTTGAAAAAGGCCTCAATCATTACTGAGACAATTTATTGTCCAGCAAAATGTGTTATTGTGACCATCCTACTTGTTGCTAAAAATGATCCTGACGATGGATGAACAATGAAAAAGCCTAATAGATCGATGGGACATTTAGACAACAACATAAGTAATAAAGACATAAAATTATCTTCCAGTCTTTGATGTTCTCACTCCATACTTATTCAAATATGGAAAAAACCTCAACAAAACTCCACACTTTTTCAGGCTGTGAACAGATTCTCTGCATTAAGATCAGAAAACCAGGAGCCAAGACTCAGATCACACTCATTTTAGGTTTAATAGCTATATAAGGCATTTTATTTCCCACTTATTCTGAGCCAAAGGCTACTTTCCTACTCAAAAAGCTCATATATACTTCATTAAACCAGCAGTACATGTCCAATAAAACGTCCAGATGTTTTACCGTTTTCGTTCAGCTCAAAAAGAGACTAAAAACAACTCCATAAACTCCAGACTGAACGGTTCCCGGTGATTCTAATCAGGAAATAATCATCTAGTGGTTTGTTGCAGGTTGTGTAGAGACCGACCTCTTCCTGCAGAGACGTAGAGTCCAGTTTGAGCGACAGGTACATGACGATGTGCGGGATGTGTCCGATGGCCATCTGGAGCTCCGCCGTGTCCTCCCCCCACAACAAGCGCACCAGTTGGCTCACTGGTGGAGAGGCCTTCATCTTCTGGACCGGAGAGGAGTCACTGGGAGTGGCGCTGTCCACTGGAGCCGCCGTCTCCAACGTCAGCTTCACCTGGAGGGCGGGCAGGAAGCAGATATAGAGCTATGTCTACAAGATGCTCTGGTATTAGACCAACGCAAAGAGATAGCAAGATGTGTTTTACACAAATGCACGCCACACTATTCAGATTTTTTTCTTTGCAAATAACGTTGACACCCGTGAGTCAATTTCCCTGTCACGTCACAATTATAAAATAACATTTTAAAAAATGACAGTAAATGAAACATAATTCATTCTGAATGTGGAAAAATGTTACAATAAGTCAAAAATGTCATACTAAATAAAGACAGGGAAATTATCATCATTAAATTATAAAATACATATAAAAATCAATAAATTAAAAAAAGGAAACTAACAATAAGATTGTAAACAAAATGGAACATTTAATAATAATTATCATACTAAAATTAATACTGTTGAAAATGATGTATTAACTTATATTACACTGTATTATTATCATTTCTTATTTGTTAGATGCAATAGTTGGTGCATAAATTACTTTATCAAGCCATTTATTTATGTTTATTGCCAATTTAGTCAGAATCCATCCTCCTATTTATCACGTACAAACTCAACGATGTGCCTATAAATCTGAACGTACAAAACAAAGTGAACGATGTACGAACAAGCCCAGAAGTATAAAGACTGAGATGATCACAGAGCAAATGGGAACAGGATGGCGGCTGAGAGAAGAAAAACACTCTTTCTTCTAGAAAGCAGAAAGAAGTCTGTGTGTTTCTGAGCATCTCTGATAAAATAAAAACCACTTCTGCCAAGCCATGAGTGAGCATAGAGTCAGCTTTGGACGTCTCCTAATTGGAAACAGACTGGAGTCGTTTCGACAAACACACATCGCCGAGACCGTCAAAACACTTTGAGGAATAATAAAGGGTCTCGGCTTGCTGCGCTCCTATTGGTTAATGTTTTTAAGATGCAGAATCGTAGCATATCATCAAAACAGACCCACTTCAAAATTGTTTTTTTTTTTTTTTCTCAGTTCATTTCTTGTTATTTTAATTACAGGAACCTTTTTAAGACCATTATAAATGAAATTCAAGACGTGTGTCACAAAACAAAAATGCATATTTTATAGCAGTGCAGCCAAACTGTTTTGAACAAAACGAATGCAGCATAGAATGGGTTCGCAACAGAAGACGAACGTGGTCCAGCAAACTTTACAGATGCAAGTCGCTAGCTAGCAGGGTAAGGTTAAGGTCATTTTATCACACATTCTCAGCAACAAAGCAATTCATAATGCCTTACATGATTTAGAAAGAAATACAAACAAAACAACAAACCAAAGCTAGCTAGCAGGGCTATGTTAGCAGTGAGCTAGCGGGAGGTAGTCTTGAATCTGAACATCTGGTGAAGATTGTCAGGATCTGTGTTTTTCTGTGTGTTTATTTTGAGTTTTCTGTGTCGCCATGTTGTTCTGTCTCCCCTTGATTACTCCCAGGTGTCTCGTCTCCTTGATTACCTTCTGTGTATTTAGTCCCACCTGTGTCCTTTGTTCCTTGTCCTATGTTTAGTTGTGTGCTGTCTATTCTGTCCTTCGTTTGTCCAGTTGCTACCAGTGTTGAGCCCTGGCCTCCGCTCAGCTGTGCTGCCTGGATTGTGGACCGTTTTTGACTTCATCTGCACAATTATTTCATCATTAAATCATCATTTCACTCCTAACTGGGTCTACAGTGTCCTGCCTCACCGCCGAACCCGCACATTTTATGACAAAGATGTTTTGCCTGGCAGAAAAGTCCCACGAGAAAAAGATTAAAGTATTTCAGGCTAACTTGCATTTTTCTAATGAATTTAATACATTTTATGGCCTTAATTTAAGATACATGAATAGAAGACTTTTCAGAACGGACAGATCTTTGGGTCCTAAACAATGGGACAGCTAATAAAGGCTGGAAAACCAAATATTTTCCTAACTTAATTTTCTTTGTCCATGCTTCTCCCAACCTCAAAAATACAGACAAGCAATTCCAGGCTATCCCGTGAAATATAAGAACCCTATCAGGTTTAATATGGCCATTGTTTGGGTCGGCAGGAATAACATAACAGCTGTAAAGCCATCTAGGTCTGTATGTTACGCTTGTCTTCCAGCTCTGACCAAATATGACGTTAAAAAAAAAAAAAGAAAAAAGATCGAATTACCGTGCCAGAAAGGTGAAAGCTATATTTTTCTAATCCAACGGTCTGTGCAGAGCCTGTCAGCTCTAACCACAGGCCGCGGGCCCCTCCAGCAGGCCCCTACATCAAGGCTCCCAGCTATTTTAGCCCCTTTTACTGGAAGACTGTCATTACGGAGCCAGCGGCCGATCCTGATTCGTCAAGTGATGAACCTTTCCACTCATTACTCTGTCTCAATGCCCCGTCGTAGTGGCGAGGTCTGAAACGCACTCGGCGGGATTTAACTCGACCTTTGTTTTTTTAATTATTTTGGTAAACGATGCAAGTGAATGTGACCCGAACGCATTAAATGCAGACATGAGTAAAACAGTTCAGACCTCAGAGTCGGGAAAACACAGAGAAAAAAAAAGAAAAGGCCTGAATGGGCAAACTGCAGCACTTTCCTTCATGAATTATACGGCTGTGGTCAGGCATGAGTGTGCTTTCATTGAAATTCCAGCCTGTTGATGTCAGTCATTTACCAACCATCCACTGATGAACACACACACACACACACACACACACCGGAGACACTGCAGTTAGGGTTAGAAAATGGCACAGCGGTCCTGACTTTAATGCTAATACGCATCCCTCCCGACATAATAAGCCTGTCTGCTCCATGTGGGCCGGCGGCCACACAGAAAAACCACCCAAATTCAAACTCACGCTTATATGGACAAAATACACCCGTCTGTCAGCAACACGGCTCTATTTCAGGTCCGGAGCTAATTCCTGTGCCCAGAGAACCTTGCTATTTTTCTTCCCCTGCATGTAATTTGGTTTCCGACAACATCTTTTAATCAGCCGAGCCACAGCAGCTTCCTGTGGCGCCAAAATTGTCACACGGCGGCGATCCGGCTGAGCCAACATGCTTCGGCTTCGGCTCACGGCACGCTCTGTCATTTGCAAATTCCTGCTTTTTGATGGTTTGTTTTTGTTGGAGGGGGGAACAAATGTTCAACTTAAAAATGAGGAGTTTCGTGCTTTGTTTTTTTGGGTACAGTCATAGGATTTTTTTTTCTTTCTTCTGTTTTAAGTCCTGAGGGTTTGCTATGTCCGCCCACTCTGCTCTCTGCTTTAAGTGCATGTTTGTAACATTTTGAAGTTCCTGACGGAGAAAAAAAAAAAAAAACTACCAGACTATTAGCAGGTAGAAGGGTTTCAGAAAAACATGTCATTAAAATATTTACTCGTTAAAGCTTGGAAGAAGCAACAATAACAACAATAAATCGGGTTTAAAACAAAAGTAATCGGATTCTGCCTAAATTCGACACAATAGCAAAGTTTGCTGGATGATAAATTATTCCTGAAATTATTGTGATAAACAATATTATTGTCGTTTTGAGACTACTTTCAACTGATATAATAATAACGACATGTTACTGCAAGTATAATAACATGTTTTTTTGTTTTTCTTAAAAAGAAAAACAAAAAAAACTTTCATTTCTAGAAAAAATTTAACTGCAAAACAATTTAAATATCCAAACAAAACAATAAGAGTTTAAATGAAGTCTTGGTAAACAAAATTTTGTTTACAAAAAAATAATACTTATTCAGTTTAGACATGAAAAACAGGCAAAAGTGGCAGGTGATGCAAACTAACTGCTTCATACCGGGTGTCAAATATTTACAGCGTTTGTAAAAATGCATTAAAGGAGAGCTTCTCTTCAGCGACTGTTGTCCAAACGGAAATCATCACCTCATTTTCATATGTGATGCTATTAATTGACTTATTGCTCACTGCGGCAGGTTAAATCCCGCCTTAAGTATTTGGGAACAGGAGCCTGACCTGCGTCGGTCCTGGGATGCAGGACAGAACCCTCTCGATGTTCTCAGAGCTCACGTCAACATCGTCCACTGCCAAGAGGACGTCACCTGAACAGAGACAAAAATAAATAAATAAATAATTATTCAATCTGCTGAGATGAGACAACTTTTACTACATACAGTAGCCCTGTTATGAACCCCGCATGTTAGCTGACCCCACAAAGAAAATTCATTCAAAAGATACCCGAAAGTACTTATTATTTATCGGCTTTAGAAATGTAGAAAACCGATGGCATTTGACGTCTGCTTTTTGTTTTGCCTGCAAGAATCCAATAAACGGCGGTTAAACAACTTCGCATGCTTGTGATTAATGATCACTGCGGCTTTTTAGCTGCTCTAATGGCTCAAACATGTTGCAGCAGGGAACAAAAAGTGACTGATTAGAGCAGATTCCTCATATAAAGCTGCGGAGAAAACAGTCCAGGGATAATTTCTGCACACGTCATACACAAAGAATCGATTTACAGCGTCTCGTACGAGTGTGCATGCTCTTTGAAGGTTTTCCACGTTTTTCTTGTATTAAAGCTGCAAAGATGTGGAACTCGGCTGACGATCTAAACTTCAATAAATTCCCATGGTTATTCCATCCCTGGTATGTATGCATAACTGCTGCTCAGTTAGAACAATTGGAGATGTCGTTAAGTCAGATCTTGTTGAAATAGACGGATAGAGCTTTTCTTAGAAACCAGTTTGAGTTCCTTGGATTACAGGATAGCTATGCTAGTTTTCATTAATATCTAATTCAGTAAAATTGATCAAAATATATCTGAGCATCAGAAACGGTGTGCTTGCTTCGGTGAGATCTTCTTAAATAATTCATACTATTTTCCGTGTAACTCAAGGTTTAACCCTGTTGTAGAACATATCTTTATTACATGTATGTCCACAAACTGTGATGTAATCAGGTAACTTGCTATGATGCCTAAAACCATCCAGGATGAAAACAGGAATAGAAATATGATGCTAGACTATGCTAGGCTGACGCCGTTTACAGGTGACTTTACGAATGAGGGTCTTACCGATCAGAATTTGACCACATTTTATAGCTGGACTGTTTGGTATTAATCCGTGAACAGTCAGTCCCCCGGCTCCTCTGTCTTTCTGACCGGTCCTGGCAGGACGATGCACCACGCCCAGCAGAGCTTCCAGCAGTCCTCCTCTTTCACACAGCGGCGTCGGCGAACTCGCCAACCGCTTGGGGTTCAGGTAGACGCACACTTCCTTCAGCCGCCGCCTCTGAACGGCCACGCCCTGCTGCTGCCCCGGCTGCGTCTTCAGGATGGAAGCCGGAGGCGAGGAAGTCGCTTTGCCTCTGCTGCCGTCCTTGCCTCCTTTGCGCTGAGATGGACGGCGTTTCCTCCCCAAGATCCTGGCCAGCTTTTTGAGAGCGGGCTCGCCTTTCCTCCGCGAGCCGCGCCGCTGCGCGCCGGCCTGCTCCGTGATGACCTCTGCCTCCTTTTCGCTGAAGCGGACGTGGTTAGTGGACAAGCACTGGCTCGCTGCGACCCGCGCCAACGTGGCCTCCTCCTCGCCCTCGCTTAGCTCCAGGTAGAACAGCTCCCCGTTCTTCTGGATGTCATCCAGCCATTCTGGCTCCAGGTCACTGAAAGCAAAACGGAGCGTTTACGAGACAGGATGAACCAAACCCCTGGGAAAACACGGAACCGCTGCCTTTGCTTTCTAAACTTACAAAGTGAAGCTTTTTTAAACACAAATGAGCAAGTAAAATAAAATTAGAACTTTTTTTTTTAAATTTCCTTACGATGGTGTTGCAATTGTCTGCAGCCTTTTTTTGTTACTTATTTATACGGTTGCTTTATAGATTCGTTCAAGTTTCCATGTCATTTTCTCTTCAAACTCCATTGAACTCACATAAAAGTCGCAGCCTGGTGTTAAAATATTCTGGTTTTGATCAGGAACCTCCTTGGAGAAGACGTTTATTCACTAGTGTTCTCTAATTAAAAAAAAAAAAGAAGAAGAAAGAACAAAACATGTGGAGCTTCACAGAACAACTGGATCTACTTTACTATAAGACGACGTCTGAAGGCAAGCGGCTGCGCTAAATTTTATTTCAGGGGACCAGAGTAGAGGGGAATACAAATCCTTGCTACGCCAATAATGCACGACTCTGTGCTGGTATTTTGTAGAAATGCCCACACAGAATATAGTTATGAGTTTGTTTGCAAAGTCACAAAATAATAACAGCAGGGATACTTTCACAGCCACAGGAAATTATAAAAGGCTCTATTAATGTGCATGGTTTGCAATATTTAGTGCAAGAGCTACAAGTATTTTCTTCATTTATTCTGCCTTGCACATGTAAAACGAAATGAAAAGCAAATTTATAGGAACATATTTAAAGTGAAATGAAAAAGCTTTATGTATTTAGATTTTTAAAAAACTACTTCCACCTTATGTTACAGATTAAGTGGGAACACGAGCTTTACGAGGGTTTTCTGGAATAAACGAGGGCGTCCAAACCACAAAACATCTTGGCATTTTGCCTTTCTTGACTTTTAAAGAACGTATAGCAGCCTGAAACCGCAGCTGGAACATTTGTTTTTATTTTTTTTTTTGCGTCCAACCCCAGACTGAACAAGTTATCCTTACTAGTTGTAGTCGGAGCTGCTGAAACTCGATGATGTGGATTCGGTGTCTTCTTTTGCTTTCTGAGCTGTCGAAAGTGTCTTTTCGGAACAAAGTCCGGGGCTCACGGACGCCATTGTGTTGTAAGACCATCTCACTCGAGCGTAAACTCCCGAACTGGACCAAAAGATAATTTCAGTTCTTTATTTCTGGGGAATAAAAAAAAGAAAAGAAAAGAAAAAGCTCTTTTCGCCATGTTTGATGCAGCGCTGGCAAATGTGCGCGGAGTGTCACGTTACACAAGAGCGTACGTTCTGATTGGTGGATGTCACCGTTGCCCTTGACGACACACAAGCGTCGTCTTGCTAGCGGATTTAGCAGACGGTTATGCCATAAAAAAATGACAATATTCCAGCGCATAAAGGATCTTAAACCTGTTTAGTCTTTGTTTAATCCACATACGCCTCCACTATGTAAAATACAAGGACTGATTTATATTAGTTATTTTCGTCAGGTGGAGTACCAACAAGCTAGAGAGAAGTACGGTTAACTTGGCGAACTTATCAAGTTGTATTTTAGCCTGAAATGACAGATTCGCGACATTAACCCGGATTCCAACTCAGAAATTAAAAGGTACGCCACAAACAAGCGTATGAAACTTCAATATACAACACACGACCAAATGTTAATATCCAGCTTCTTCTCGTTGATTTATTAGCTCTGCATCTCATCTGTATTTGTTTTATTATTATTATTTTTAATCCCCTTTGGCATTCGGCGCAAAGTTCCCCGGCTCACAAACAGAAGCACACGATCGACAGAGGCTAATATAAAGTCGTGAAATGTCCGAAGAAGCTCCGACTGACCTGTAAAGCAGAACGCTGCGGATGGAGTCGAAGTCCTCCAAATTATCTGAGAAGGAATTTCCATCTATGAGGTTAAACATCCTCTAGGTTTCATGTTTCGAAACGATGTTCTCAGTGAACAACAAGAAAAAGGCAAATGTAATAACTTGAAAATAAACCCGATCCGAAGTCGCTTCTTCCCTTTAAAATAAGGACTTTCACTATAAAAGCCACGGCAACATTAAGCTCGAGATGCCCGTCGGATCCTCCCTCGAGCTTCCTACGTCAATCACTTCTTTTGTCAGTTTTTTTTTTTCGCCTTTGGTTATTTCAAATGTTTCTCCCGGACAGCAGAGCGGAATGTAACCCAGCTATCTACTTGGCATTTTGAGAAAACTATCAAAAGACTGCAATCAAAACACAACTCACACAAGACTGAGGGAGACGAAACTGCCACTGAGGATGAAAAACGGTGCAGCTGTGACGCACCACGTGATTTTAGAGAAACTCTTCATCTAAATGCCATTCCATTCAGCAGTCACGGACCACCTAACCTGAAACTGACATAACACTTCTTTATATAAGACCCATCTACTTGGGCATGTTGTGATTTAGAAGCATAATTAAAGAAAAATAGACTTGAGTTGCTTTAACAGAAACAAAACAATCCTTTTCGGCACCATTAAATAAAAAAAAATAATGACAAAATTTCTATCAGTTGCACTTATTAATTGGATTTAATTAATTAAATCATTTTTAATTGAATAAAAATAACAATAGCTGTTGACCTGAAAATCAGAGCACCGTTCATTACCAAGCAAAGTAATAAAAAAACAAAAGAACAGTTCTGACAAACTGGAGCAATTCCTACCGATTTGAACCGTTCAGAGGAATCAAATCGTTACTGAACGACACATCTATAATTTAGCTTCCTCTGATAGTTCAGAAAACATGCCATTGTTTTCTGCAGCATCTCTGTTAAAGTAACCCGGTTTTAAGACAGTTTTCTATCATCCTAAAGACTTAAGCTCACGTCACTACAAGTAAAGACTATTGATTAGATCACATATTATTTCATTGAACCTTTAGCACAACCACTCTGATCATACTTCCACCCTCGCTGTTTCCTAAGAAACAGTGAACGGTCATCAAAAGTAAAGAGCCCATGAAATTAATCATCACTCTTCACACGCTTCGCGCTCAGGTAGAAGTATCACCAACTCATCATCGTGGTTAGCGAGACCATACAGATTAGAATCACATTTCTCAAGTCAAGAACTATAGAAATGATCCCTGAAAGTATAGTCTTAACTCCTCTCAGCGCCTCCCCACGCTTTAGTACTCACGTCCTGCCCTTCTCAGTGACGGTGCTCACAACACGTTTAGCTTTCTACATGCCATTAAACTATAACAAACACACATAGCAATGTCAACTTCAAAACAGTTAAATATATATAATTGTAATTGTAATATTTACAACTTTTACGTGTCCTGTAGCATGTTGTAATGAGCGTTTAATATAATTATTTCCCATCTCAATTTCCAAACATTTTGTTACATAGAATACACAACATAACTCAGACATGACTGCTGTTTTAAAATTAAAACCCATATATACATAAAAAAGACGTATAAACTATACTGTATTACCCACAATGCATTGTGGTTTTGTATTCAGGCTACATCGATGCCACGAGCTAACGAGGACACAATTTACAACCGAGGTATGAAATAATGTTCAAATCATTCGCTTGGATGACAAGCTACAGTGACCATGGATAAACTGGCAAGCGGTAGAAAGATTGGCATCACAGAATGTACAAGAAAACATAGATTTAAGACTGAAGCTCACGTGTGCGTCGATTAAAGTTACCGACTAAAACTGATGACAAGAGAAATAGTTCCTACCAGCGTAAGAGTGACAGATCAGATTTAAACTCATATTTTGAACTGTATTAATTGTCTAAAATTATATTTCAAATGTCTGAATTCAATCTATAAATTGTCTCCTTTCAAGTTATCTCCACAAAGAGGTACGTTTGTAGAAAGAAATTAGCCTTTTGGGCTTACTCTCGCTAATTTGACGTCATATATAAGGCTTGAAAAAAAGGAACCGCGTATCGAGCCTTAGCCCGCCATAAAACGTTCACATTGTAAAATGCCTGAGTTTGGGTGTTTACTCAGTTTAATCTATCATCAAATTCTAAAATGACATAAAACACTGTATAAAACAACTTAATAATTACTATTAATGATCATTTCATACCTGAACAGGGTTAGCAATGCTACAATGCTATAGCCACTACGTCCAATTTAAAAGTGCCTTTCAAGTTAGGTTTCCTGCTTTTAGCAGCTAGTTGAGCAATATTAACGTTTTAAAAATAATTATAATTGAATTCCAACGTAAACTTATACTCACAAAATAATGTTGCTCTGCAGATTCGCACTTTACAAGGAGGGCAGAACTGTACTGAGAAAAGATACGTTCACGGACCTTCGAATTATTTTATTTTTTTTGCCAACTTTTGGCAAGTTGTTCAATGGCAACTCTTTGGAAACGATTAAGAAACTTTACGCGTAAGAGTTTAGTGAAGAGGGTATCGTTAACTAAATACCAAAAATATTAACAGCATCAATATGGAGACATTTTCTGCAATAATCCAAGACCACGCATTTTCAGCCTGAAAGCAGGATTCATATGTGATCTTTATATGTAGCAGAAAAAAATTCTCCATCCAGCAACATTTAATTAATGATAAATGATAAATTAATGATAAATTAAGACAGAGCTAGAGTTTTACAATGTCAAACATCAATCAGCCTTTCTTAAACATATAACTAGGCACAACAATGATTCCATTAAATTTTAATTTTTAATTGTCATATTCAACAACTCTATGAACAAGTTTCGCCAATTAAAGTTAAACACTGGTTTGACTGAAACAAATATTGCATTTAATTTTACCGCACTTATTTTATTTTATTTTATTTTATTTTATTTTATTTTATTTTATTTTATTTTATTTTATTTTGTGAAAGCACTCATCGCCCCCTTCTGGTGAATCAGCGCAAATGAAACGTTCCTGTTCAAAGGGACACAACTGTATTTGTATTTCTTTCTAACTTGTATATGTATTAAAAAAGCACACAAGTCATATAAGTTAATAAAAAATAATCGGTACTTGATTTTCATTTATCGACACTCTTCGTTTCTGTTCACTGTGACGTCACTCGCCGGAAATCTCGCGTGCTCGTAACCAGGAAGTAAGTCCTCTGAAAACAGGCACGATGTCCCACGCAGTTCTAGTCTTGCTAACATTAATTGTTGTGTCAAAGTGTTACAGTTTGGGGGTTGACATAAGTACAAAACATTAACAATACCAGCGAGCTCTTGTAATAAACTCCCGTTATGTGTCGCAGGTCAGACTTTCGCTGCGCCCCCCAAACATGACACACGTATTTGGAGATTTCCGATAAAAAAAAATAAGGTATTTTTTTCTGCCAGAGATGTCTCTGGGATTGAGTGAAAAGCTACATGTTTCGTCAGAAACGTGCGAGGCTGATCTGGACGGGGTTTCAGAGCTCATGGATCTGCTGCGCCTGGACCTGGATCCAGCTGGAGAGCAAAGAGAGGCTGAGGGAGGCGAAGCATCCTGTTCTGTAAGTAGGACACACGTCTTTAACATTCAGTCGGTTTTTGCTGTGATCTAAATGCGTATGACAAATTTTGCTCCCACTAATACCCTTGAGATCATTAAGCAGGATGATCAGACTCATATGAATACACTGTAAGTAGTCTTATTGTCTTAAAAAGATTACTTTACGATTAAAAAACATATTTATATTGCACAAAAAGATTAGCCGACTTCACCTGATTATTATGACAAACACATTATCTCCATTAATCCAGCAGTTATTTGTTATTTTTAAAAACTATAAAAATCTAAAACCAACCCTAACTCTGCGGATAATTACCTTAAATATAAACATATTTCAGAATAACTGTATTTTTTATTATTATTATGTACATTTAAAACATTATCTTGACCTAAAACAGTTTAATTAATCCTGTTTGCTTTCCTGAAAAGCATCAAAGTATTAACACAGTATAAAGCTTCATATGATTTTTCTTTAATGGTTTTTAACATTTTATTCTTTGATTAGTCTACTAAAAACTAGATTTTTTTTCTTTTTATTTGACCAGAGCCCAGTTTCTGGTAATTACCGTGTCTTAAAAATCGAATATCTCCGTACAGTGCCATGTAAAAACCCTTGACCCTTTTTCAGCAGAAGCTTTAATGTTTTTGGGATTTCATGTGATAAACCAACACAAAACAGTCATTGATTGATTGTGAAGTGAAGTGTTTCTGGTTTATTTTTTTTTACCAGTTGTGTTTTTTTCTATTTTATGAGCAGAAGAACGTGCTGAGGAAGCAGCGACACTGGGAGAGGCAGCTGGCTGCGAAGAAGAGCAAACGCAAAGAAGAGAAACAGAGGAGGAGGTTGAACCGCGCCCAGGAATCAGGTGAAGACCGAGGAGAATCGACAAACGCTGAGGATCATAATCCAACTCGTCCACTTTTTGTGATCCTTTGTCCCGTTCATAAAGGAGGTGACACGGACGCCGCGCAGCTCACCAAGCGAGTCATGAAGGCCATCACCAAAGAGCGTCTAGCAGAGGCTCGCTCCACGGGTCGTAAACTTTGCTTGGACCTCAGCATGACGGACTGCATGTCTGACAAGGTGACGATCTTCTGTCCGGAGACAAATCCTGCAGAAACGGAGTCGGCCACATTTACTGGAGTAACTGTTTTGAAAAAGTTCACTTTTAGGAGTGTTTTTACTACGTTGTACTTTTCAGTTTTATTTGAGTGATGTTGTTATGAAGCATTTCTACTCTTACTTGAGTAAAATGTCTAGATTCTTTGCCCACTGAATGATAAACAAACATGTTTCAATCAACAATTCACCAGACAGACATGCATCAACAGTTTTTGGTAAAGTTTTTTATTGCCTGATTTCCTGTTTTTTGTCATTTTCGTCCTTAAAATACCAACATTTCCTCTTAACTTTATATTTTGGTCTGTCTGATTATGTAATTTTTAAATATTAAATGATTGATACCTGAGTAAACTTTTTACCAAATACCTTTTTACTCTTACTTTAGTAATTTCCTGGGTGGCTAACGTTTTGCTTTTACTTGAGTGAAAGTACGTTGAAGCAGCGCGACTCTTAACCTGTGCTTTGCCGTCTTCCATGTCGAAATGAACGTAAGTAGTAAAAACGGGCTTCCTTCTCTCTCAGGAGATAAGCCGGCTGGCGGGCCAGTTGAGGCGGCTGTACGGGTCGAATAAGAAGGCGACTCGGCCGTTTCATCTGTTCCTGACGGATCTGAGGGAGGACAGCCGACTGTACCGGGAGTGTGTTCGAATGAACGACGGCTTCCTCGGCTACGCGGTGATTCGATCAGTCTTCGATTATCTTCTTGTCAGAAAGAGTCAGAAAAGTCTCTGCAAAACTGTTTTGAACAAAAAGTAAAAGTGATATTGAACTTCTCAGCTGTCTTTTTTTTGTGACACATTTCTTCATTTTCACGCTGGATTTCCTGTTGCCTCGATGTCACTCACTTTTGTTTTTTTTATGTTTGTTTGATGTAGATGGAAATAACAGAGGAAAGCTGTTTGGACCTGTTCCCTTCAGAATCTGTCGTTTATCTCACCCCAGATGCCCAACAAGGTCTGGCAGTTTTTATTTACTTCCACATACAGATGCAGCTCAGTAAATTAGAATATCAATAAAAAGTTTATTTGTTTCTTTAATTCAATTAAAAAAGTGAAACTCATGTATTACGTATATTCATTACACACAGATAACAGAGTTCAATTGTCAAATGTCTCTTGATTTAACTAATTAGGACTTATCCCAGTTGTTTGTGCTACGTTTTCTACCACGTTTTTCTTCCACTTAACTTTCCATTAATGTGCTTGAAACACCAAGCTTCTTCAATTGGGCCTCACCCTCCTTGTGAATTATGTCCAGTAATTATGTAGATCATAACATGGCCATCATAACACACTATCTTTGCAAAAATAAAAAATGATCAGTCTTGTGCAATTTTATTATTTCTTAATGAAATAATAAAATTGAAATAATAAAATTTCATTAGCTGTAAACCATAATCATCAAAATGAAGACAAATAAGCAAAGTACACTCCTATATGAAAGTATAATGAACCTATGTAAAATGTGAGCTCTATATTTGAATTTAATTACTGAAATAAAGTAACTTTTCAATCATATTCAAAACTGTAATTGCACCAGTTTTGCTTTCTTCCATGTAAACATTACTAACTTTGAAGTCTTTGGACTTGTAGATTTTGTAAAGCATATTTTGTCCACCAGAGGGAGCAATTAGCCTGAATGTTTCTCACCTCTTGAAGACCTAAAGGCCACAATTAAATATATAAACACGTTGTTAAATAGCTACTTAGATACATGTGATACAATTGAAAATTAATCTAATAAATAAATAAATTTCTGATTACTTAAATGTTTCCACTATTTATTACATTTTCAAATGACTAAATGGGAAAATGATTAAAGTTTTGTTTGATGCATTGAAAATATGATCAATTAAGTATTTATTTCTCATTTTATCATCATATTTTCTTGTGTTTCAATAGACAGTGAATTAACTTAATGTCACAGTCCGTACTGAAAGAACCCAGGCTGGGATTCGAACCCAGAACCTTCCTGCAGCAACGCAACAGCGAATATTTCTAGCCATTTTATTTAACCTGTCTCACATACAAATGTTAAGTGAAAATAAGTAAAATGTCAGTGTGCTGTTGAAGAAATACTGCTTATGCCCACGATGTTTTGTCATTTATCGCAGCTTTGCAGACAGTGGATGCTGACAAAGTTTACGTCCTGGGTGGCCTGGTGGACGAAAGCATCCAGAAGGTAAAATAGAAACCAGCTCAGAGTTTGAGGGTTTCATGAGCCCAGCCCCTTCACTGTTCGCTTTGTCTTACAGATAAATAAATAACTGAGTTTGTTGTCTACTTTGTGGGCTCTCTGGTGCAGAAGCTGAGCCTGTCCAGAGCCGCGGAGCTGAGGGTCCGCACCGCCAGGCTCCCTGTGGACGAGTACATGGTGAAGAAAAGCAACGCAAAGAATTTCCACTCCAAGATCCTCGCTGTTAATCAAGGCGAGCCGTAACGTCCGCCTGCGAGAGACTTTGTAAAATGTAGTTTTTAAAACTCCTTTATTTATTTTGAATATTGTCTCTTTTGTCCACAGTGTTTGACATCTTGATAACGTTCTCAGAGACCGGCAGCTGGACGCAGGCGCTGCAGACGTGGTTTCCTGCAGGAAAGGGTTACGTCATCTCACAGGAAAACTCAACATGTTTTCCTGTTGAGAAGCAATGAACAAATTTATGAGTTATTAGGGGTTTTTTTTATGGACAATCAGCTGCAAAGACTCCTAATATTACCTGGTGCACTGCGGCGTATTTATGTTTTATACTACTTGGCACCAAACGATTAAATCTGAAGCTTTGGTTAGAAAACATGCAGAAAATCTGATTACAAGCGTAAAGTTGTGTGCCGTCGCACTAAAGTGTTCAGTCAAAATTACATGTAGGAAAAAGGATCAGGTGAAGCAGTTTATTTTGTTCACCTACTTTTTAAAAATGATTCATTTATCCACCCGTCTTACATTCCGGTTTATCCGCTTAGGGCCGTGGGATTATTTGTTACTACTGCCAAAATTTACAATGACCTCTTTGTGCCCTACGGAATGCTTTTGTTGGCATTGCCTCTCCCTGAACTTTGATTAGTTTTCTTGGAAAAATGTCGAATAAATTCTCAGTGTTGTTCTGAGAGGAAAAAAAAAAAAAGGAGTCTAATGGAAATGAGTCAAATGTCCAAACATGATATCAAAAAAACCCAAAAGAACAAACGTTTCTTTGTCTTCTGCCTGTGAAAAGATAAACTGTGGAAAATGAGCTTGTGGGACAAGTGTGGCGGGGGCATCAGAAACAATCTATGATGCCTCTCCTGTAAGACAACCTCAGGTTGCATCTCGGAGCAGCAGAGAAACTTCCTCAAATTCAGTTTTGTTTGTCTAGATGTCGGCTTAGAGCTTAAAGCATCTCAGGTTTTTCTCTCAGAACTGATGGTGAAAAAAAGCAAGAAAACCTGAAAGCATCTTTTAACTTACAGATTTTATAATAGAAAAGAGACAATCAGGAATAACACAGTTTTTGTTTCTGGTCCCGAAGGTAAGAACAGAAGCATACTTTCCAATTTATTTATTTTGGACATTTTCTGAATGATTAAATAGTTATACTTTCAGTTTATTTAAAGCTTTCTGGGCAATTGGAAGTGGAGTCAGTTACATTCAGATCATTTATCAAATAAACTGCTTTGAAGCAGAAACAAGACTTGCTACTCTCCACTGACATTGTTTACATGAGCAATGTGAAAATTTCAGCTCCGCCTTTTTCCCTTTCTCTTTCTTCATCTGCTGTTCTGTCGCAATGAGCGTATTCCAAGTAACACGACCAGTTCCAAAAAGTCCCCACCGTCTGTCCATTTATCACCGGAGCATAATGGGATGAAATACATCGTAAAATGCAAAGCCGCCAAGCAATAAATCATGTTTTTTAGCAACCTTTCTAATTATGGTCCTGGCCCAAAACTGGGAATGTTATGAGATAAAATAACTGTGGCTGATTTTCACTCAGTCAGAAAGAAAATACTTTTCTACTGACATTCAGTTTCTAAGTCAGAGGTTTATCATTATCTTTTATTATAAAAATCCAACATGGCTGCCTCTGTTGCACAGACTCTTAAATTCATTTCAAAAACTCAAAAGTGTCACGTAAAGTAAATATGTCTCAGGGGCTCCTTAAACTAATTTGAGGATCTGAAACACAGTTTTATTTATTATTGTTTATTAGGTTATTACTATAGAGCTACTGCAATTTTGGTCTTTATATGAAAGAAGAAAGAAAAACAAAATATTTCCCTGCAATAATAATGAAAACACCCTACACTCAGGTTTGTGTTCGAGTAAGTAAACGTTGAGTTAAAGTTCAAAGCATTCAAATGTGAGACCTTTAGCTCAAATTTGGATAAAATGATTAGAAAATGTTCAGTGAGGTTTCATCATCCAATCCAATCAAATCCATGAAACCCAACCTGAGCGACAGACCTGATGGCTGGAGCTCGAGAAATACGCCCAATAAACGTCCTGCTCCACGTTTTAACGAGCCTCACGTTAACCATGTGCTGGACAGTGACACAATTTACAGCCAAAGAAAGGCTTAAAACACTTAATACAAGAAGCAACAATTTATTAAACCTCACATTAAAAAAACTAAACAATTCACAGCACAATTTTTCTCACCTAAGCTGCACTGATTTATTGCTACTGGGTGAGAGTTTCATGTTACAAAGCTACATATTTGCTACATACGGGGTTTGAATACCAAAAGTTATTAAAAAAGTGAAATACGGGATCATCTAAAGAGTTAAAAGTATATGTATATATATATCAAAAACAGTGGAAATAAGAAAATGATGTAATGAAACAGATATGTAATATCATGGCTCAGGTATCAGCTGAATCGTCTTGAGGTGTGCAGAACAATCCTCATGGCTTCTTCTTGGGAGCGGCTTTCTTCTTCTGGGTCTGTCTCTCCAGGACGAACCGGACCAGCTTCTTCACCCAGGCGGACTGAGGGTTGAGACACACGTTCTCCCCGCTCACCAGACCAGCTCTGACCAACAGAATAAGAGCAGCGTTATCCTAATGTGTGTGTGTGTGTGTGTGTGTGTGTATATATATATATATATATATAAGGGTGGAAACACCTACATGGAGAGGAATTTACATAAACCTTATCTGCTCCACCATGCATGTTCTCAGAAACCATTTGATCCATGCTGATTGTTTTATCTGATATCTAACATCTCCAGGACTGTGCAGATTTTCCGAGTGACTCAGCAGATGCAGTTTGATGGCCTTTTTTAAACTTTCATAGTAATCTCGTGCAGATGGGAAACGTATTTCACAATCCTCGTGCACAATGAGGGCACGCTGGGACATTATTCTGAATAGCTGTGTTACAAAACGTCAGACTGCCACGTGAATCAGAGTTAATCTAACCAACATACTGTATTTGAACCAGTGTTTATTTTATTTCATTTAATTTCATTTACTATTGAGCTATTTTATTTTATTTTGAATTACAAGTTTCCAGTCTGGCAAGAAAACGGATTCACGTCACTGTAATCAAATCTACCTACTGGTATAAATAAAGTTGATTGATTGATTGATTGATCTAATCAGACTTAGAAACAACAAGTATGTCCTCCACACTTAAAAATAAACTCAGCTTTTAACATTTTTTTTCTCTTTTTATCTGTGGCATTCTACAGAAATACGTATTTTAATTTCAAAAGAATTTCTTAGTTAGTAATTTGCAACGTCCTGTTTCTGTAGGGAAGAAATGTGATGTGACACAGGTCCATTTCTGTGTTAAGTGAATAAGGACCGATATTTATCTGAGAATGGCAGAAAGGAGAGGCAACATATAATATCAATAACCAGTAAAAGCTTTCTACAAACCTAACAGTTGTTTAGGAATAAAGTATAGGAAAAAACCCAACATTTTCTGGCCATTGTCAGTGAAGTTCTATAAAATAGCTTCTTCTTCTTTGTCAAACCCAAAATGATATTTATTTCCTCTTCCAGCTGTAGCCAGATTTATGCTGCTGGAACATAAGGAGGAACCAAAGGTGAGGAAGAAACTCCTCAAAGTTCAAGGTTATCTTCCTAATTAGAGATGCAATGCTGAGCCAGAAATGTTGGTTTCCAGGCTCCTTGTGAAACACTTTGTGATAACTACAGTTTCAATAAATAGTGACTCTGACTGGTTCAGACTCTGCAGACACAAGTGCTGTTTGAGTGAAAACCACACGTCTCTGCTTGGTGTTTCATTATTAATTTTTTTTCATTATCAGCCTGCCATTTCAAACATAAACATGTGGCGTTTGCTAAAAAGTCAGATGAGAATTACATCAAGTTCTATAGCAGGAGGTTAAGAAAGAGCTGGCAAACGGGGTGGATGAAAATGTTCCAGCAATTAACAGGATTTAGTGTTAAAACAATTATTTCCTGATGTGGGATTCTTCCACCACAGCACAAATTCACTCGACTTAAAGGTTGGTTTTTCTCAAATTTACGACGTTTTCATAAAACATGAATTTGTTTCAACTGTTTGTACGTATCTTTATCAGGGGAGCCAATTGGCATTAAGTGTTACTGTCAAATAATCATATTAATGTCTCTTAATGTTGACCAAATATACCATTTGAGTGGCATATACAGACAAATATTTGATAGATATGCAAACATAAGTAGAATAATCTTTTTGAGATCAATGGCTCTACTTTGTATTTTACTATCTTGTTTTTATTTTTTAAATTATTTTAACCAGTATAGAAGCTGAGAACAGCAATACTCTTATATTATTCTTATAATAATAATATTAAAAATGATCTGTAACAATGATCTAGTTTAACACCAAAATTAAATTGGTCTTAGCTGCAGCATTGTCACGTAAAACCAAACATTTTTTTATTCCCATGTCACTCACATGACTTCTGTTTGGGCGCAGTTGGGCCCCTCGGGGACCAGCTTGATGCTCCTCAGGTTCTCCGCAGGGATCATCCTGGACTCGACCTGCAGGCAGCTGCAGTGCGTGTTGAGATCCCTGCTTATGGGCGGCATTCCTGTCGGGCAGAAAACAGTTTCGGTAAAACACACAGGCCTGCTGAGTCTTATTTCCATTCGTGGGTCCTGGGAGAGGTCATAGATTTCTACATCTTGTGGTACCTTGCAGAACTAAATGCAAAAGAACCTTGAAAAATAATTGACACCTCTGAATTTTTCCCACATTTTGACATAAATACAAACTGTAAGGTGTTTTATTATTTATGTTACTCCCAAAATAAAAGAGTAACACTAAAGTTGAAATAATGAAATGATGCATGGTTTGGATTTTTTTTATGTAGATAAAAATAGAAAGCATGATGTATTCGGTTCCTTGAGCTTACAGTTACAGTCTCTCAATCAGCTTTGCACCTCTACAGACATTTTTGCCTTTTCTTTTTTGCAAAGTAGCTCAGTCAGACTGAAAGTGACAATTTCCAAGACTCGCTACAGCTTCTGCTTTGGATTTACTTCTGTACTTTGACTGGGCCATTTTCATATATGAATACCATTTGATCCAGACCAGAACATCTTCCTCTAAATGTTTTTTTTTTTTCTTCACAAATGAAGCGCTCCTTGCTCCTCTTCCACAAACACCTAATCAACAGAGACTTTTCTGGTTGTAAAATGACAAAATGTGGAGATTTAGACGCTGAGAGTTTGTTTTTCCCTTCTGCTGCACATCCAGTAGGATCTAAAAAAACTCCCGATTCATAAATGAAATCTTGACAACTCCCGCTTTTACCAGCATGTTGTGAAATTAAACTGTCCTGCTTCCTCTTCTGCTCCTCCAGCTGCCTTCCTGATGTTTTACAACTCGAACGTTAACATTCACAATGCAAGAACCACAGTTCCACATCACCCATAAAGTTTTCTTCAGCAGGCGGTGCTGCGTGACGAAACCTCGCTCCACGAGAGCGGTTTCACACACACTCATGACAGGATGTGACTCAGAAGCACAAAAGGTCAGATTTGCACGAATCTGACCTTTTGATCACGTCCAACCTTCAGATCACTTCAGAAGGTGATCTGAAGGTTGGAATGGAGTCTTATTTGAAATTGTCTTTTTAATCGCAAATACTTTATGTGAATTTTTTTTTGTGCATAATTATTTGAAGCGCATGAAATTCTTAATTTGGTGTTTGTAAACTCATTTGCGCAGAATGTACATTTCACAACCCAACAAACTTGAACTAAAATCATCACCTACCACCTTTACCTAAAGAAAAAGCTTAAATATGGACAGTGATTTTAAACAATTAATAATGGCATAATGGTTGTTAAACTCTTAAATATTTATCAGAAAAGCATCAGAGTGTTTCCATCTTGTGCCCTAAAAAGCACAGTGTTTATGGAGGTAAATTCCTCTTCAAGTAGATAATCTTACAATAACAAAACACTTACAGCTGCTTGCTTTCCCCTGAAAAATCTTCCCGTTTCTGCGTCTCTTACCGTCAGTGAGCACCAGCAGGGCCGCCAGCACGAATGCAATGCAGAGCTTCATCTTGTTCCACTGGCTGCTTGTTGAGATCTTTGCCAAAGAATAAAACAGAAGGAAACACTTGTCTACTGAAACCCTGCCTTGGTACTCCAATATTTATATGCACAGGGGGTCATGTGCTCATCTTCAAATTAGAACAGTACCCAGAGTGGTGCATGTGTGTGGTTTCACTTTGGTGTGTTCACATGTGCAGCAGCAGGGAGTCATGGGACGGTGGGTTCAGGGAACGACCGAAGGCCCCGCTGAGGTTAGCGCTCGGCGCGCCTCTGTCCCGCAGCCACAGAAATGACTCAGACAGATTTAGCATGTTGTTGTGCGCGAAGCGACAGCAGCTCCTTCTCCTCTTATCTGCTTGTTGTAGATCTGCACAATTCCAGGTGCCCGCCCACGTCTGTTTCCAGAATACGGCGTGATCGTCACAGTATTGGTTTCTTCCAATATTGCACAAATAGTACAGTAAACTACAGTGACCTCATGGCTGGTGTTTGCTTATTTTTGTTGTTGCTGAATGGTTTTGTCTTTTTATTTTCATTGCATCGCTTATTTCAAGGTATTTTAACTAAATTAATTGACTTAAAATGAGGTTTATTCTGTTTTTCCAAAGCATTTTCCAGCACCTGAATGAAGTTTCAAGGCATCTTCAACCAAATTGAACTTTTACTGTTTTAAACTCAGTTAAAAATGTCTGACTCATTTACTCAGATGGTATTTTATTAACCCTTAAATTAGTAAATTAGGGCAGCGTGATCTGAAGTACAGGTGTGCAACATGGACATAGAATTTTATCGCAATATTTTGTGGTACTATTGTGACAACTATAAAGAATGTTATTTTAAAAACTATTAATTACTTATTTTTAGGAAATGATTAGTTTTGCAGCAGGATGACTGCATGGCACAGCAATCACAGTATTGTTCTTGAAACACATTCACTTCTGAATTAGGTTCCTTCAGGACTCAATTTAGTTGATAAAATGTGTTCGATGCCACTAAACTGTCCACAATTAATAATATTTTAGAGTTTACTGGTGTTTATTGTTGCTCTTGTGAAACAAAACACAGATCATACTGTCAGTTTTTTTTTAATTTAACACCAATAACTGAAGCTTATTATGATCACAACAAATCAAAATTCTTATTTCAGATGAGAAATGTTTTGATGATAAATTGCAGACCATACGATAAACGCCCACCCCTAATGAGGCATCATAATCTAAAAGAGAAGATAAGAATGAAACCGAGAGGAGATAAAGTGAAGAACAAAAAAATCTTCACATTTGATAGAATTAGCTTAAGAGATCTAAGCTTTTTATAATTATTCAGCTGCAAAATTTGTGAAAATGCTGCACTTTAACGTGAAATAGACTGATACGTAGTGGCTGAGTACGTGGATGAAAACTGCTTTGTTTGCAAGTACAAAACATAAGTAGGAAGGAAATGCATTGATAAACAATTGTGCTATAAATCAAAAAGGGGTGAACTGACCCAAAGTCTCTCCTAGACATTACAGACCAGCAGTAGATCATATTAAATTACTTTTAGGTTGTCCGAGTGCCTCCCTAATGTGGGCAAAAGTTACTTTTTCATTCCACAGAACATCTAAAATTGAAAAATCCAAACTTAAGGAGAGAGAAATAGTAAATAAATCGATGTGTAATCCTTGTGTGACCCTCTTCTTGGCTGTCCTCACAGAAATGGCTCCATGGTTTGTCTCAGCAACACTCTATGATTATTTGTGAAAATAAATCTCAAAGGCCACCAAGGAGTCGGCATCTGCTGACATAGCAGTGGAGTTGTGGCTTTTATTTCAGTCTGTGGTGCTTTAGCTTTAGCTTTACTGTGACGATGGAGTGACAGGCTGGTTTTAGGACGACTAAACTGGAAAACCGTCTGAAGCTGCGCTTCAAATGAAATACAGTTTGTGGAAATGTTTGGAAAATAGCACAAATCAGATTATTATTAAGCAGTTTTAGCTGATAAGATGAACATCTCTCAGGTTACCTGATATTTTTTATTCTTTTTTAAAGACTTTTAGATGCTGCTCATCTGCTGGAGATGAGTTTTAGGCATATTGTCATGTTGTCATCCATTTGTTCATTATCATGGGTTTTTTTTCTTATCACTTACAGAGCACAACATGCTGCTGTGGTCAGGTTTGAGGACTGGACTGAAAATCCCCTGAGTTGAGCTGCATGATTTTTGGAAAAAACTGACATTTACATTTTTTCTATCCGTGCGGGATACATTGAGATATATTGAGATACATTGAGATACATCGAGATACATTGAGATACATTGAGATACATCGAGATACATTGAGATACATTGAGATACATCGAGATACATTGAGATATATTGAGATACATTGAGATACATCGAGATACATTGAGATACATTGAGATACATCGAGATACATTGAGATATATTGAGATACATTGAGATACATCGAGATACATTGAGATACATTGAGATATATTGAGATACATTGAGATACATCGAGATACATTGAGATACATCGAGATACATCGAGATATATTGAGATACATTGAGATTTATTGCTACATGAAAACAAGACAGAGAAATCTTCACCAGAAAATTCCACCTTGTGTTACGCTGCACTCGTCACCCTGCACTGACCTCATTCTGAGAATGTTACATATTATTGTATATTACTGTAATATTGATAAATATTGCAATGAAAATACCAGCTACATAGATGCTTATATGTTTTCTCTCCTCCTCCTCTCGTCTGTGTCTCCATCACTCTGTGACCTCTAGCATTTTGGGCAACAAAGTTAAGAGTCCAGCGTAAACTCTGAACTTTGGGACTCTGTCCAACTGGCTAAATGTTATGTCAGTGTGAAAAATGTAAGTTTATAACTCTTGGAATATATTAGCCAGCAGTTATTGGACTATTATTTTTTTAATATTGTGCCCACTGATATTGTGACAGTGATTGTGCAGCCCCAATGTGAAGCATGGTGGTGGCAGCATCATGCTGTGCTCTTCATCTGAAAACCCAGTGGAACTTTGGAGGAAGTTTGAGACTAACATGTCTGCAAGCATCGTTTATATATGTAAACATAAGACACAGACATAGTTTTACTCTTATTTATTTAACAAATTAAGTATTTATCATCTACACAGACATTTTTATTGTGAGGAGGATCCTGTCGAAGCAGACAGACACACAGACAGAGGGATAAATCTCCAGACAGTGAAACCGCGTCCAGCCTCAGGGTAAAGGCTGTTATGAACGCCGCGGTTTCACCTAAGCAGCGATGATCCCTCATGATGAGGAGCACGTGTCCTTTGGGTCAAAAAGGAGGAACCAAAGTGGGTCGCTAAAAAAAAAAAAGATAATAATAAAAAGAAGAAAAAAAAACTCCTCAACACCACATGACTGCGAGGAATTGAAATGATGTATCGCAGGATGACTCAGCAAAATCACTTACCACCTACTGAAAAACAAAGTAAGATTTTAATGTCCATGCTTCACTGCACTGGCTCACATTATTATTGGTAATAAATCAATCTGTGTACCTACATATTATTCTTGTACAGACACACAAGAATAATCGACGGTGTCTAAACCGAAGTTAAACGTGGATGATGAAATCAAATAAGATGTCAGAGATTAAACGTAATTCATCTCCTTTGGAAAAGCAGAATCTTGAATTAAAGATGTCGACACTTCCGGCCCTCAGGCGAACGGTCTCTGTGACATCTGTCAGGCTCTGGCAGCTCTCGTGGAAGAGCCGGTTCTTTTGTGGTGGAGAAATCAACCACTGCTCAGGTGAGGCCCTGACACTCTGACAGAGCCACGGAGAAACCTGCCTTCATGCTTTCATCATTTTCCACTCGATTGACTGCAACACTCTGTGGGCTTGTCTAAATTAAACGGTTCAGACGTAACAAGTCTTTACTGGTTTCCCCATTTTTAAAGGGGCAGCAGCTTCGTTTCCGTTGACGATATAAAGGCACAAATATGAATAAAAATAATAATAAACTACTCAATAAAAACACTGTGATTTTGAAAAAAATAAAACTCACGTTTTTCGACTAAACGTATTTGCGCTAGCTTGTATCAAAATTAGTATAATTTGCAAAACTGCAATGGAAACATTATTTTTTGTGCCACACGTGTCACGTGATCAACAACCGGACGTTACTACCGGCGGAAAAGACGAAGAAGATGACAGGAAGTAGTGGAAGGATGACGAAACACAGCATGTCTTTGAACAACTTATTGCCTGAACAAACGTATTCGCATGTGATCTTTAATTGTGTTTCTTATTTAATAGAAACACCGCGATTGAGAATTTGCAGAACCTTTGCGATGGAAGCGCAGCTGCTCTGTGGGCAGCGACGCCACTGGAGGTAGCTGGTGGAGAGACAAAAAAACAAGTTGGTGAGAATGAAGCACGAAGTGGAAACAATATGTTTACCGGTGATTAAAGACATTGACAAAACAATTGTTGAAAATGTGTTAATTGGCCTTTTGTTTTGGCTACGCCAAACCTTTGCACTCAGCTTAAGTCCTGTAAACCTCTAAAAACAGATTCTCATAGAAAGGCTCACATTTTCTCTAACATGTTACCAATTTCTCAGTTCATGTGAGTTCAGATAATTGCTCAGCAATGTTGCAATGATAATGTGAGTGAGCTTTTATGGTTTATCATTAGAAAATGCTGCAGGGTGATAATTATAGCAGTAGTTATTCTGCTTGACCTGTTTTTCTTTTTCCTTGTTTTAGCCCACATGTTGCAAAAACAGCTCGTCTGCTCTATATTGTGCACAAGAAGTTTTAATCCGACTCTAATATTTTGTGCTTTGGTAGCTGATTCTTTTAAATGTTCAGCCTACTGCTCTGGTTTTAAATATTTCAACTTCATCTGGTACAACGGTCCAGAAAACAACTCAGACACTTTCCGTGTCTGAGACGAAAAGTGTCTCAAACTTTCATGTTTGAGTTTTCAAACTTTCCATGTCAGAGCAACCCAGTCCGTCCAAAAACATTTTTCAAATGTACAGCAGGAATGTGGCTTTTTCTGAAAAATAAAGTAGGTTGTTCCATCAGGCTCCAATTATTTACAAAATAGATTCAAAAACAAAAAGGAAAGACAGATAACCAAGCCGACACTTTAGCGCTTGATGCACCTCTGCAACAAAAACTAAAATATGTCAGAAAAGGATCTCAGAAATATATTTTCTAGACTGGTTTTGAGTTGAACAATTCATTTTTTTCGACAAACATTTACTTTTATGTTTGTGCGTTCAGATTTAGAAGTCTCTGTTCATTTCCTACTCTTCACTACAACACCAACGTATGCATTCTCAGTTTTCCCTGCTTTGCTTTTTTACTGTTTTGTTTTATGCTCCTCTGTCGTCTCCAAGCAATGCTTTTTTATGTTTGTCCGCAGAAAACTGGACAAATCCGACATGGAACGATTTGCAGTTTTCAAAACTTCTGCTGTATTAAAGATGATTTGGCACGTCGTCGGTTCCCAGGGACACGGCAACGCCTGTGAGAGCCGGTAGCTTCAGCTCGCTGCCAGCTTCCTTCTCACATTTCCTTGATTTATGCTGGGCACCATTTGTCAAATAAATGTGTGTGTCGCGTGTTTTCTCGCAGCGGTTAATTCAACAGTTGGTCTTTTTTAATTTGCTGCATTTCATCCAGTGGTGTTTTATGTGCTGCCCGTTCAGTGGGAGGAGAGATTTGTGCGTCACCGACTTGACTGCAAGTCATTTGGGTTTCATTTGGTGGAAAACCTTTTTAACAAGCGTAATTTTCAGCCACGTACACAACTAATCGAAGTGTACGTGTTACGCTTTGAAACCATGGACATGATTTGAATGAACCGACTACATGTTTCTAGACAATCCGCATCTGTTTGTTTAGTTTCGTGTTTATTGTAGTTTTATGTCGGTGTTTTGGTTCTGGCTCGACCTCTAGATCCAAACTCTAATTAACATTAACCATGTGTGTTTCTGTATAGTTTTAGACCAATCTCTGTTCCCCCAGTCTCTTCTCCTTCTCTCCTAAGCATTTGTCATTCCTCTCCACGGTCGCCACATGCTTGCTTCAGAATAATTTAGCTTCAGTCAACAGAGAGCAGGTCATCAGCTTGGCTTTCTTCACCATTTCTTTTATGTTGACAGAAAACCAATTGAATTTGATTGGTATGATCATTAGCTGAATGTCACTGGATTTGACCTCCTGATTGGCTCAAGTTGGGAGCAGCTGGGCTTCACTTCAGTTTAGAGAAAATGAGCTTTTATGAAATGGGTTGGAACTGGATCTGATGGTTCTGGTGAAGTGGCCTCAGCTGACATTTGTTGTCATTTAGCAACTCAGTTCTGCTGAACTGACCTGAGTTGCATTATAATGTCCTCCAACCATTCACTTTCAGTTTGTATCGCACAGTAAAGTTCTGCCATAAAGCTTCTTAAACATAGCTGATGTGAAAATACTTATAATTAAAAGTAATTTTTTTTTTTAGATTTGAGGATAATTGTTTTATGTTAAGCATTAAGATTCAGATTGTGATGTTTTGACCCGACTCTGTTCATGCACTCCGTGGTTTGCACTTGTCTCTGCAGGTGAGTTTGTAATATTACAAGCTATGAATTAATGCAGCCTCAAACTCAAGACAAACTGCCAAGAAGACAATTTTTGTGTTTCTATCAATTGTTTATTATAAAACACGTTTCCATCTGTGACATCATAAAGAAGTGAATTTGATTAGTAAAAAACAAATTAAAAAACATATTTAAATACTTCAAATTATACAAATAAATGCTGACAATATAAAACTGTTGCTCATAAATTACATCCAAGAATTCAAAGTATCCACTAAGTAAATTATATCATATCAAAATACATCACACAAAGGAATTGACAGATTTGAAAGTCAAGTTGGGCTAAGACTTCATGACAACTAAAACTTGTCTTTTCACTGAAAGCAGGAAACTGAATCATTTCCTGCTGCTTTTCATCGGCTTTGTCAGCGTTCTCCTCAGCTTCTTCCTGGCCAGAGTTTTCATGCTGGGGTACTCATGGGCTAAGAGCATGGACGACGGAAATTTACCAAACAGAATCATAGAATCGGTTCTAAATAAAGATGACACTTATCCAAATCTTAACCTTGGATGGAAAAACATTTAGATAAAACAAATTCAGTCAACGCTCAGTGGTCACTCTAATCATCATTTGCTCTTGAAGACACTTAAATCACTGAGTTGATCTTCTTAATGTGGTGCATTTAAAGCAAATTACAGAGATGTTGATGCTGCTGATGTTGCTGCTGCAGTAATTGTGGTTGTTGCAGTAGTTGTGGTTGTTGCAGTTGTTGCTTTTGTGTTGACGCTGCTCGTCTTCGCAGCCTTTGTCTGCCTGTGAAGGAAACAGATCAGAGTCAATCACTTTGAATCCCACCTGGAAGTCATGCAATTGTTTTTTTTTTTTTAACAAAACAATAAACTGATTTGAAACAAAGAATCATGACAAATCAGTGATTTTATATATGTCTGTTTTTGCACACTGGTGTTTATTCCTGTCTAAAGTGCAGAGCATCATAGAGACGCTAGCACCATGCTACTAAAACGACTACATTTATATAAAAACATTTCCACTTACATTTCTTTAGCTTTCAGTGATCTGATGATGTCTTGAGCCTGGCGTCCCTCAGGGTCAAGACAGAGCTGGGTTTTGTCTTTCAGGATGACACTGCAAGAGTTGGAAAAACATTTAGATAAAACAAATTCAGTCAACGCTCAGTGGTCACTCTAATCATCATTTGCTCTTGAAGACACTTACATCACTTCCTGTCGGCTGCAGGACGGACTAGGTTTATGCACTTTCACATCAGCGATGAGACGGAGCCTTACTGCAGGTATCGTTTTTATGCAATTACACCTCATAATACCTGGAGAACAAATGAGAGCGTAAATTTAAGATGTGGTTTTGATTAGGAATATTTGTAATCACAGAATATTTTTGCACACTTACTGGCTGAGGAGCAGACGGCGATGCAGGCCAGAAGAACGACGCACTGGATCCCAGAGTTCATCCTTACTTCAGCTTGTGAAGATCAGTCGTTTCTCCTGCAGTGATTTGGCTCCTCTTCGACGTGAAGCGTTCTTCGCTCCTGAGTCTGTCTGGCTGTGCAGCGCCATCAGCTTCTCCTTTTATACGCTCACACTGGGGTGGAAACCCGCCAGGTGAGTCTTCTTAGGAACTGAGCTTTAAAAAAAAAGGCCTTTCCCTCTTCCCAACTTTCACTGCCCCCGTGTCGTTTTCCTCCGAATCCGGAGGAGCAGACTTCCAACACGTCACAAAACAATCCGGTCGTGTTGGAACTCGGCCGCCTCGGAGGCATTTTCTCTGTGGGTGTTGAAAACCAACGGAGCAGCTTCTGCAGGCTGGAGAAGACAGATAACTCTCCAAACCGTCACAGTGGTGGTCGGAAATATTTATATTGGCACTGATTCAGTTGTAAAGATCATTAATCTGTTTGACAAAGTCGAGGAATTCTTCGAAAGAATTAATCAGAGAACTAATTATCAAAACAGAGACTCTGTCAGATTTTCTAGCTGTACTGAACTGACTGTTTAATTCTGCGCCTCTGGGGCTCTGGCACGCTCCCACCAGATGACTCATGATTTTCCTCAACCTCAACAGAGACTGAGACCCGGAATCCAGATGACGGCAGCGCTTTCTCCGCGAATGGAGATGTGCTGCAACCTGCAACCTGGAAAACAGTCAAGGACTCAGTCATTTCACTGCCATTGTAACAGAAGTAAATATAAAAACAGATTTCATGGTCCCTTTATTCAACCTTATGTGTACCATTCTTTTCCTATTTATTTATTTATTTATTTATTTTTACAGCAAGAGCAGGGAGAAAACCGATAAAGATCCATGATAGATTCGAAAATATCTTAATCAGGTACTGATTATTAGACACCAAGGTACTTGTGTGTGTGTGTGTCTGTGTGTGTGTTTGTTGTAAATGAAGAGGATTCACACCATTATTCTAAAACAGACCCCCCAGTGGCTGCATTGTGTTGATATGAGCTCCAATGGTCCCAGAACAAAGTTTTACTACGGTTGAAAAACAAATTGTGTTGTCGTTGGACGAAGGGTCATACGTGAACATTTGGGAAATATATTCAGCTTGAAACACACAAAAAACACACAGGATTTGACATATTTTATAGTAATTTAACTGCAGAGGCCAGATGATGATGTTCTGAACATTTAACCCTGCAGAGGAACTGGTTTGAGGTTCAGTTCACACAGAACTGTGAGAACTGAACCTCATGATAAAGATCTCCTCTGGATGCTTTTGTAACAGCCTCTGTAGCTGCTGCTGCTGCTGTCTTCTATCCTGAGGTTCTGCTGTTTTCCTCAGACAAGCAGGAGGTTTTTCTCCAAATGAGTTACAACAAACTGAAACGTCTCCATTTGACCCGGTTTATCCGACGACCACATATCAGCCTGAAACGAACCTTGAACCTGAACCTGAACGTGTTCCTCCTGAGTGTGAAGGGAAACGGCTTCATATCTTACTGCCCTCATTGAAACCTACCATCTAAAATGACATGCTTGAACTGTACCACTTAGGTTTTGCCTTTTTTTCCCTGTTAAACAGTTTTTAAATCAGACGTCTGACTAAATAAAAAATACTGTTTTCAAGTAATGTTTTTATTCATTTAAAGGGAAAAAAAAAATCTTCCCAAACTAATCTAGACCTGGGCATGGACAGAACTGTTAAAATCACACGCATTTGACATTTTTAGAAACATCAATGGTTTGATTAAAATAAACGGACTTTGACTAGACCACTCCGAAGCCTTTCATTTGTTTGTTTTTGAGTTACTCAGAGGTGGACTCAGCTCTGAATCAGGATGCTTATTTGATCAAGACTTACTGGTAAATCACAAAAGCTAAAAGACCCAGAAGAAGCATCAGAACGATGAGAGTAAAGGTTTTTAAATAAAGTCGTCAGAAAACAACAGTCATCATAATTTACCTGAATCCATGATTGTCTTGACAAACATACAGAACAAATAGAAAATAGTTTGTTTAAACTAAATTGATCGACTGGCGACGCCATGAGGGTTGAACTGACTTTGTTTATCAGTGTGGAAACTTAACACTTGTCTGAGTGAAGAGAACAACGTTGCAGGTTCTCCTGCGAGGATGGAGCCACACTGTCAGGGACCAGACTCAAACGAGGACAAAAAAGTGTCCAAAGCAGAAAAAGTTCAATTTCATTTGTCCAAGAGTAGTGAACAAAGCATAAAGATTTAATGCCAGAATAAGACAAAAAGAATAAATAACAAATTTGGGCCCAATTTAACTGAGGTCAAATGAACACAAACAAAACTGACCTTGCAAACAAAGAACAAAAGGGGCTTAAATAGAGGTGCAGTAACCTAGAACTACCACATGAGGGAGGCACAACATGACAAAAGAACAAACAAATACAAAATTAGCTAAAGCTATGAAACAAACAAAGCAAAACTAACTTTAACTTAGCACAAATAATAAGTGATTATTTAAGTGACAAAATTAACTAATTAAGATCAACTTGAAAAAACAAAGTTTCCCCCCTTCAGTCTTTCAGAAATACAAATGGTTTGTTCCAGTTTTCCTCCTCCAGCTGGTTTCTATCAGCAGCACCTCAAACAAAACACAAGTGTAAGTAAACCACTCAGACAGACATTAACTAAAGTGTGCACCCATTAGAAAATACATGAATCTAAATGAAATAACTAACTTAAACAGACTATAAGCTGTAACTTATAGCTTATAGTAAAATAAATACTAACACGATGTGGTGGTAGGAGCATCCATCAAATAAGGTTGTTTCTTGGGCTTGTTTCGCTGCACCGGAGTGGAGGTGAGTGGAAAGTGAAAGCATCAGCTGTGGAATATTTGGATGTGACAGGTTGTTGGTGAGTCACAGCAGGACCAGATGTTATAGTTTTGATTGATTTTGACAAATCGATCAATTTCCTCCACCGTCTCTTTTAATAGACACCAGATATTAAAAGAGTTGCAAGTAATGTTTTTCTGTACAGAATAATAAAAAGACAGAAGTGTTGTGTTTAAACATAGATATTTATTTAAGTTAAGCAAATTTGTAAAAAATACGTTTATATATTTTCATCCTTCAAAAATAAATGTACATATCAAACAAAGTATAAATCCACAGATTTTTGTGAAAGTCACATTTTGCAGATTAACCAGTAATTCAGTCCTGACAGAGACTCTCTAATCTGGGGTTAAATAAAATGAATATTTTACTTTAAACTGCTGGTGCAAACTATGTTTCATGGAATAAAACAAACAAAAACATGATCAATATCAGCTTTAACGCCACTGATTTGTGACAGACGATGTTGCTGTTGCTGCTGCTGATGTTGTGGCTGCAGTTGTTGTTGTTGTTGTTGTTGTTGTTGACAGTTTCTTCTTGTTCCTGTTAAGACAACAAGCCAAATGTAAACATTTTGAAACCATGTTAATGATGCTAATGTTTCCAAAAAAACGATCTGAATTTGTTAACTCTACAACATCATGCATTCAGTGATGAGGTTAGAGCCTAAAATGATGAAATTGTCAATTATCTTCTCCAAGAGAATATTTAGGAACCAACTGTTTAGGCCTCTGTTAGTGGTAGAAATAACTTAATTCTTCAGATTTGATTCCTGTTGACTGAATCACTTCAGTTACTTCGGCTGCTACTAAACATCAGTTTTATATTTTATGTCAAACTTAAGTGAAAGATGTTTTAAAAGAACTACTTTTTCCACTTACATTTCTATATTTAGGAGGTTCTTGGTAAACTTTGACTTCGGGTCGAGACAGAACTCTTTATCATCTTTCCGGACTCTGCAATAACAGAATAATAAATCGGTTTTTAGTTTTCAGTGTTGCTTCTCATCATTTTGACAATTTTTTTTCTGCAGGGACTTACATCACTTGGCGATTCTTGCAGGCCGGACTGGGTTCAAGCACTTGTACGTCTTTGATGAATTCACGCCTTATTGCTGGGATCGTCTTTATACATCGGCATTTCATAATAGCTGGGGAGAAATTATTACAGCATAAGCAAAGAAGGTAGTTTGTACCCAATAAGACAACAAAAGAAAGTCTTTCTGCAGCACACTTACATCTTGCTGAGGTGCAGAGGAAGATGCAGGCCAGAAGAACGATGAGCTGGACAGCAGACTTCATGTTTGTCTCAAATAATGAAAATGAGTGAAATTGGTCTCTCCTCTCCAGACTGAAGGATTTCTCCTCTCTGTGAGTTTTGCTGTCTGACTCTGGAACGCCATGAGCTTCACCTTTTATACACTCACAGTTGCAAAACTAAGTCTTCCTAAGAACTTAGAAAAAAAATTACTTGTGAAAGTGAAAATGAAAACAAAAACCCCTGCCCCCTCTAATTTATCCGCCCGTTTTCTCCTGAAACAGGAACCACTCCCTGTTTTTGTGGACTTCCTGCTCCGAGGGGAATCCCTGCTTTACAGCGAAACAAGCTGAGTGATCTCAGGCTGCACCCGGCATTTATCCTGCTGCAGAAACACCGGAACCGATGTTTAAACAAGTCAGAAACTCCTCAATGATACGAATTCATTTTAGAGTTTTACAATCTGTCAGATATTATGCATAGTTATGTATTCCGCATTTCTTTAGTTTAATAAAAAAAAATAATAATTAATTTACGGTTGTCTATTCATTTTCCTCCAACACTGATCTTCCCAATCTGAAGCATCACTTCACTGCTTTGCTCTTCAAATGAATGTATTTTACAGGTCCTGATGGTTCAGGTTTGTTTTTTTAATAAATAAAACTTCTGATGTCCCAAATAAAATAGTGAAATATTCATCCCTCTCCACTAATCGCCATTTTATTATTATATGCGTTTGCTGAAATCTCTGATGTTGAGATCCTTGGTTTGTTTGTTTTTTACGTAGAAAGTGCTCCTACATAGTGATGGTTTTCTCAACTGTTTTCCTGGAAAGCTTCACTGGAGTAATTTCTGTCATTAACTGTGAAATATTTTAAATTTCTCACACAAAGTCACTTCCAGGCTGGTGCTTCTGAGTCTGTCTTGGTCTTTAAAGTTCCTGCAGATATATTTCCATTTCAAATGTGCGCAAAACTTTGTGAATATTCCGCTAACGACAACAAAATAACACAATTTTTGCAATTGTGGTGTTTCAATGAAACAAGAAACACAATAAACGGTCTCCACGTGCTTGCTGAGGATGAGGAATTGCAAAGTCAACGAGTCAATGAAATCACTTCAGTTTCTTTAGATGGATGGTTTTAATTAACAGGCATTGAGTGGCTGAAAGTGGATTAGAACTAGTGCTGTGCTGCATGTAAATAAATATTAATCTGACTAAATGATTGTGTTTTACTGGAAGCAGCTGGTTTAATTGAAGTGGATTTTAACTGAATAAGATTCTCCAAACTAATTGCTCATGTTGGAAGGTGAGTTGAAATGACATTTGTTGATAAATGGGGTAACATAAATGAATTGTGAATTGTGTCATATGTCGAAGCGTGTTCAGTGGTTTTTATTCATCTGAGATAGTAGAGGAAGACAGAAACAGATTAAAAAGGATCTGATCCTTTTTTCTTCCTTAGATCTTTTTTGTATCGTTTATTTCTTTTTAACTCTTCTTCCAGTTTCTTTTTAAAGTCTATTTGGCTGTGAACACAACCGTCTGACCTCAGTCACATAAAACAAGTCCATATTTTGCTGCAATTGTTTTGTTTTTCTTGGGATTTGCTTGCAAGATCCCAAGGTTCAACGGTGGGCTTAAGGTAAGTAGTAGTTTTTTTTTTTTTCATGCTTCCAGCTCAACGTTCGCCACTGACTCAACAATATCGAATCCTGAGATAAGAGTGTCCACTGAGACGAGATAACTTAACGTGAAATCCAGCAGCTTTGAGTGGGAGTGTGTTGTAATGCAGCCGTGAAGCACGTTTGACCTGCTGGCAGATTCACAGAGAAGAGTGTTGATCTGTTTCCTCTGATGATGGCAAACATAAAACACCAAACTCTTTTTTTTCTTTTAAAAAAAGAAAACATTTCAGTATAAACTCGCTTGGTTTGCGTGTGAGTGAGTGAGTTTCACAGCAGTGAAAGAAGCTTGACAGTTTCAGTTAATTTAGAAGCCAATGAAAAAAATCATTGCCTTATCCAGAGCGATTGAAAGTGCTTTATTTGTGTAAACACAGACGATTGAAGGAGGGATGAACACACTGAACAAGGTGCGCTCTCTTCTCCACTTTCTCCTCTTGCCTCACTAAGCAGCTTGAATTTATATTTACTTGAATTTAAGACAAGTAGATATATATGTAGCTCCACAGTATAAAAACCCAGGCCTCATTTTTCAGATTTAAACGTATATATCTTTTTAAACCGCGTCTCATTGATAGGTATCAGTGCTTGGATGCTTCCCAGCTGCGTTGCGACACACTCCCACACACAGAGAGCTGCTGAGTTTTCCGCCACATCATCTTGTGACGATGGAGGAAGATGCTTATCTCAGGCTGCGATATCGGTGAGGTTGTGCTGGAAGCCTGCCAGCATTCCTGCTTTTCCGTTGTGAAACTCGAACCCGCGGATGAAACCGGAACAAGTTTCTAGAAGAAATGGTATAATTTGGTGATTAGATGAAACCGCAGTTTCTTTTCTGTGCCATGTCTTGACTTTGTTTGATTTGATCACTTTGTGCTGTGATTTTTGACTCATTTCACATGTTTAATAATCAGCCAGATTGAACATCTCTCTCATCGTCTCAATAATGACTTTCATTAACAGAATCATTAAAAACAAAACTACATGGCATGTTTTATTGTTTCATTGCTCTGAAAAGCGTTGTATACCTATTAGCTTGTCAGCTAAAAGAAGCGTTATCTTAATAATAGGCACGACTCATATTTCCTAACAGCCAAATTAGTGTTTTCTGAAAGTGGGAGAAATATCCCACGCTCTTTCTGACATCTTCATCCGCTGCATATCTTCCTGGGTTGTGCAACGGCGTCTGATTTATGAGGGCCTCAGTCAGTGACTTTAATGTCGGTTATTTGTATTTGAAAGTAATTATCCCTTTATTACATCATTTGGCTCCCAGGATCACAGCTCGCAGCAAATGTTACAGTCAGCTCTTTTAGTTCTCCTTTTGTGTTGACTTCTTTGGAAAGAAGAAACTGTGATTCCTCAAAATAATATAAAAAAAAAGAAGACGAGTCGTCAATTAAAGGGTCTTAAATGGGATTCTTGATTCCAGATAATGTGAAGCTCAGAAGAAAAACATGTTTAACTCTGTCATGAAGGTCTGAAGCCTGGAAAAGGGATTTTATTTTATTCTGCTACTTTTGCTGCTTTCAGCATTTCAGCTTCTTTAAGATGACTTTAGGACTTTCCTTTCCTCCTGAGAGGAATCAGATGGTTGATTCAATATAATTGCATATAATAATAATTATAACTAATATAACAACTCTCTCCTACATTAACAAATAATATTGCATTTTTCTAACTCACATGTGTATTTACGTTGCTTAGTCTGAATATTTTAAGATGGAAATAACTATATATATTTTTTAAGTAAACGTTTGACATTCAGTCCAAAAGTCATAAACGACTTCGTGACTAGAAATACTCAAATTTATCACCGTGCATTTAGCAAAAAATACTGGAAAAAAAAGATCTACATCATGTTAACTTGTAGGTTAAACTTACCACATTTTAAATAGCATCTTATTCATTTTATGGCGAACGTGGGACAGTCAGGTATTTAAAAAAAATATAACCCCGCCACCAAGACGACAGATTACAGCTTAACGTGTCGTTAATGCAACTGAATTATGTAAATAATACTGGCTGTTTCATAAGAATCACAATCACAGCGAAACATAGAGGATGATTGTCTTTATTATGATTTCAGCCTGAAAAACAATAAATGAGGTTAAATCTTGACAGACACAATTTCACATTTGTGTTTAATTGTGCAGAAAGAGCAAAAGGGTTTTAACATTTTTGGTTAATCGGATCACATTAGATAACAAGTATTGATATTGTAAAGGTTAATATAGTAACCTTTACAATATAATAAAGGTTACTATTATATTGTAAAGGTTAATATAGTAACCTTTACAATATAATATATATATAATATAATACATCTCTTCCTTCAAATCTTTAAAACTTGGAACATCAGAAATTTAAGACCTGCACTTTTCACAGGATTCCAGCGAAGCTGTTACTTGTTCTATTCTGACATTTTGGCACAAATGAAGAGTTGAGCAATCCAGCTGTTATGAAATAATCTCCGCTGATGATGACAACCTAAAGCAGTTCCTGGAAGAGTTGAGGAAACCTGAGCTCATCCGGGCTGCTTTACGTTCTAGTTGGCAGTGGGATCCTGTGAAGCAAGCAAGAGGCGACGATGAGAAAAAGAGTCATTTCTGAGTGAAGTTAATGTGATGACTCAGTAGAAAAAAAATTTAAAAGTCAACTAATTCTTGTTTAGACTCCAAGTCTAATTCTCTCTGGCGCTTTTTCTTGTCCACCTGTTCTCTATCCTGTTCAAAAAGTTTGAAAAACAAACATGAGTGAAGTCTCCCTCCTCCATCTTGTTCAAATCTGACAAAATTGGTGTCAAACGTTTGTGCAGAAACAAATGTTCATCTGTGTCACTGTCATTTTAAAGATAGTAATAAAGACATTTCCAGATGTAATCAGAGGTCATCGTCAATATCTTCAGAGCAAAAGCAGCACAAACGAAAACTTTTGCTGCACGACCATAGCAAAAACTTTTGACCCCAATCGTCTTACATTTGTAGGAAATAGTGGAGTCAGCTTCACTCAGATCTGCATGTGTTCCTGCATTTTAAGAAGCAGAAAGCCGACATTTTTGGGGCAGGACGACGAGGTCCGAGAGCTGATTTTGACTCGCAGTCTGGTGAATCTGTGCTACACAGGCGGCTTTGTGGCCGACCTGCCTCAGTTTTAGCACTAAGACCCAAAAGTGCACTTTATTTAGTGGTTTGTTGCAGTTTTTCTTACTTACTGTACTTTTCATAAATGTGTATTTTATAAATGCATGATGTTTGTCTCCTATGTGTCTATTTTATGCCATATTTCTTTATTATCCTTTCATAAACTTTTACTATTCTTGAGCTGGAGAATCAGGTACGATTTCAGTACAATCAATACATGCAGTGGTAGCGTTAGCAACACTGCAGCACTTATTTTTTACCGCGATGCCCAGAAATGTTGTGAAGTCTAAAAGAAAAGAGGGAAAATGTTTCCTGAAGTTGGTTCGGATCGAGGTCGGTCTGTATTCACACCAGAAGCAAAATGCACCGGAGTTTGATTGGAAGTGGACCGAGATCGGCTGAAAACTGATCGGGTCTAGGTTCGATTCTACATGTGTTGAAACACACACACACCCATGCATGCACACACACTTGCACACACACTTGTGCACACACACACATATATTTACCTTAAAGCCTTCTGGGTGGCAACAGCTGCAGTTGTTTTTGAGAGAGTGCCTGCAGCGCTCCTCTGCCTGCCAGGAAAACAAAACATCATTGTGAAATAGCTGCTGAGGGATGAGTAAAAATTCAGAGTATATTTACTCATTTAAACCTGTAAAAATAGATTGGCTTCATCCTAAAATTAACTAATGATAATGAGGGTGTTGAATTACAAATTTGCGGACTCCTTTTGGTAGCAGCATCAAACTATTCCTACTTTAGATGTGATGATGTGATTCCTGCTGACCATTTAATGCACTACAGCTGCTGCTGTTGACCTTCAACTTCTGTTTTCGTAAAACTTAAACGAAAAACATTTATAATAATTACTTTTTCGCTTTCCTTGCTATGTCTCGCAGGAGACTTCTGGTGAAATTTGACATCGGGTCAAGACAGCGCCGACTCTTGTCTGCAATAACAGAATAACAGAATAATAAATCAGTGCTCAGCCTTCAGTGTGGTTTCTGATCTTTTGACAAATTGTTTCTGCAGGTACTTGCATCACTCTCTTCATGCAAAATGGGGTGGGTTCATACACCTTCACTTCAGTGATGAGAGAGAACCTTACTTTTGGGATCGTCTTTATACAGTAGCATTTTATATCTGAGGGGGGTTTACAGCGTCAAGAAAAATACTTTATACCACACCAAGGAAGAATATTTTGCCATAAATAATGATTTTTAAATTTTTTTTCTATTAAACAATTGAATGGATATCATTTATGGTGCAGTACACTTACTTAGATGTGAGGTGCAGATAGTAATGCAGGCCAGAAGAACGATGCCCTGGATCGCAGACTTCATGTTTGTCTCAGATGGAACAAAAATAAAGTTTTTTGCAGCGATTCTCTCCTCCTCAGTGCGGAAGCGATCTGACTGCTAAATACCATCCGCTTCACATTTCATGCACACATGGATGCCACAAATGATTCTGCTCTGTTCTGAACCAGTTGGAGCGTCCCACCTCCTTTTATGGACTTCCTGCTCTGAAGGGAAAAACTCCTTCAGTGAAGAACGGAGAAGCTTTTTGGTTCGACAGACAGCCGTCACTGATGAGACACAAAGAGGTTTTGTACCAACAAAGCATGGTGTGGCCCCTGCTTTTCAACTAAAAACTTACGTTTTTCTATCATCTGCTCAGAGTTTACTGTAAATAAATGAGGTCATGTGATTCCATGGTGTTTATTTGTTTTGATCAGGACTCTTGAGTTTCTCATGTATCAATAAACTCGACAGATCCAAAGAGGTTTAAAAACTTTAACATAAAGTCTTCAGAAAACAATGTAAAGCTAAATAAAGATGACATTTGTTCTGTTGCATAATTAATCTGTATAAAAAAATAAGAGGTCTGAGATACAGTGGCAATGCTAATGTAGGTATAAAGTGGAGACTCAGATTTACTATGAAATAATTTGTGTCAGCAATTAAAGTATAAAGTAAAAGCAGAATGCAGCAGTGTTTATTTGGTTTTGTATTTATTGTAATTTAACCATCAACAGCAAGTGGTTTTTATGTACAGTGCAATAAAAGACAAAAAGACACATATTTGAAATAAACTAAATTATGAAAACATAGATAAGTCTGCATCTTCCCAAAGGGAATGAGGCAAAGCTCTTCTTGTACATTAAAGTACAAAGTGACAGACATTTTGGAAAGTCACAGTTTGCTGATTAACAAGCCAGTTGTTTCCTAAAATCAATATTTTAGTTTTAGCAAATAAAATAAAATAATTTAATTTGATTGATTTTAATAATTAAATAAAATCAAACCAACACAAACAGAGTGAATAGCAGCTTCAATGTCACTGCCTTGTAACAGACGGTGATGTTGTTGATTTTGTTGCAGCTGCAGTTGTTGTTGTTTTTGTTGAGAGTGTCTCTGTAGATGTTGTCCTCCGCCTGTGAAGAAGGTAAATATTTTTAAACCATCACTGTTCATGTTTCTTTAAAAATTGCCTGAATAAAGTTTTTGATCAATAAAGGAAATTCTGTAGTAGCAAAAAGAAAAATAGTTTTTGTGATTCTTGTTGATTGATGCCACTAAATACCAATTTAAACTCTTATGTAAAAGTTGAAAAAACATTTTAGACTTTTTCCACTTACATTCCTCTATCCTGCAGGAGTCTTTTGGTGAAATTTGACTCCGGATCAAGACAGCGCTCATTCTTATCATTCATGACGGCTCTGCAATAACAGGGTAATAAATTAGTTCTCAGCCTTCAGAATCGTTTCTGATTATTTTGACAATTTTTTCCCTCTGGTACTTACATCACTTCTTGCTTGTTGCAAAACGGACTCGGTTCAGACACCTCTACATAAGCGATGAGAGGGCGCCTTACTGTTGGGATCGTCTTTATACAACGACATCTCGTAATAGCTGGGGAGAAATTAGTACAGCGTAAGACAGGAAGAAAGTTCATAACCAATAAAACAAAAAAAAATCTCTTTACAGCAAACTTACGATTTCCTGACATGCAGTGGAAGATGCAGGCCAGAAGAACGATGAGCTGGACAGCAGACTTCATGTTTGTCTCAAATAATAAAAATGAGTGAAATTGGTCTCTCCTCTCCAGACTGAAGGATTTCGCCTCTCTGTGAGTTTTGCTGTCTGACTCTGGAACGCCATGAGCTTCACCTTTTATACACTCACAGTTGCAAAACTAAGTCTTCCTAAGAACTTAGAAAAAAAATAACTTCCTGCTCTTTCACTTTCACTACTTTGTAATCAACCTGATTTCTTCTGTAGGAGGAAATCCTTCTTCCTTTTATTTATTTCCTGTGCTGAAGGGAATGATTCCTTCATCGTGAACTCAGGACGCACGCTTGAGATATGCTGGTTCTGGAAACACCGGCTGCTGTGCAGATGGACTTGCTGCTGCTAAACGTCTGAAAAGCCAGTAAATCCTCACAGTGGAGGTTTAAAACATTTTATTGTTGTATTTTACAGTCTTTCAGAAATCAGGGACATGCATGACATGGTTACAGAAAATCTTCAAGAAATGTTGTCATCATTCTTTGGTATAACAGGCAAACTGGATTTCAGAGACAAATAAAGAGGTGATAAAGAGGAATGTAAAAAAGTCATATAAAACCTAAAATGTGAATGAGACAGAAACGTTCCCCTATTGGTTCTGATAAAACGGTGGGTGAATGAAATCCAAACCTTTTATGGTTCCTGAGATATCAACATTTGTTTGGAGGCATCGTTTACACGGCGTCTACAAAAATATGCCACATGCAGCTCAAAGAAAACAACGTCAAAAGCTCAAATTATTCCCAGGTATTAAACACCATAAAAGCTGTTAAACTGTCCAACTTCAAAATGGCCAGTTTCCCCCATGGGGTGAAAAATTCATAGAAAGCTCCAGCTATTATAAAAAGTATGAAGGTTATGAATACCAGGAGAAAAAGCCGGCATTAGCTGAATGGTATAAAAGCTGAATGGTGAAAATAAGTGTGCAGGAGAAGAAGTGGAGGGACCAATGGTTCCCTGGTTCCCAGTTACAGCGAAGCTGCGCAGGTCACTTCCAGTTCAGACTTGTGGGAATAATGTGTTTAGTGCCCACAGACTCTTTGTTTTCATAGTGCATGCTCAATGTGTGCTATTATTACCCTTAGCAACAGTTGCCATGCTGCTGACAATGATGTCATCAGCATGACTTCAAATGATTTCTGTGTCATGAGGCCCTTCTAAGGACGACTTAGTGATGTCATAGAATCCATGACATCACTGATCAGTTAAATTCTCTGGTCAGTTAACACAAAATTAATTTGGACATTTTAGCTCAGCTACAGAAATATGACAGAGGAAAAATCAGTGAGTCAAGATTATCCAAGACCTGAGGTGTGTTTTTGGAGCAAATTTTAAAAGATTTGACGCAACAAAGTACATCCAGGTGAAATTACACCAGATTACCAGAAGAGGGATTTTCTTAGTCAACTACTATGGAAAGTTATAGAGAGAGCCGCCGATGAATCGACTGTGGATCTTGTAAAAGACTATTTTAGAGAGGAACACAGTCAGGTTTTAACATTGCTTTTGAGACGAACAGGCGAACTAAATATGGATTTTCTTTCAGACATCTCAGTGAGAGGATTTTCCACGGCATCTCCAAAGATGACTTCCAGTTTTCTATGGCACTAAATTTAATTGCTCAGCTAAATCATCCGGAAGGACATTCAGTTATAGTGAAGAAATTCAACTATCACCTGGACAATCCTCTTCCACCAACGACAATATGCGTCAACAAAGAGAAAGATGAGAAAGACCTTTTTTCTGAATGAGGACATTTATGTGGATGAGAATTGCCTGAGTGAGAATTACACTTGGGCAGGAATTGATCCCGAACAATTTCTCAGGGACACAAACAGGATGGGCTTCGAACGTGGGACGGAAGAGGAAAGAAGAGAAATGGTAGAAAAAATTATTTGGCATTTGATTTATAAGTCCAGTAAAATATCAAGATATGCCTCTTACAAACTGAAGGATGCCGAACATGTCCACAAAAAGCTGGTTCCGAAACTATGGGAGGAAGTAAAGGACATCGATTTTGTATTTTTTGATGAGATGGAACGGGAACGGGACATCTTTCAGCTTCTCTATGGGAATGAGGACGTAGTGAGAGAAATGCTGTTTAAAATGATAAAAAGTGACAACCCAATATTTATGTTCAAGCTTGCGCAGTGTTTCAGAAGAACCCTGTCACATCCCAGGAAAATTAATCTTCGAAAGGTAGGAGGAGCTTTCAACATGTTTTCTGTTGTGGATATGATTCAGACGTTGTTCAGACTCAGGAACCATCTAAGAGTGGATCAAACGTTGAGCCTCGTCCAGCCTCTGACTCGGGACCAGCCTGTGAGTTGGGACCAGACTCCGACTCGGCACTGACCTCTGACTCGGAACCGAGTGGGGACCATCCTCTGAGAAGGCACCGTCCTCCGAGTCGGAACCGTTCTCTGAGACGGGACCGGCCTCTGAGTCCCTATGAACCTGGCCTCTGGGTTGGGACTAACCTCCGAGTCGGGACTGCCTCCGGGTTGGGACCAACCTCCGAGTCAGGACTGGCCTCCGGGTTGGAACCAACCTCCGAGACGGGACTGGCCTCCGATTCAGACTCGTATTTTGAGCGGGGAACTATCTTTGATTCGGTCCTGTTCACCGAGTTGAGATCTACCGCCAGTCAACCTATCTTCGGGTTGGGACCTGTCGCTGAGTCGGGACCCGCTTCTGAGTCGGGACGGTCTCCAAGTCCCTCTTAGACGGGACCAGCCTCTGAGACGGGACCAGCCTCTGAGTCAGCACCGGCCTCTGAGACTGGACCGTACTCCGAGTCGGGACTGACCTCTGAGTCCCTCTGAGTCGGTACTGGCCTCCGGGTTGGGACCAACCTCCGAGTCGGGACCGGCCTCTGATTTGGACTCCTGTTTTGAGTGGGGGACTATCTTCAAGTCGGTACTGGTCACCAAGTTGAGATCTACCGCCAGTCTACCTATCTTTAGGTTGGGACCTGTCTCCGAGTCGGGATGGCCACCAAGTCCCTCTGAGCCGGGAACAGCCTCTGAGTCAGGACCAATTTCTGAGTGCAGACGGTCTCCAAGTCCCTCTCAGTTGAGACCGTCCTCCGAGTCGGGACCGGACTTCGACTCGTGACTGACCTCCGACTTGGGACTGAACTTTGACTTGGAACTGAGTGGGAACCGTCCTCTGAGAAGGCACCGTCCTCCAAGTCGGGTCTGACCTCTGAGTCCGTATGAGTTGGCACTGGCCTCTGGGTTGGGACCAACCTCCGAGCCGGGACCGGCCTCCGAGTCAGATTCGTATTTTGAGTGGGGAACTATCTTTGAGTCAGTACTGTTCACCGAGTTGAGATCTCCTGCCAGTCTACCTATCATAAGGTTGGGACCTATCTTTGATTTGGGACCTATCTTTGAGTTGGGACCTATCTTTGGGTTGGGACCTGTCGCCGAGTCAGGACCCGCCTCTGAGTCGGGACTGGCCTCCAAGTCGAGACCGGCCTCTGAGATCTATCACCAGTCTACCTATCTTCAGGTTGGGACCTATCTTTGAGTTGGGACCTATCTTCGGGTTGGGACCAGCCTCCGAGTCGAGACCGGCCTCCGAGTCGGGACCAGCCTCTGAGTCTGGAGGCGGGAGCGGTGAGGAGTCTCTGGTGCCCGTAGGCGGAGTCTCGGGAGGAGCACTGGGATAACTATCGGACTCGGGAGGAGCAATAGGGGACTCGGAAGGAGCACTAAGGGACTCGGAAGGAGCACTAAGGGACTCGGAAGGAGCACTAAGGGACTTGGAAGGGGCACCAGGAGACTCGGAAGTTCCACTATGAGAAGACTCTGGAGGGACGCAGGGAAGACACCCACTAACTGGGTCAATAAACCCACTTTACTGTGGGTTTACTGCTCTAGTAAACCCACTGGGCACTTTACTGCCTCAGTTGGGACCTGTCTCCGAGTTGGGACGGCGTCCAAGTCCCTCCGAGACAGGACCGATCTCTGACTCAGGACCTGCTTCTGAGTGAAGACTGGCCTCTGAGTCAGAATCATCTTCCGAGTCAGTACCGGCCTCCGAGTTGGGGCCAGCATCCAAGTCCCTCTGAGTCGGCACCAGCCTCTGAGTCAGGACCTGCCTCTGAATTGGAACCGGCCAACGAGTCGGAATCGTCCTTTGTGTAGAGACCGGCCTCCGAGTCGGAATCGTCCTCTGAGTAGGGACCGGCCTCCCGAGTCAGAATCGTCTTCCAAGTCAGGACCGGCCTCTGACTCGGGACCGGCCTCTGAGTCCCTCCGAGTCGAGGCCGAAGTCACTGTTGTCTTTCTCATTTAGAACCAGTCCCTCCATTCCATTGTTAAGCCCAACATCTTAAAAACATCCCTATCTTAACTCCTGTTTGCCGAAAAGTTTCTTTTCTTCTGGCCGTTCTCCATAAACCCAAGACATGATGGCATGTGAAAATCTAAGTAAAACCATTATTTATTAAATACTCTGACCAACCTGTCTGTCACCATTAGCTATGCTACGTCCAAAGTCACTTTAATCACTTTTCTTTCCTGACACGCTATACTTCATCAAGTCACCTGATGTCACTTGGCTTCATGTAGCGGATTCACTTCTTAGTGAATAAGGTTTTGAACCAGTGTACCTAATGATCTGGCAGACTCATAAATGTAGTCTGTTTGTAGTGAAAGTGGTGATGGTTCATGTTTGGTTTGGGTCCTGCAGTATGTCAAACAACTTATGTTTTTCTGCAAATAAAAATAAATACATGTATATATAATTTGGCCATTTAGATTTTTTTAAATCTGGAAATTTGGCATTTTGTCAATCCAGAGGTTAGATTAAGATCAAATTTATCATCTCTATTTTATAGGATATTATGTTCGAGGGGTATGGATTAACTGAGAATGGATGTCACCAAACAGAATGCATCCATATTTCATGTTGAATTAAATCCTGAGATCTTCACAGAGCATCTTCTTTTTGTTCAAGTATTTGTTTAGTTCAAAATGCCCAAATTATTATTTCTTTTCCCACAGTATTCCTTGGTATGGCTTCCATAGTACGCCTGTGTTCCTAATTAAAATCTTAAGAATTTTATTTTTGTTATTTCCAATTCAAAATAAGGGCTTGCATCACTTCCCACTCAGAATTCCAGTTTAAGCATTTTGCAAAGTAGGCACCAATAGTTCCTTTTTCTGACAGTTTCTTCAGAAAGAGACTGTGATTCCTCAAAAGCAATTTGACTTAACGTAGTTTTAACAATTTCATGATGCTACTGTTTTGCTTCATGTTTTTCACCTCATTTCAAAGTCAATTTAAATTTTCAAGGTTTTTTCATTAATTCTTTACCAATAAAGCCAGTACAGACAATTTGTAACAAAAGTTACATTTTCACATTATTACAAATGCACAATTTCATTTATACAAAAACAAAAACAATTATTTCATGTCACTTAATCTGTTCAATTATTTAACAACTTTCAGTCGATCAAAACAGCCACTCTCCACGCCGACACCTCATCCTCACTCTTTTTGCCCAAACTCCTCTTCCAAATATATTCTCTGACTAATGAACCCACCGTCTTTGTGACATTTATTACTGTTATTTTATATTTTTTGTATATTGAACATTTCCTGCTTTCCATATTGTTTCTTTAACACAGTTAATTACAATCCACCAAAGACAGTAGGCAGACAGGGAGGAGGGTGAGGAGTGGGGAGAAGGCACGTGGCAAAGGTCGCCGGGACCAGGAGTCGAACCCGCGACGTCCGCGTCGAGGACAAAGGCCTCCAAACGTGGGGTGCGCTACCACACCAAAGAAGTTAATCAGACTTGTTGTTCAGTGCAGAATCAAATAAATCCCCAATATATTTTAGTGACCTCTAAGGATCATGGTTGTGACCTTTTCACATAGGGTTTAGCTGACCCTCAGCTTGACCCCCCGGCTTTCTTAGGAAGAGCTTTGTGATTGAACATGGTGATGCTGTGGCCAGCTCCCTGATCGTAGGTCCTGTGGTCAGTGTGATTTCAGGAAATGCTTCTCAGTTGAAAATGAAATTTTACAACAAATTTCCTCGTTACTGAGTTGAACAGTGCACTATGGGTAACTGAGTTTTCACTGTTGTATGACGCGTCCTTTGACCACGTCACTGTGGTAAACACATGGTAAAACATGAGGTCTCTGTCACATGCAAATAATACGAGCTGATTAAATGGAGTGCTTTGGCTGCACTAAATGCTAAATAAAGCAGCTAATAGCTGCAAGCAATCTTTGCACTGATTTCTGTGTATTTTCGTACAGTTGGTGTGCTTCTTTTTAGTACTAGTTGCTGCTGTACACTTGGTATTTCTACACTGAAAGACAAATGTGTGTCTATTCTATTCTATATTATATTATATTCTGCACTATATACTTTAATAGTTGTAAAAAGAATATTAAATATTAAATTATCTATTAGATTCAAATTCAGGCTTTCAGTCATGTTTAATGACAAGTTACATTTTCATGGTGAGATGCAAATGACCACACAACCCGGGACTTTGATGCACTGGATTGCAGGATTCGGCCTTTTCTCTATTCAAGCTGTAAAACTCGCTGACTGAAATGTTGGAAACATCTTTTGAATCCACAGACGTCATATTTTTACTTTTATTTTCACTTTTCTTCTTTCCCTCCCTCTGCTGTCGGTGTGTGCATCACATCCTTTCATGGAATACGGCATTTTCCTTGGAATGTGCTGAGGCCCCTACTCTTGGAAAGCTGGGGTTTTGGTTTCTGTGTGGCTGTTTTTCCTCCCTCTAGTCATCCACCAGATGGAATCAGAAAGCTGTGTTGTCCGGTCTCAGGTGTTCAGTCGTCACACCTGCATCCTGTCTGTCAGCCAGTGTTTAAGAGAAGCCAGTCCTTCAACGCCCGAGTGTTGCTGTTCATGGTACTCTGTGCCCCTCAGAGTGTGATCTCGCTGAGTGTTTTACTCAAGCCTCCCTTCTGATCTCCTTGCAAGTGGCTGTTACCTTTTGTGCCTCCTGGGTTTTATTGCTTCACCACCAAGATTCTCCATAAAGAAATCTCTGGTTCAAAGATCGCCATGACTGGTGACAAATCTTCTCCTCAATTACACTTTATGGTGAGTGAATGATCTGATATGGCGTCTGCCACTGGATTCAATGTTGTCAATGTATTCTCAGCAATAGTCATGGAACATTTGCCCATATTACTTTCAAATAATTTTGTATATATCCCCTTTCTAACACAGGTAATCTGTCATTTTGATCTGAAGAAATATATATAAAAACCTGGCCTCAAACTTGTTCAATGTGACCAAAATCGTTCAGAAACAGAACTTGACGTCACAATCCTATTGGGAAACTGTTCTGATCAGAATATTATATAGACACTGGATGTAACCCATGTGAAGTACCATCAAAAAGTGTCACAGATGTTTACAAATCCTAAGCGTGTCATTATGTGCCTGACTTTGAGTTCATCACGTTGAGGAGTTTCTGTTTTTCCATCTCCAGCGTTTATTGTTTTGAATGTCTAAAATCAACATATGAATCCAGGACAACTTGTGATTTTCCAAAACTCCCTTCTAATCTCCCTTCTCTTTAAGTTTCTTAAATTATATAGCTAGTAAATACAGCCAAGCCCATATTGTAAAGACATGTAAAAGATATGGAAGAGATATGTAAGTTATGCTTTAGCTGGATAATTTAGTTGTGTAAAATCTCAGAAGAAAGGACTGAAGGACGCCATTTATTGTGGAGGATGCTGTAAACTTCATCTACTGAGTTGGACAAACCTGGCCGCGGTTTGTGATCTCAGTGCGACATCTAGTGGTTTGCTGAGGTACTACAACATGTCAGTTTGACACAAGATATTAAAAACAGTGTTAGTTATTTGGTTTTACTGTGTTTTAAATAATGTTGAGTGACTATACATTAAATCAAATGGAGCAAATTTTGACATGTTAATAAAATAAATGTGATATCATATTTAAATATATTTTGTTTCCAATAAAAAAACCAACACATTTTCAATATTTTATACAGTTTCTAAACAGTAATTCTCATACTTTTTGATTGTCTCTACTAGTATTAAAGTACTTGCACCATGCTGTTTTAATAAAGCCTCTTTTTCACAACCACTGACAAAAAGTAGAAGATGAGTTTGATGATTCAAAATTAGATTTTTATTTTAAAAAATAAGTAGGCTGTACTCTACAGCCTATTTATTGCATAATGTCATTTGCACAACAAAACACAAACAGAAATGTTGCCATAAAAGGAAAACAATTTGCATGTTTGGGAGTGTCAATGTCACACACAGACACAGTAAATGAAACTGAAACTAAAGGTTGTCACGTGAGATCAGCAGTGAAGAGTGTAGTTCTGGAAATGGTGTCACGTTTATTAAAAGTCTTGTTAGACAATCCTAGAACTGATTGATACAATTGATAAACACCAGCAAATAATTTCTCTGGAATCAGGGGAGATTAAATCCGGTCCAGGACAGCAGAGATTCTGGGGGAGGAACTGAAGAACCAGCAGCAACAGTCGGTAAGTTGTATTGGGAAACAAGCTAACTGTCATCAGTACTCATAACAGAGTTAGCCGTCAGTTAGCGGCAGGCTAAGATTCATGCTAACCACAGCGGTTGGTTCCACCGTTAGCATGTTTGACAGGTTAGCATTAGCGAACTATTCCTGACAGAAAGCGGTGACGGTTTATCTGAGACTGTTATGTGTTTAAAAAAAAAAAATAGTTGTGGAAGAATAAAGGAGAGGAGATAATCAAATTCGTGATTATCTAATCCAAAGTGAAGCTGTTCTTCTTCTCCGACTTATTTTTCGTTGTGTGCTCCGTCCATCCCGCAAAAAAGGAAACGTCATAGTTTTAATCTACTTGAAATGTTTCCTTCCAGATGTTTTAACTGGAAGAACTACAATATTCAGCTAAAGGTGAGTTTTTTTTTTTCTGGAATTGATATAATATGCTTCATTCCCTCCTGATTTTGATAAATTACAACCTAATTCCAAAGTTTATTCAACAAAATTTCCCTGAAAGAAATTATGCTATTGTGATAACAGATAAAATGTCTTTTTCACTACATAGAAATATCAGATACTTATATAGAGCTTGGTTATGACACCCAGAATTGAACTGACAGGAGTTCACCTGATGTCAGTTCAGTTGAGTGAACATAATTTGGAGACACAGTCGAGCTTCATATCCCAGCCTCAGGGCCGATGTCCTGTTTCATCACACCTGAATACAGTCTTTAGCATCACTTTGGAGAACCTGACTGCATATTGAAGAAGTGATTCAGTCATTTGATTCAGGAGTGTTTCTTCTGAATGGGAATAATATTGATGTTTTGTTTGGACCATGGTAGTCTTAATGTGAATCTGAAAAGGATTCTGTGCAGGGAGCTAAAGGTCAGGGTAATGAAAGTTTTGAAATGAATATTTTTTTTGCCTCAGATATTTCTACATTGTATTTTTTTTTTTTTAAATAATTTTTTTTTTTTTTCCATCTTTTCAAGTCTCTTTTGAGAGATTCCTATTTAATCTTGTCTTAGATGACTTGGATAAAGAAAAGTAATTTTGATTCTAATCTGGCCAGTTCACCTGGCATGAATAATTTTGGACCTACCTGTAAATGAAGCAGATAATTTTTTTGGTCTTTGTTTTATTTCTAGAAGGATCCCTGTCTCAGGGAGGAGCGGTTCAGAGTGATGTCTTACCCAAAAGTCGACAACTTCAGAAATACAAATATAGTCATCTTGAAAGGTTCTGGCAACATAAGACCTACTAACCCCCAAGGACAAAACGCAAATGATTTAGAGAGGAGAATAAATCTTCCTCAAGATGTAATAACCTTTATTAAATCCAGTCATGCCGTTCGTAAGTACCAGACACTCTTCCAGCAGCGGTTCAGGAATCCTGTGTTCATAGAGGTCGGGTCAGACTTGGGCTTGTTTTGTAAGTGCCCTCATGACCTGGACGAGGCTCAGGCAGAATTGGTGGGGGATTTGAGTGTGGAGATTGAGAAGCTCCAAGGCGCTGCCGCTGTTCCTCCAGATACAGACAGAATCAAAGAAACCCTCAAGAAAGCCAAGAAGGACCTAAACCGTGATGAGCTCAGGGTGGACTTCAGCTTCATCCCTGGGCAAGGTGCAACCACGGTGGCCAAAGTACGCCTGGTGGGCTACACTGAATATGTGAAGAATCTCAGAAATGTTCTTCAGGATTACCTGTTGAATCAGGTTTCTACAAAAGAAGTGCTGAACCTGCAACATCCTGAAATGGTTGACTGCTTTGGCAAAATCCTAGAATTGATTAACTTTAAGCAAACACAAGTTACTTTGAAACAGTCTTTTCTTCCCAAGCCCTGCGTAGCTATCTCTGGACCCCGTTGCCATGTGAAGGAGGCCCATAAGACTCTTAAGTCCAGATTAGCAAGTCTGACATTACAAAAGTTGGTTTTAGATGGTCCAGGAGCTGTACGTTACTTCCAGGCAGAAGGTAAAATGAGCAAAGAGCTGGTTGAGAGTTCCTGTAAAGTTCTGATCCAGGAACGTCAAGGTAAGCACAATGAACAGGAGTACCATTAGTTTTCTTCTAGCCACATCTGACTGTCTTAACAATTTTTATTTGAAATAATTTGCAGTATCAACACCAAGACAATTTATTCTTTTGACCTCAAGTCTCCGTCATACTACAACCACCAGTCAGCAGTCCTCTTTCCTGTTTGTGGGCCTTCAAAGAGAAAATGTTGATAAGGCCCTAAAGACGGTTAAGAATCTGTACCAAGACCACAGCGCCACAAAAACCTTCACCAATCAGGATCTGGCAGACCTCACCGAGGAAGACATAAAGAAGTTGATGAGCCTAGTAGAGACTCAGGGCCTGCATGTACAGGAGGACCCCTTAAGCCAGGGTGGCTTGACGGTGAGCGGGTTGAAAGCTGGCGTCAACCAGCTGGAGCAGATGCTCCAAACACTCATTCCTCTTAGGAAGGAACTGAGAGCCAAAGAGGAGGAAAGTCTGTACCCTCGTGTAGTTTGGTGTATCCTGGGACAAAATGGTATCTGGGAGAGGCTCCCAAAAACAGCCAATTATAATCTGGAAAAGGGTAACACCACGAAAGGCATAGTGGACGCACACAGGATGACCTGGACTGTGAATCTAATGAGGATGGAGGCCAGAAGAGATTTAACTGGACAGACGGCCAAGTTGAAACGACTTGAAAATTTGACAGGTAAGGGAAACAAAGGCTTTTATTTGAGTGTTGGATTCATGAAGATTTCAGTGGATCCCATAAGATTTAATTGCCAAACTTTGAAAGAGGCAAAGAGAGCAATATTTGCCTGTTATTTGCCTTTTACATTGCAGACTGACTCTGCTACCTCAAAGACAAAGTCAGACTGCCATGAATCATTTTGGGAATGCTAAAAAACATATGTTGAGCTTCAGCTTAAGTCATGCCATATATACCGCTATATGCTCACCAACATGTCACCTGGTTTAGAACAATGTAAACATTCTGTGTGTGATGGACAGAGTTGAACACAGGAGTCGTCACAGGAAATATTAGAAAAATAGGGTTTTCTTTTATTTTAACCCAAAATATTATATATGAGAAATAAATATCTGAGCTCATTAAAGAGGTAAAAAAAAAAAAAAAAGATGATCTCAGGCAAAAATGCAAACAAACTGGCTTCACAAACAAACATAACTGACCTAACAAAGAAATGACCCACTGGCTGATCAGACCAATTAAGACACAATGGGGGTAACTAAACAGAATTCAGATGATAAACATATTCAAATATTCACTTAGATACAAAAGTTCATCTAAACAAAGAAAATACAAATCCCCCCACCCCACAAGCAGGAACTAGTGGTGCAGTCCAATCAGCATTTAAGTCTATTGAGCCCTGATCCCATCTTGTGTCTGGCAACTCCATGGCAGGTAAGTATGGGCAAAAAAAAAACAAAAAAAGAACTAATCTTAAGCAAACAATTAGCAGTTACCAACTTAAGAGTGAGCCCTAATGTTTATGGCTCCTCATGTTGTCTGCAGGCTTGTTCTTAGAAACAAACAAATAAAAAAAAAACATATCCTTACAATAAAAATGTGTTCTAAAAGATAGTTAACTAGGCTGGAGATCTACAGATATTATCTTTTATTTAGTTGCATTTCTGTAAAGTCACATGTGAAAAGTTTATTATTGCCAGTCAGTGATGACGTGTTTCGCAAGAAAGTAACGTATTAACCAACTCTGACTTCCTGTAAGAAGCTCAAACAATAATTGTGTTAAACATGGTTGGTTTGTTAAATACATGAACATGTAGGAATAACCTGATAAAGTTTCAAACCACACATACACATAACTTTTTTTTTTTTTTAGAAATTAACTTGCTCATAGACTGTTTTTCATTGTTGATATTTTGGCACAACGTGTACAAAGTTGAATGCAACCCTCATTGTCAACCTATACTAGTTTTAATTTCAACTGAAAATTGGAAATATTTGATCTCATCACTGGAGTTATGCAGTTACAAGTATTGCTTTGGAAAAGGAAGATATCTCAGAAAGATGCATTTTTAAAGTTTTATTGGCTTTGCTATGATAAAAAAAACGTAAGCATGAAAACCATTTTGTGGTACCTGAATCACAGATGTGATGTTCCAGTTGGAGGCCAAATGCTTATTCATTTCACCAATAAGGTTGGTTGTTATAATCTAACAACTGGATTAACGAAGTTTCCAGAATATCTTTGTGTGTTTGTAACATCTTCTAATGTCAACTGTGACACTTTGCTAGACTTTACATTTCCGCTGTACTGGGACAAAATGTCAAATACTGAATATTTGGAAGAAGTGCTGCTGGACCCGTCGTCTGCAGAGCATCGAACCGTCCTGCAGACATTCAACAAAACTGCCCAACACAAAACCATTGTGAAGGTAGGGGGTCTCGTTGTTTTAGTTAGCTTCTTGTTTTTGTCTCAGTAGGTGTGTACCACATCATTAACTCATAGACAAAGGTGTACTAATTTTATCCATTCATAACAGTCATAGTATTTTTTTCCTATTAGGTCTAGTAAATGGTATCTACTCAAAACTAAGCAATGATTTCTGAACTAATCATGTAAAACGTCAGTTTTATTGATCCGTTATCTCTTTTTCCTTCCTGTCAGATTGAACGCTTGCAGAACGTTCACCTGCGGCGCACGTATGAAATGCAGAAGAAACACATCTCTGAGAAGAACAAAAATGAAGGTGGAGCAGTTGAAAGACTTCTGTACCATGGGACCAGCCAGGAAAACCTCAACTCCATCAAAACCAAAGGGTTCAACAGGAGCTTTTCTGGGAAACATGGTAGCAACTGTGGTAATTATGTACCTGAGTACTTTCCTGGACCATGAAAGGTAATTATTTAATTTTGTCTTTCACAGCTACTGCCTTTGGTCAAGGAACCTACTTTGCTGTAAATGCCAACTACTCAGTGAGCTACTCCAGTCCCGCAGCAGACGGTACTCAAACCATGTTCGTGGCCCGAGTCCTGACAGGCCTTTTCACTCTGGGCCGCAGCGACATGAGGATGCCTCCACCTCGCAACAGCCAGCAACCCCATGACCGCTACGACAGCTTGGTGGATAATATCATCAACCCCAGCATGTTTGTTGTGTTCCACGATAACCAAGCATACCCAGACTACCTCATCACCTTTCGTTAGGCACGTTTAAAAAAAAACAAAATCTGATCTTTTTTGCCCAGGTACCAATTCATACCTTTGAGGTTTCTGTTGTTCCTAACCTAATGTTTTATGCCAACAATGTTTCTGTTCATTAACGCCTCAGAGACATAGTTCACAGTCTTTGACAGCTGAAGATTTAAAGTCGTTCACCGCAGCATTGAAGGCATCGCCTATACTAGAGACTCAACCTCTTGAGCGCTGCAGTAGCATTTTTAACTGAGATTAAGGGCCTTATCTTAGGTTCACTAAGGTATTAGCAAATCTTTTCTTCACTAATACCTGAAGAAAAGGTTCTGGTTCCATACGTAACCAGTTAGCGCCCTGGTGTGGTAGAAAAATTAGCAAATATATAATGATGTGAGGAAGGAATTCAGTCTATCTAGCAACATTATGGCTTTCTGTTGAAAGATAGGAGAATTACAGCCGGGATGCCACAGGGATCTTTTTCAGAGGATAAGCCCCCAAACCAGAACAATTCAGCTGAATCAGCAGCTGAATCAGCTGGTGTCTCCTGGCGATTAGCATGCTGTGGTTTGTTGCTACTGTGGTAAATATGTGAGATGAGATGGTTTAGAGGAGACATTTATTTTTTTAATATTTTGAAACTTCATTACAAATGATAATTGATGTTGGCTAATAGAGAGGCATTGGAAAAGCACAATTTTTCTGTTAATTCAGCTCAGTGTCAACTGAGTCCTTTCAGAGGACGACAGGGTTGTTTACATGTGCAATGCTTCCAGCATATTTGAAAATGTAACATATTAAGAACGCCTGGGTGCTGCAAACTTCTCATTTCTAGTCTGCTCTCCTCCAGGAATCATGGCTGAAGCAGACTTTTTAAGAGAAACACTCTATGCTTGAATCAAAGATCTCTGCTTGCCACCACACGTTATAATTACATATCTGATATGTGTGAGGCAGCTTGAGGATTAGTTGTGTGTGAATGTACTTCTACATGATGAATTATGCAATCATAACTTATTTCAGAACCACATGAAATGTTGGACGCTGTAGTTTAATAAACATCATGGAACCATGATCAGTGGGTTTTTTGTCATTTATTTACCTTTTCCTTTGCCGGTGTTCAACAACGACACCAAAAAATATCTTCCAGATTCCCATTTTCCACCTTGTGACTGGGTGTGTCAAAAGCATGAAGGGGAGGTCGAAAAATAAGAGAAAGTGAAACAAATTCTTCAGTGAACGCCATTTACTCAAAATGGGGACAAGCACAGAAAGTTTAGAAGTCAAAAATGGCTGAATATCCTTATCCACTGTATTTTGAGGCCAGATATTTAACAGACAGAGAGAAGGAAAAGGTCAAGAGACACTTTCAGAAAAGAAGAGACTCCGGCGAGGCGACTGTGGTGGGATTGAAAAGGTGGAAGACAACATCTATAAAGTCTGCTTCAAGGAACAAGAAGGTGCATCCTGGGGAAAAATGGAAACTGGGAAAGAGTCCCCAAAACGGCCAATTACAACCTGGAAATGAGGGATGTTGCAAGAGGAATGTGGATGCACACGGAGTCTCATGTGCATCCAATGATTCTTCGAAATTTAGCAGTCATATCTGCAAGACACAAAACAAATCTCAAAACGACTTGAGAATCTGGAAGGTGAGAAAAGCAGATTTTAATAGTATTTATGACGAATTTCAGAAGCTACTTTTACACAGCATTTTGCAGAAGACTTGTTATTGCTGGGTTGTGTGTGTGTGTCAGTTAACTAATTTGCTAGAATTACCTTCCTCATTTTAAGAGTGTATCCTCATTCTTTAAAAAAAAACCCATATATTTCCACCTCTTATACCAAGCAGTGACTAATACAGCTTTTACACTTAAATATCATACTACTGTATATTGCTGTTAATATAACTTTTGCTCATTCCTCTCATTCAGTGTAAAAGATGTGGATAAATCTAATGGGTAAATATAAAAACAATCCTACTAGATATTCTTATTTTATAAGACGGATTCACTAAATAGAAATAAAACCTCTAACTTTCTGATCTAATCTATTTTCCAGACTTTATTTTTCCTTTGGAATGGGACAACATGGCATACGGCGAGGACATGAAGTGGGTACCGCTGCAGCCTTGCACACCAGAGTACAGGAGAGTGAAGCAGGGATTCAAACGAACTGTGAACCAAACTATAATCAAGGTTGGCGGCTTCCAGAGAGATTTCAAACCATATCAATTTATGACCTGTTGATATTCATCTTTTTAGTGATTTTGGCTTATCAGCTTCCATTACCTTTTTTGTCAAGATATCTATCACTTTGTTTTGACGTGTTTTTGAAATATTATTTATAGAAGTGCCTTCAGTTGCCAACAATTGGTGCTTTAACGGTTTTTCTCTGTTTCTCCTGTCAGATTGAGCGCGTGCAGAACATTCATCTACGTCGTGCCTATGAGGCACTGAGGAAAAAAATATTTGAAAAGAACAAACAAGAGGGAGCTGCAAATGAAAAGTTTCTATACCACGGGACAACGGAGGACAACTGTGACTCCATCATGAAAACTGGCTTCAACAGACGCTTCTGTGGGCAAAACGGTAAAACTATTTTATATTGTCTAGACCGTGCATTATAGCTTACAGTTTTTGTAAATTAAATGTTTTAAAAGTAGCAAAAAATTAGTAAATGAAAGGGAGAACCAGTTCTGCAAGTATCTCTTTGTTATAGTTTGCTAAAATCTTTATTTTTGTCGGTCTCATAGCAACAAGTTACGGTGAGGGAACCTACTTTGCTGTGGACGCCATTTACTCCAGCCACCCCACCTACTCCAGACCTGCTGCTGATGGCTCTCAGCTGATGTTCGTGGCTAGAGTCTTGACGGGCATCTACACTCTGGGCCAAAGGGGCATGAAGGTTCGTCCGGCTCTCGACGACCAGGAGCCTCATATACGATACGACAGCGTGGTGGATAACATGGTCAGACCCAACATGTTTGTCGTGTTCCACGATGACCAAGCTTATCTGGATTACCTCATCACCTTCAAGCAATGACTCTGAAGACGACTCAGGGTCCTGTCACAGTTGGAGTGAAGTAACGGTTTCTGGGTAACATTAGTTAAAAACATAAGAAATACAGAATTTTACTGAATTATGCTAAAACCTCAAATATGTTGATACTTTAGCTAGACTTTACTGTAACCTTTGAAAGCTGTCTATTATTTTATCAGATTTTCTGAAGGTCCTGTGATGATTTCCTTTTAACTCCTTTGGCTCTTAAAATTAGAGGTGGAACCAGCTCACACACGTCAGCAAATAATAAAACTGCTAAAAGTTTATTATGCTTACGTATCCGGTATGTGTGACACAGCTTGAGTATTACTTGTGTGTGAATATGTTTCTTCTACACAGTGAATGTAGGGATACTATAAAATTGCACAAGTTATGTCAACCACATGAAATGTTAGATGCTGTGTTTGTACATTAATAATTATTATCTTGGAGCCATGATCAGTGGGTTTTACTGTCTTTTATTTACTTTTTACTTTGCCAGTGTTCAACAGTGATACAAGGAAATACCTTTAAGTTTTCCATTTCCCGGACTGTGGCTGGGTGTGTCAAAAGCATGAAGGGGAGGTGAAAGATAAGAGAAAGTGAAACTAGTTCTTCAGTGAACGCTGTTTACTCAAAGTAGGGACAAGCACAGAAAGTCCTCTCTCAGTTTAGAAGTCAAAAATGGCTGAATATCCTTATCCACTGTATTTTGAGGCCAGATATTTAACAGACAGAGAGAAGGAAAAGGTCAAGAGACACTTTCAGAAAAGAAGAGACTCTGGGGGAGGCGACTGTGGTGGGATTGAAAAGGTGGAAGACAACATCTATAAAGTCTGCTTCAAGGAACAAGAAGGTACGCACTGATATTTATCTTAAATAAGAGCATGCATGCAAATTTAAAACATACAGTATTTATATTGTATTTCATTGAATAGACCAGGAAAGGGTTTTAAAGAGGAAAACTCATACGATTAGTCTTCCTGGGGGAGATTTACACCTGACCGTGACTCGGAGCAGTTCACCACAGACCCAGGATCAGCCATCGACAAGCCAATCACAAGTGAGCTCTAATTTATTGATATATCTTATAAGCAGGATAAAACCTCAACAGGGTCTAGTGTTGTTGACTAAACATACTAGTTATAACCCTGAAGAGGATATTTGTCTGGATTTTTCTTTTAGTTTCATTTTCAACTGATCAGACCAGTTCTCCTTATGCTACTAACTTTGGTAGATTTGAGTCATAAAACTGGAAAAATATTCAAGAACTATAGCAAACTCCAGTCCTCAAGGGCCGCTGTCCTGAAGTTTTTAGATGTGCCACAGGTACAAAACACTGGAATGAAATGGCTTAATTACCTCCTTTTTGTGCAGATCAGTTCTCCAGAGCCTTAATGACCTAATAATTCTGTCTAGGTGTGGTGCAGCAGAGGCACATCTAAAAGTTGCCGGACAGTGGCCTTCCGGGACTGGAGTTTCAATAAATTTTGTCTGTGTTCACTTTTCCGTTACGTGACAAATTCATTAATTTTGCTGTTTTGGTCTTTCAGACGACTACTAAAGTCAGCACAAAAGGACTTGAGAAGACTTTCAGGACAGACATATTTCTCCTGTTCTACATGAGAGACAACCCTAAAGCTTACAAAATACTGCAGAAGCAGTTTTCTGCAATCGGCTGCACAATACAGCTAGACTTTGAGGAAGAAGAGGCAGTAGTGAGGGGGAACGTAGAGAAAGGGCCCGGAGGAGCTTTTGATGGCGCAGCAGAAAACTGGAAGCTACAAGTGGACCGAATCTTTGTCAATCTCATCGAGGCCTACACCTGCCATCATGTCCTTGAGCCTAAACAAGTCAAGAAGGTTCTACAAGATCCCTTCTTTGTGTCTGATGATGTGAGAGTGTACTCAGAGAGTGGCTATGCTGTGGTTGTGGGGGAATCACATGTAGTGAAGGAGAAGATTGCGGTTCTGGAAAAAAGCATACCAGTTCGCAAAGAGCAGCCGGTTGTGGAGAAGCGGTTCAAACTGATTGAGGAGGAGTTCAACCGAGAGATGAGTGCAAATTGTCCAGAGGTTAAAATCAGCCGGGGCATTAACATCATAATCTTAGAAGGTTCTGAAGATAAGGTGGAGTCTGGTGCAGCCAAACTTAATGAACTGATTAAGACGATAAAAGAGAAGAGGGTCAATCTTTCAAATGATTTATTAGACTTCATGGCGACTAGCAGCATCATCTCCAAGTACCAAACACGGTTTCAGCAAAGTCTCAGGAATCCAGTGTCCCTGGAGGTCGGGTCGGAATTGGTTCTGTCCAGTTTGTCTTTGGATGCTCTGAGGGAAGCTGAGATGGCGGTGCTTAGAGATCTCAGTGAGTCCAGTGTGACTCTTCAGGGGGCTGCAGCTGCGGCTCCAGACCTAGACAGAATCAAGGAAAGCCTCAACAAAGCCAAGGAGGAGGAAAACCATGGCGAGCTCAGAGTGACCATTAGCTTCCTTCCCGGATCCATTGGCTCTCCATCAACCAAAGTAAAGCTGGTGGGCTACACTGAACACGTGAACAAGCTAAAAGAGCTTCTTTATGATTACCAGGCAAACCAGGTTTCAGCTCAAGACGTTATCAGTCTGCGGTGTCCTGAACTTGTTGACTGCTTTGATAAAATCTTAGCAATACTTGGCATGAAGCAGACCGATGTGACAATCAAAGCCTCCTCTTTTCCAAACCCTTGTGTTCTTTTGACTGGTCCTCGTTTGCGGGTTCAGGAGACCAAACAAGCCCTTGGATCAGCTCTGGCCAGCATGACAATGGACAAACTGGTTCTGGAAGGTCCTGGGGCGCTGCAGTATTTCCAAGGAGCTGGTAAAGACAGCCAGGAGCTGGTTGAAAGATCCTGTCAGGTGATTATTAAAGAACAACAAGTTGTTAGCTCACCAGTTGTGGTAAACAAACAACGAAGCCTCAGCAGCATCACACCAACACCAACTCTCAGGACTCGATTCAGCACTGTTGGAGACAGTCCAGTCAAAATCAACCTAGAAATCAAGATTGGCCACTTAGAGAAAGAGCAGGTTTGACCATTTTAATGTATTTTCTTTCTCACATTTGGCACAATGTGATCAAGAATGTCTCACATCCTGCCTATGTCTGACATCCTGACATTACTGCCAATATCTGGCCCGATATTGTCAGGACGTCAGTTTTCTATTAATGCTATTTCTAAACGTTTCCACAGGTGAACATTCTGGTCGTCCCCACACACGGCAGGAAGCTGTCTTCAACAAATATTGGCAAGTCATTGCTTGGGAAAGGCGGAGATGTAATCAAATCGAAGTTTGACTTATTGGCCACCAATTCTTCCCTCCTTCCTGGTGATGTTCTGGAGGTCGGTGCCAGCGCCTCTCTGGGTTGCTCCAAGATATTCTGCATAGAGTGCCTGGCTTGGGACGGTGTTGGAGGAAGAGGAGTGCAGGTGAGAAATCAAAACCCCAATAATCAAGATCTATTTATGGAGAGAAAAATACACGGTGGCTGAAATTAGCATCCGTCATAAGATTACTTGTCTCAACAAAGACAGAATGAGTCGCTCCATGGGACGGGATGAGCTTGGACTCATTGTTTGATTGTGGAGTGTTTGGTATCTAATCAGGATAACTACTATGTGCCATTCTTCAGAAGATTTCAAGACTGATAGCAGAGGGACATCCCTAGAACAGGACGGACCATATATCCCATCTGGACTGTGGATTGATGGATTCTTATTAACACAGGGAAATGTTTTATTCCTGCCTTTCAGGCTCTTTCCAGGGGGCTAAGAAGATGTTTGGACCTCTGTGCAGAGAAGGGCTTCAGTTCAGTGGCCATTCCTGTCATCGGGCCTGGACTGCTCCTAAAATACCCCTTGAGTGAAGCCGTTCAAGTTCTGAAGGAAAGCATTCACCAATTTGCATCGTCTAACCGATGCGGAAGTCTCACCACCATCCACATCGTCATTAAACCAGGCTATCCAGACTCCGAGGAGGTACCTCTTAAAAGCAAAGTATGGCATCTAAATAAATGTTACATAACATTTACTATTGATTGTAATTATTTCCAGAGCTACCATGAAGTATACAAACATCTCAGCTCAATCATGAACCAGAGAGGCAGAGGTAAACCAGACTTTATTGGCAGTTTATAATTTTTGCAGCATATAAACATTTTATTGGCATCAAACTTCAAGACGGCTTCTTTCTCTTAGCACTCTTCAGGTCCCTCACCAGTGACCTCGATGACGTCAACATCACTGTAGGAGGCGGGATCAAACTGCAGTTGGTGTTCGGCGACATCACTAACGAGATTACAGACGGCGTGGTGAACACCACTGACTTCGTCAACTTCTACAATGGTGGGTGATCAAATGCAGTAGGAAAGCATATGAAGCTCAAAGTCCAAGGAAGGAAGTACACTGTGCTGTCTAGCTGTTTGTTGACACACTGAAGCACATTACAGAGCAGAAAGGAGGATAGTGGTTTGTTTTCAGGAAGCATGTGGTGTCAGGCAAACTGAACCTCCAAATGGGACTAAATGTGTGGAGACATGAGGCTTTAAGCTATACTACTGACTTTCACCATCATGAGATCTCGTAAATCAGCTTGTGACTTATCAAACGGACTGTTACAAAAAGTTCAGTTCATGATCTTTGATCAAACAAAAATAACTCATGCAATTTGTTGGAGTAATTTCCATTCAGTGTAAAAAAGCTACTTAAATTTCTCAGATGTCTGAACAGATATGATGACGTTTCATCAATTTGTCGATTGATGAAATGTCAATTTGTCTTATAGTCATTTGTCTGGCTATAAGACAAATTGACTTATAGTCAGAGCAAAATTTTCCACAAAATATGACTTCAATACGTACCTGAATGAGTAAAGCACCAAGAACACAACACATGAAAAAAATGTTACACAAAGGTTAACAGATCAGATTATGTTATCTACATGAGTATTTATTGGACTTTGTGTTGTTTTATTGTTATTGACAATAGAATAACTGAATAAAAAGCTGAAGGTGATTTAGATTTTTTTCTTTTTGATTATGCAACATCAGAAAACCTGCAGACATTTAAAGATTGCGTCTCTTAAAAATGGATTTTAAATGGCCTGTACTTGAATGGCCCTTTATCAAGTCAAATTCCTTATTAAAAATGTAAATCTGCAAAAAAACACATCTCATCTTTATCAAAAGATTGTTACCCTTTGTGAAACAAGTCTTGGCTCTGCTTTCACATCAGCAAAGAAAACATATTAAAGTGCACATAATTATTTATTACAGAGGGAGTTTGCAAAGATATTTTAACCGTAGCTGGACCAGGGGTGGAAGCTCAGCTGAAAACAGGTAAGAGAGGAGAAATGGCCACGCGTTTTGAAGCAACACACAGTTGAGATAGTTGGTTTTTGTGGTGATCTTCTGTGCTTTGTGTGTACAGCGAATGTGAGCCGAGGAAATGTTTTTGTGACATCGCCTGGACAGTTCCCCTGTAAAGCCATCTTACACGTATGTGGAGAGAAAGACGCGAGCCTTGTTGAAGCACTCGTGCCCGGCATCATTAACAACTGTGAGAACCTGGGATTTAGCTCTGTGGCGATTCCTGCCATCTGTGCAGGTAAGTATACTGGGTTTTTTAGAGGACGCATAATAAATGTTGCACTGTACGGCTGAACTCTGTGTGGACGATCTCTTTCTGCAGGAGCCGGTGGGCTGGACCCTGCAGTCGTTGCAGGCGCAATCCTGAGAGGAATCAAAACTGCCACATCATCCGGTCCTTTTTACAGCCTCACCTCCATCCGCCTTGTCCTGATTAAAATCAACGTCTTCTTAGCTTTTAAAGAAGAGGCAACACAGATGTTCTCCACGTCTGGAAGAAAAGGTAACAGAGCATTTTTTACAAATAGCTTTCTCCTAGTGTGTCTCTTATGATGTTTTAAATATTATGTTCAGACTTTTCACAAATATCTTTGACCTGTTCTCCAGCACCACCATTTCAGGTGCCTCAGGTACAACAACAGGCACCTTTACCTCTGATTGCCGACCTCAGCATATATGATACGATTCCTGCAAGTGAGCCGTCTACATTCCTGTTCCTGGGTCTTACCAGAAAGGATGTTAATGAAGCTATGGAACAACTGAAGAATCTTTATAAGCATCAGTGTACTGAACACACCTTCCCAAAAGAGCAGCTGAACAGTCTCCACGCAGACGACATGTTGGATCTGCAGCAGCTGGTGAGGATGGAGGGTCTGTACATGAAGAAGGACCTTTCTGGAAACTTGGTAGTGAACGGGATGAAAGACGGGGTCAACAGGGCGATCGTGAAGTTCAATTCAAACCTGCACAGTGCCTTGACCAGAGAGGTGAGAGGGCGGGACGAGGACGATTTGTTCGCACGTGTGATGTGGTGCATCCTGGGGAAAAACGGAAACTGGGACAGACTCCCCAAAACGGCCAACTACAACCTGGAAATGAAGAATGTTGGTGGAGGAATTACGGATGCATACGGAGTCTCGTGGCAAGTGGATCTACAAAACTTAAAGGTCTCAGCTCAAGGACACAAAACAAATATCAAACGACTTGAGAATCTGGAAGGTGAGAAAAGCAGATTTAATAATTATTTATGAAATATTTCAGAAGCTACTTTTACTCAGCATTTTGCAAAAGGCCTTTCTCATTTTTGTTAAAGTCCTTGTCCTTTTTTTAAATATATATATATACATTTCTACTTATTACACTAAATAGTGACAACTGCAGCATTTACACTCAAATATTATATTACTCGGTTTTGGTATTAATATAACTTTTATTTATTACTCTCATTCAGTGTGAAAGCTGTGGTTAAGTCTTGGTAATAAAATATTCTTATTTTATAAGACGGGTTCACTATAATGTTCTGATGTAATCTATTTTCCAGACTTCATTTTCCCTTTGGAATGGGACACCATGGCGAACGGTGAGGACATGAAGAGGGTAGCGCTGAAGTCTTCTTCACCAGAATACAAGAGAGTGAAGCACGGATTCAAACGAACTGCCAAACACACCGTCATGAAGGTTGGTGGTTTCCATTAGGAATCAGTTTACTATTTTTAAAAAGTGACTTTGTTGCTGCTTACCTCAGAAGTGATTTAGAGTTTTACAAGTATCTGTTGGATGTTTTTGATAGCTGTCCTTAATATTTTTTTCTCCTGGTTAAGGTTGACATGATTCCCTACTCCGTAAATTTGCTTAAAAGCATGCCTATGTGGTTAAAAATGTAATTTATTCCATTTCAGGAAAGATTAGTATGTTATTTTGTGTTTGACAGTTTTGTTGCTAAAAAGAAACTTATGAAATTGACTTTGTTTACTTAATAAATAGAGATTAGTACTTTTTCTATAGAAGTGCCTTCAGCTGCCAACAATTGGTGCTTTAACGGTTTTTCTCTGTTTCTCCTGTCAGATTGAGCGCGTGCAGAACATTCATCTACGTCGTGCCTATGAAGCACAGAAGAAAAAAATATTTGAAAAGAACAAACAAGAGGGAGCTGCAAATGAAAAGTTTCTATACCACGGGACAACGGAGGACAACTGTGACTCCATCATGAAAACTGGCTTCAACAGCGCTTCTGTGGGCAAAACGGTAAAACTATTTTATATGTCTAGACCGTGCATTATAGCTTACAGTTTTTGTAAATTAAATTGGTGCGTCTTTCTTAAAAGTAGCCAAGAAAGTATCCCTTTTTTTATAGTTTGCTAAAATATTTATTTTTGTCGGTCTCATAGCAACAAATTACGGTGAGGGAACCTACTTTGCTGTGGACGCCATTTACTCCAGCCACCCCACCTACTCCAGACCTGCTGCTGATGGCTCTCAGCTGATGTTCGTGGCTAGAGTCTTGACGGGCGTCTACACTCTGGGCCAAAGGGGCATGAAGGTTCCTCCGGCTCTCGACGACCAGGAGCCTCATATACGATACGACAGCGTGGTGGATAACATGGTCAGACCCAACATGTTTGTCGTGTTCCACGATGACCAAGCTTATCTGGATTACCTCATCACCTTCAAGCAATGACTCTGAAGACGACTCAGGGTCCTGTCACAGTTGGAGTGAAGTAACGGTTTCTGGGTAACATTAGGTTAAAAATATTTCCTGGATTACTGGAAAACCTCAAACAAAATCTTATTGTAACCTTGATTATTATTTTATCAGATTCTTGAGAGTCCTGTGAGGGTTTTTGTTTGATTTCTTTATCTCTTAAAATTAGAAACCGGTCGAGTTTAAATAAAATAAATAAACACACGTATAAATAAAATAATAAACCTGTTAAAATGGTCTTTTGAAACTTATTGACATCTTCCTGTCAGAAAGACACAATTTATTGAAACCTTTTTGACCGAATCTGTCAATAAATTGCAAATAAAACAATATTAAATACGTCTTGAGCAAATCTTAAATAGCTTCAACAGGGTTATTCCAAAGGAGCTGAAAACCTGACATAAAACACGCGGTCAAGAAAGAGCATTGTCTGATCTTTGCGACACATTTTACCATTTCTGAAACATATGTCATCCAGATATTGCTAATCTATTTTAAATAGTTTCAGAGAAAACAAGAGAAAAAAACAGACTCAACAGAAGCAAAATTAAAGACGAGTGATTTAGCGGTTTTGCGTAGTACTGTAAATACAAATGAGCAAACATAAAATAAAAACAATATAAATACAAATACCACATATTTAATAATTACGGTTTACATGAATGAATCTTAAAAGTGCCACTGATTTTTAATCAGGTCATTAAGGTTTGCATTACCTTGTTCTGTTGATTGAGGACTTCCTCAACAAATCCAGTTTTTCTAATGCACTTTAAGTCTGTACAGTAAAATGTTTGTAAAAACTTTTTCCTTTTTTTTCCTGAATTTATGTCCTATAAAAAGTTGTTGTGTCTTGGATGAACTTGATCTTTTCCTCCTGCTTAATTAATCTGACCATCTTGATTTAGTCCAAATAATGCTTTTTTTTCTTTCTCTCTGAATAAAAGTTTTCAAAACAGAAAATGTGTTGGTGACCTTTTAGGTTGTTGCTCTGTTTTTATGAGCGCTCTCCTCAACTATGTTGGACTGTCTTATGAGACACAAAAACAGACAATTTTCCATTTCTAATTCTGAATGTTAAGTTCCTTTAAATCAGTAAAACTGTGTGTTATGTAAGTATATCCTAAAAAATTTAGAAAATCATGAAAAAGGGAGCGCTTTCTTGTCATTTTAGAAACAGAATCTCGTGTTATATTCTTAGTTATTTTAAACGTTCAAATAGACTCAGTATTGAAGTATTTCAAGCCTTTGTTTCTTGTCATTTTTGACAGTGCTAAAAAATTGTTTGGTCTGCTGCCCCTGATTTTCCTCTTTACGATGCTCAACAGATTCAGAGCTCAGAGCATTTGCCGACCAATCGAGCATCGTAACACGATCACTGCACCAGCGCCTGCTTCCTTTGGCAGTGTGAGAAACTGCAAAGTCTTGAAATAACTGTTTTTTTCCCATGTGGTCAGTTGCTCCTTTGCCTCCTCAGTCATTGTTAAATCTCTGAGAGACCATCTAGGGATGTAATGTTGGCATTAAGACTCACTGTCGGGTTAATGATTGAGCTTTATGGGTTCGTTGACATCTTGGCTTCCCCACTCTGTCTGACTCACACACGGTCTAAAGTGGTAAAAATAACCAACACCAACTTTTGCTATTTGCTATTTTGTTTATTAATTCCAAGACCAAGGAAAAACAGAAATAGCTGTTAACCGTGAATATAAATGGAGTTTAATCCACGTAGAGATACACATAAGAAAGAATGGGAGTTCTTAACTGTAAACTAAAACAGTAAAAAGTTTGATAAAATACTGTATCTAAAAGCCCGTCATCAGTTTTCTATGGCATATGTTCAGTATTTGTAAGATTTTTAGCCACACAGTTTCAATAAACCCTCTGCTTACCTCAACCTGCTGTTTGCTTCATAGCAAGCAAATGGAAACAAACTGGAAGCTCTTACATTGCAGAAGAGATTATATAATACGTGCTTAAGTATTTCAGAGTAGAACATACTGGGCTTGTTGCATGGTGTAAAAGACAACTTTGGCTGAAATTCTCTTCCTGTTAACACCTGCAATGAAAGTTCAGTCACTTTTTTTTCTTCACTTTTCAAAGTTAGTCTGCCCCCTGGTGGCCAAATTACATTACTCAAAAATGGTCAAGATTTGTTCTGACCAAAATATTAAGTTGTTGATCAATCTTAAAAATCTGAGGGTTTTTTTTAAATCTATTTTTGTCCGTACTTTCATGCATCAGACTAGTATTTCAAATGACCACCTCTATTGATATAGATGATAAAGCTATTCTTATGGAAGTCTCTATATTTTATACTTTAAGTACTTTACTGTGCAGAAGTCTTCAGACGACCTCTTCAGTCATGTTTTAACAGATTATAATCATGTAACTAGGCCTGTCACAATAAACAATAAACCAATTAATCGCATGATAATTTAAAAGTAACTCAAAAATTTTGCTTGGTTGATCATTTTTTACCTTTTTCTCTCTTTTTACCAAAAACTGAATAATAAAAGTCTCCAGTCCGGTGCTTTGGTCTCAACTATCCTTTTTTTTTTAAAGATAATTTTGTTTATAGAGATTTCATTTTTATTTTATTTGTTATTTCTGTTGTTTTCTTTATTTATTTGGGATATTTCAAATTTCTTCCAGTTCCAATGTTTAAACGTTCATTCGAAATTTAAATTTAATTTATCTTTGAGAATGTGTTCTTGCATTTTTATGCCATTATTACAGTTACGCTACTTTTAAAATGTTCTTAAAACAACAATGTTCTTGTTTAACACAATAAGTTCCAGGACAATTTTTTAAAATTTGTTATTGAAACAGGCCAACATGTAACGATAATAAGCCCATACCAATACATTTTTAGCTAAGTCTAAAGCAATCGAGGTTGTTTTAAAGCTGGATGCTGTAGCTGGGTCTCAGTGAATCGTCTGTTTCCTCTTTAGGTTTCGATGGTGACGGATGCCTGGCCGGAGACCTGTCTGAGACCGGCGCAGTCCAGGGTGGCCATCACTCTGGTCTTGCCAGCCCTCTGCGGAGTAAACATCTCCGTCCAGGTGAGAGAGGAGCCGCCGGGGAGCAGACTGTGAACATCAGAGTCCGGATTACAAACTGGACAGCTTTAAAAAGACTGAGACACATAAATCATGAGATAAATCAATTTATCTCGTGTCAATTTAGTAGCCAGACAAAGTTATTTAGAACACAACAGATTATCATAAGTAGAAAAACTATTCAACATATTTTCTAAGGTTCTGTTGTATGAACTTTTTGGCTCTTTTATTTTGATAGGTGTTACTATGACGCCCAGATTTCTCCTTTGTGAATTGTTGTACGGTGTTTTTAAGCAGAGAATGTAGTCTGTAATTGCACTGGATTTGTGATGGTCTTCTAAATAGGAAAGAGATGACCATGCAGCGAAGGCTGCTGCAGGCCGATGATGATGCACTGCAAAAACACAACATCTTACCAAGTATGTTTAGTCTAGTTTCTAGTGCAAATGTCTTTGCACACTTGACTCATAAGAAACTTTTCAACAAGATATAGTTGTTTTAGGTCAACATAATTCCTTAATACTGATTGAAATGTACTTATTTCATTAGATTATTTGACTTATAAGAAGACGTTTGGCCTGTGTTGTAAGTGAAATAATCTGCCAATGGAGCTGGTGCTTTTTGTCAATATTAAGGAATTACTAACTTAAAACAAGCTGCTACATCTTGCTGAAAAGTCACTTGTCAGTTAGTTTTGTCTTATTTTAAATCTAGTAAGATATTTGCACTAGAAACTAGACTAAAAATACTTGGTAAGAAGTCGTGTTTTTACAGCGTTCATCAGTGATACAAACGCAAACACAATGCCAGCAGTTAATAGAGAGAGAAACTGAAGATACCGATGGAGTTTATTTCTCCCGGTCTCACCTGTAGTATCTGGACTTGAGCTCCATGACTCCGGGTCCTTCCATTCGGAGGTAGACGTTCTCAAGGTTGAAGGAGAAGGGGTTGGTAAACTGCACACTGGCCATCATCTCTTCATTCACTTTGCCGCCACCAGTCACCTGAAGCGCAAAAAGAAAACACACAGAAGCTTCAGAAGGTAAACATGAAGGAGGTTTTCTTCTTAAAGAAGAAATTGTTCATGTTCGGGGCCGACGGTAGGGATGGTGGTAAGCGTTAGCCCAACCCTGGAACCGGTGGGTGGCTGCTCCATCTGTCTCCGTTGTTGTGTGCTTGAGCAAAACATTTTACTCGCCTTGCATCCTGCTGATGGTTCTGTTACTCACTTCTGTCAGACTGCCAGGGCGGCTGTGGCTATAATCTTACCACCATCAAATTGTGTGTGTGTGTGTGTGTGTGTGTGTGTGTGTGTGTGTGTGTGTGTGTGTGTGGATGTAGCTCTTAAGAGTCCTCTAGACCTGAGAAAGTGCTTTGCAAGTGCCGGCCATTATGAAGGGCTCATGCTGGATCAGCCAAAGGAAAAGTTTGTACCTCAACAGTGAGCTTGGGAGTGTGCAGGGTGACCACTTTCATGGCGCTCACGATACGGCCGGTTTCTTTGATCTTCCCAGTGACTATGAAGTTAAGGTTGGCCTGTTCCACCAGGTGATTAAGATAGGCCCTCGACTCAATTGTCATCAACTCCTTCACACCTGCAACAGTCACAGTCAGACGTTTCTGTAATGATCACCATTTAGGTATTGGCTTTTCTTTTTTGTACTTAAAGAGTTCTTTGTCCAGAATGAAAAAAAAAACACATAAAATAGAAATTTCAGCAAGCAGATTGCAGAAAACTCAATGCTTCTGAGGTCATTTCGGCTTCATATTTGACCACTCTTCTTCTTGGCAGAATTTGTATTTCCGGTGTTTAGATGTTGATTTGAGGAGGAGCTGGAGCCGATCCTCCCTTTTATTCCAGTCACCTTGTGCAATGCATCAATATTTTCCACAATTTCTACTTTTCTTATTGGTTATGTCCTAAATAGTGGCGAGCCAGCCAGGAGGTAGAAACCTAGAGACCTTAATTAATTAAGGTCTCTATTACAACCAGGTCAGGTAGAACGCTGTGTTTTAAATCACTTTTTTACAGGTCTTTTTCAGACTTTATTATGTTCTACTTTGGTACCTTTGGGATCCACCTTATTATTTTGCTGTAAACATTTGCTACTATTTATAAATTATATGAATTTTTCTTACGAATTTGCAGTCAAAATTACTCTTGTGTCTTTTGTTATTTCCCTCATTGTAACTCAACTTTTGTGGTTCAGTGAGCAAAACCTAACTGACACAGATCCAATTATGTGTTAATTGTACAATTAACACACCTAAATATATTAAATATTTACTTCCATTAGACAATATTTGATAGCTGTTGCTTCACAGAAGTATCCAGCAGCCATTGGGTACCTGGTTGTATGAATGCAGCCTGTCATGCACACAACAGATGCATGACAGGTTGCACAGTTTGTTAGGGTCTGGAAGAGCTGCCCTGATTCCTCCAAACATATTTATGACTGCAAAAGGAATGTGGCCAAGATACAACTTTAACTTTTAAGAGGGGATTTATCAACATATTGTTAGGTTGCATGTAGAAGTATGATCTACATGCAAGAGAAGCTTGAAGCTGTATAGCAGTAAATCATGTCCTTTTCCCTCTTTTTCTGACATGCCAAACTGCATGCACCTCGTTCTTGTTTTGTGTGCTGTATTGCATCATCAATAGAAAGAAGAAGACGTATTTTTGTCTTCTTTGTCACTCTTGAGTTTCCTCTCCTTTCGTTTCTCTCTACTCACTCTTTTGGGCCGGAACGGTCACAGTGGGGGTCTTGAACAGGAACTCATTGCTGGAGACTCCGGTGTAATACACCACACTACCGCTGACGTAGGCCTCCACCGTGCGCTTCTGCATGCTCTGGTTGACGAACTCCACGTTGAACTCGAAGTCATCGCCGACCCCGATCTCCAGGGTGGGCAGGACCACGTCCACATCCGCCTCAGGGGGGCTGGACTTCTCCTGCTTGCAGCCGAACTCCTCTGCCTTTTCCAGGACAGTCCGCTCCTCTGGGCTTCCTGCGTTCAGTTGAGGTATTTCAGCACAGATGCAAGTTTTTCTTTTGTCACGTTAGAGCATTTGATTTTAAGATTAAAGGGAAAAGGCAAAAAAAAAGATGATCCTGTTCCTGGATTTCGTTTAGGACCTCACATCTGACAAACAAATCTGACTTCGATATGAACTGAAAAAAGGACGGTAAAAGATTAAGCTTTTACCGTCGTTGCTTTACTTTTCCTGTTGACTTTGAGTCATTATGCGTCAAGGTAAATTTATTCGTTCATGCACTCTTGCGTTTTAGCTGGTTAATTTAAAACTATCCTCACATTTGCCAGGAGTGAGGCCTGTGTGTTAAATCAGAAGCAGCAGCAGGGAAAAGAGGGTTCTGCTGCTTCGTTTAGCAGCAGCGCTTGTGTTCGATGTGGTCACTGACCTTCAGGAAACTTGTATTGATCGATGATGTCTCGACGACCATCGCTTCCCGCAGCTTTGGTCAAAACCATGCGACCCACGTGACTTTTGTTCACTTTGACCGGCTCCATGGTCCCGTCATTCTTCCGTGAGTAAAACACTACGTCGCTGTTGACCTGCAAGGAGGGAAGGACAGGAAAACAGATAACGGCCAAACCGGGTCTGAACTCTGCTGATCCGGCTGCTGGTCACTAAGTACGACAGGAGACAGATGATGGAAATACTTCCCTTTTTGGTTGTAATTTCACAGAAAGTTCAAGTACTTCTCAAAGGCCGTAGTAGTGCTGAACGAACTAACCTCGGCAAACACAAAGGGCGCATCAAATGGGAAGCAAATGTGTCCGTGTTTTATGGCCAGGACGGATGCAGGTCCACATCTGTACATTCCTTCAAGAAGCAGGAAAGACAACAATTGGTACATTCACTTCACTGTCATATAGGGACAAAACATGCTTTTGTTGTATCACAAAGTACTGCACCTTCCACACTTATAGTCTGTGTAAAAAGCCTTAAATGATTGAATCCTTTATTGCAGAAAAACTAAGAACGGGGCTGTGGTGGCGCAGGTATTAAGCACAACCCACCTCGACTCAGCTGTCACAGGTTCAACTCCCAGCCTCGTGACCTTTCCACATGTCTTCCTCCGTCGCTCATTACTCACTTTCCAATCAATTCACTATTAAATAAATGCCATTAGAGCCAATAAAACCTTTAAACATATATATCTGTAGTTTGCTTGAAACCTGTGGCCTGCTTAATAATGTGGAACATCCTTCTTAAGTAGATTCCCTTTAATTGAGCTCACCAGACAAACTAATCAACCAACTCTCTGAAATTAATTATAGTGATTCAAAGAGCCCTGGCACACAATACCATCTATAAATTTAATAGCACAACAAAAACTATAATCTTTATGACACTTAAATCCAATTTGCATAATAATTTGGAACACGGTGTAAAAACGCTAGTTTGTTCAACTTTTGGAGGTTTGAACAAACACAGCACTTAGGAAAAGCACACAGGCGTCAAATACCAATAAATGTGGAAGGAACTGTACGTCAGTTTCATATCGTTTACCGTCACTGGTTTCCTGTGGCGTTGCGTCCACAACCTGCCAGCCTCCAAAACCTGGAGGGAGGTCCGGCCTTGTCATGTAGCACTCGTTCCAGCAATGATAGTTCCTGAAAAACATCAAAATGTTACAGAGAGTGTGAAAAGGTCTGACAGTCTAACTTTGGAGCTTTCTTCCACAGTCATGTCTGTCATCACTGGTTTCCTCCACATGAGTAACCACAGAGTGAAAAGTTCAGCTCAAATATGTCCCATCTTCAAGAACGGGACTGTGGAAACCAAACCATGTGAGATGAATATGAAGGCCTAACTATTATTACATACAAAGAGACAATAAAACAATGTGGCCTTGAATTTCTAATGAATGTGATTTGGAAATCCTGTAACATTGAGCCATTCTCAGTCTTTGGTAGCAAGATTATTTGATAACTCAAGTGACCTTAGTAGGCCTTTGGTTTCAATTATTGACAATAAATTAACTTTCAGATGTTGTTCCAGCACACGGATCTTTTCTCCCAACAGAAGAAATTCAGAAATTAAACACTTGAACAGGAGAACGGAGGAATGAAATAGAATATGCTGGATTACAAATTTCTTCTGTTTTTGATTTCTTTTCATATTTAACGTGTCTAAAATCATCAAACACGTTTTAATATCAAATATAATGCGAGGAAATACAAAGGGCAGTTTTAAAATTATTTGTATTACTTAAATAAAAACAAACAAACAAACAAAAAAACATAGTCACACACAGACCTGAGTGCTGCCAGACCTGTGTGTGACTCAAGAAATGACATAAACAGAACCAGAATGTCAGAGTAGGCCAACAGATCCTAAATTATGCCTCGACTTAAAGAAACAATTTAAAAGATCTACAAAGGGAGCATTTGGTACCAGATGGAGTCCTTGGTGCGGTTTCGATCGATTCTGCCGTTGTCGTTCAGAATAATGTCCAACTTCAGGTTTCCGTCGTTGTCGTGAGCAGAGTAGTAGTTGGTGACCACTCTGGACGGGATGCCCAGACAGCGCAGGACTGAAACACAGAAACGTGATCGAATCTTAACAAATATCAATGTCTTCCATTGCTTTCCTTAACTTCTGGTTTTAGTACAGAAGGTGCCCAAATTTGGTGTGAATGCACTTGAGTTTCTAAAATTGATTATGTTTTGAAATGAATGCTACCTTTGTTGGAAAATCGTTTGTTTACCAGCTTGTTGCTTAAGTTGTTCTTGTTTGAAAATGAGTTCATAATTTTGACTCCTGTGAAATCACAATTACTTTTTTTTAAATTTCAAAGCAAAATTACGTTTTATATAATCTATATAACCAACACAAACTGCATTTCTCTCAGCGTTCAGCTGCAGTTTCTGATGTTTTCATATATGACAGTGATGTGTTTGGTACTAATACTATGGTTTTCATTCTTGTGGAGATCTAATGGAATAAAAAAAAAACGTTGGGTTGGCCAGAGGTTAATTCTTGACCACTTTAAACCAAGATCTCACAGGAATTGAAGACAGCAGCGTAGACCCAGCACTGAGCGTAGCACACGGGCATCTTGCTGCCGTAGTAGCTGAGCAGGATGTCGGTGCTGCCAGTCCAGGAAGTGGGCGCCACTCCATAGGTGTAATCTCCGGTCCAGTTCCCCACCAGTACGCCGTCATCATCACGTGAGTTCAACTACGAGAGAAAACTACCTGATTTTTAACGTTTCAACAACACATTTGGGCTTATGCCAAATTTCTGAATTACTGTAACTGGAGACGGGTGTTTTTTAAAAAGAGGTCCTCACCATGGCAGAGGCCTTTCTGGTCACCTTTATAGGGTCTCCTCTGTTGGTGATTGGCATCTCAGACCGATCCAAGATGTACAGACAGGCATCTAGAACTCCATAGCTGAACTGTGAGGTAAAAAAATTAACAATTGAACCATTGAAACAATCAATTGAGAGTGTATTCTGTCTTACCTGTCCATAATTCCAGTTTCTCTCGGCCACGTCGTCACAAGCGCCGTGATAAATGATCCCCAACTCATTCATCACACACTCCTGCCTCTCTGCCTCGTCATCCAGAAACACAGCATCGTCTACAAGAGAAAAAACAAAAAGTCTTAAGAGAACACAAAATCACACCTGCAACGTTTCGATCGAAACAAACCTGCTGCCCAAGGATTGAAGAGGATGTATAAATCTCTGCTGTTGTCCTGCTTCGTCCTACGAATGCCAAACGGAGTCTGCACCGCAATGTACAGGTGATATTTTCCCACAGTGCAGTTGGCTGCTGGCGTGATGCCCATGATGACTGCGTTGTCGTTGGTCTGTATAACGCGACCCCCCCAGGAGCTCTGGCGGGTCTTGGTGGGAAACACAGGAATGTAGGTACCCTTGCTGTACTGAGGGTTGGCGCCTGAGATAAAGCAAGAAGCATCAGCAGGATTTTGTTGTGTACACATCCACAACTACTGGTACGATTACTAAACCACATTAAGAGGTATTCAGATGAATTCATCTTCCATTGTTCAAACAAAACTTCAAACTAAGCATGTTTTAGTCAGTGGGGAATACAAGGTTGAAATACAACCTTCGTTGAACAAGCTTGTCCTCTAGATCGACCAGAAAGTTGGCTTAAACTTACCCAAAGGGTTTTCAATACTTTCAAGATTCATTGTAGTTATTTACACTTTTGATGGTGGGATAGGCCTAATTCCTCCCTCATACACACAGCATCTGGTGTGTAATTGTTGCTATGGAGACTTAGCGACCCCAAGTCACCACTCTCCAACATTTAAACTTGTAGAGTATTTTAAAACCTCTTCCTGTGTTTGATGGTAAGATAGACTCAGGTACTTTTCTAGTCTTGCTAGTATAAATTCGAGTTCATCTCTCTGATTGCAGATCAGACACAGTGATGTGTCTGATCTGTTTTTTAAGTCATAGCTGTTTTTTGGGGGGGGTTGTAGTGTTTCCTTATTTGTGAACATCAACACTTGTTCTGTTTTCTTCCACTTGAAGACAGATTCATGTTAAATCGTCTTCGTACCTCATGAAGTCTTTCATAATCAATTTAAACTTTTTAAATATGCTAGCAGAAGGTATTACACTTCGGACTTTCCAACAATTATTTAATCATGTGGAATTTTTCTTATTCAACAAATTAAGTGTAATTAAAATAACATTTTAGTGTGAGATTGTGCACCGGGAGTAAAAAGCTACGTTTCTTAAGGTTTCTTAGTCTTGAGGGAACTGCATCCATCTCACTGAATTAGAAGTTTCTTGGGGGGGTTTTGCCATTAATTTTTGACCACTTTTAACGAGACGTCTGGTTGGAAATGTCTCACCAATGACAAACTCCACAGCAAACTTGTCCTCGTTGGGTTTGTAAGCGCGACTGAAGGTGATCTTGACCTGGAACTCTTGGCCCCGGCGGACGATGAGATTGTCGCAGTGGTACAGGTTGGTGCGGTGGTCGGTCTTGTTGGTTTCGTCTCGCCTCTTCATCATGTCCACATCCCAGATGTCCAGGAACTCTGGATGGACAGAAACAGGCAGAGCAGGAAGCAAGCAGCCTTAAAATGTGGAGTGAGGACCAATGAGAAAGATAAGAAAATTAGGTAGCAAGGCAATTGACTTGTCGGCGCAGTCTTAAATGTTGAGTTTCTTGCTCCCAGGGAACGAAAAACTTTAGGTGAAGTTAAATATTGATTCAGAAACTGAATCAGATTAAATCTGCTTAACTATTTCCAGTGTTACTCTTCTGCAAGCGTTTCTCGAAAGTGCTTTTAGCACATTCTCCAGTAAACATGCCTTTAGGGCCAATCAGCCCTTAAAACCCACAAATTCAGCAGTTTCTCTGTTAAATGTTCTCTCCTCGCTGCTGTGAGGCGCCATCCAAACGTTCACATGTGGTTGTCTGCAGGCAGTCAGATGAAATTCCAGTAAGTGCTTCATAAACTTCCATCACATCTGGAACCCACAGCAGGAAGTCTGCTCATCTTATCCAGTCATTCACCCACCAGTCATGTCCAGAAACGAATAAATAACCTGTCACTGCAGGACAAACAAACACATATTGTCCTCTAGAGCAAACGACTTCCATCAGTAAAATGTCTTGAGAAGGTCTTCTTTCTGAATCAAACCTTCCTCTCTCAGATGTTTTGTGTTCATGTGTGTTTCCTGACGTCTGTTGCCAATGGTTACGGCCCCTCACCTGTCAGAGGAGGGTATCCTCTCGGACCCGGTGCTACAAAGTACTCTAATTCCGGGATGTCGGCCGTCTCAAAGTTGTCGCTGTCCGCGGGGCCCGACGCTCGGCCCAGGTTGCCCACCTTGGGAGGACGTCCAGGGGGAGGAGCGGGGGCGGCGGATGGGGTCGGGGTGGCACCCTGGTCAGACATTTTGACGATTTCTTGAAGCGTTGTATTCTTGAGAGAGAGAGAGAGAGAGAGAGAGAGAGAGAGAGGAGAGGAGGAGTGGATAAAGACCAGAATTAGCCACACCGAGTCCGCTCTGCTGACAGCATGTTATATGACTCATAATTTGGTGGCTGCAATTAAATTTTAAGGCCCAGAGCTGGATTTATTGAGAGCAGCGCTTAGCTTTGGTGTTGAAGCAAGCGGCGCAGTAATTGCTCTTTCCAGTGGTTTTGGTTTACATGTGGTCACCGTGTGTGTTTGCGGTTCTGCTGGAGGGGATTTTACAGTTGCTGCTTTTCCTGTGAGCTGCAGGAAAACACTGCTGGCGTTTAGCAACAAGTGTTGTGTGTTTTCATGTGTGTGGTTAAAGCAGAGTACACACACACCCCCACACACACACCCCCACACACACACACACACCGCTGCTGAGCGTTCATTCAGGATCAGAAAGAATTATAAAAAACAGAATATCTGTTTCATTTTAATTTCATTTGTAGTGACATGGGAATATATTTAGGGTATTTTAGAGATGTATGTGTCCTTTCCATTTCTTCCCAGTAAGATATAAACCATTAAAAGCTGTCATTGCTATGCATCAGTACTGGAGGCATATTTGGCAAAGTTCTATGCAACATTGCCGCCATTATTATCTGCATAAATGTTTACAACGAGACCAGTATCAGATCTTATTCAGCTCAACTTCAAGAAATTTTAAAATGCTACTTTTCTAACTTCCTGCAGCGGTTTGTTGCACCGTAGTGGAAGCATTGTTTTGTCCATGAGATTTGTTTTTTTGATTGAGCAGCACATAGCAGTACATGATCGTGCCAATAAATAAAAACATTTCATTGCATCACTCTTGGCAGCAGACGAGTCTCTCTGGAAGCCAGAGGTCTCTTTATGGAGCAATTTGTTGTCCTGGGTGGCAACCCCAGTCAACCCCACAATATTTGGTTCTGCTAATTAAAATTAGGCTTTTATTCATAACGACTCGTGAAGGTTTAGCAAACTGAAAGCGTTTGTCTGTTGTCCGCTCTGCCAAAGCATCCCGCAGAGCCCATATCTGTGGTTCTGGTGTGTTTTTTTCTTTCTTTTTTAATAAACAGAGCTCTCGCTGTGCTAAATGGCGACGGATGCAGTGGACATTGGCCCAAACCTCTCTCCATGTCACACCCACATTATGTAACAGCTGCTCCAGCTCTCAGCCAGGTGTTTTGCCCCAGCAGCTGGACGTTGAGAGCGCTGCCCCTGCATGAGATGAAAACGGCTTTCATTTATTTGATGGCTTCCTCCAAACTTGGAACACACTCCTGTCATCATCAAAGCTGCAGCTCCGTGCGCTCCGGGCCTCCTCTCCTCTGCCAGCTGGAAGCATGTGCAGCCCGTGTGGGCGGGGGTCATTTTAGCCGTATTTTCATGTTGCTCCTGTTGAATAACACTGAGTACACAGTTGCTCTTTGTTTACCCCGTTTTAGTGAGTAAACAGAACGGGTTACGGTCGAGTATGTCAGTATTTTCAATCACCACGATGGTCATTTTGGGGATTTTGGGTGTATTGGTTTAACCTGAAATCACAAAATGTTGTTTCTGTGAACTGGAATGGCCACTTAGTGAAAATACTGCATAGGAGTACAAATTTATGGGCAGATTTATCAAACCGTTTGAACACAATAAATGAGTGCAAATCAGAGTCACTGTTATCCATTGAGGGTTTGGTTTTGCTTCCCTGGGTTTGTTGTTTTCCTGATCCCTGACAGTCTTTTGTGTTTTCATCTGTTATTAACCCTCGTTTGTCTGCCTCATTCTACTTTTGTGTAATTTTTTTCTTGATGTCTTGTATATCGTCTCACTTTTTCTTCCAAGTTAATCTCAAATATATATATCTATGTTTTTCAGTTGTACCTGTGTTGCCACTAGTTTTCTTTAGTAATGCAACAAACAAGACAAATGTGTGTGTGGGTGTGTGTGTTTTCATCTGCATGGTGGTTCATAAAATGCAGAGATAAAGGAAATAGCATACACAAAAGGTGTGCAAAAGGTTGACCAAATAGCGACTTTGTGAATCGCTCCCTCTGATTATTTTTGCCCATTTTCCTCCCAAAAAATTTAACCTTTAACTTCACTTCTATTGGTCCTGGGATAAATTAATCTAATGAGTTTCTTTGTTAAGCTGATTTCTTTCTTCTAAAAAATATGTATTTTCCAAAGTGAAAATATAATATCAGTAAGATTTTATATCCATCTGATATTATTGAGTGATATCAGTCAGATTTAATTTTCTATCCTTGGCAGCTTTCTAGAATCTCAGATGATTTTATTTAGAGTCTACTATAAAAATAACCTTACAGCGTAATTTTATTTTTCAGCTGCGTTCATAAAGTTGAGATGTTTAGAGAAAAAAAACAACGGTGAAAGCTTGTTATTTCCAACCCAAACCAAAATCTACCTCGACTGTGATGCTGATCTGAAGTATTTTGGCATTTTAATGAATTACATCAAATTATACGAACAGATTCCTTTTTATCTTTAATAAAGTCCACAGTTACTAAAGTCAAACAAGGACAGCATATTGTTAGACAGGAGGGAAATATTTTAGACTGTTTTACCATCAGCTGCTGCAAAAGTGTCGATACGCTCGCTTGAAAAATGTTTCATCCAAATTCATTTTTAAGCTTCAAATTAGGCTGAAGGAAAACGCACATTCCTACAAGAAGTATTTGTGCTTGATTTCTGTCTCTTTTAAACGGTCAGATTTCCATCCATTGATCTTCACTAAAATTGTGAAACAATTTTGATGAAGAAGAGTTATTTGTGCCAACTTGAGTAGATTTATTAGGTGAAGTTTTTCATGATAAAACTCATCCACCCACGCCCGCCTCCGTCCCTCGCAGAGAAGAGATGGGGAAAAAAAAGAAAGAAATTCAGCTCCTTCACAGCGGAGCATCTGCCCTGAATTAAACATTAAACACACACTGAGTTTCATAATTCAAGACGAGGAATGTCTGCTTTTACTGCTGTAATAAGATGCCATTCTTTAGATATTACTGCTGCCTCCTGAAATTCATTTAGTCTTTCAATTTCAGAGGCAGGATTTCCTGACAAAGTTGCTGTTTGGCGTTAATATGACTCACACAGAAACACTAAAAATCTCCTCCTGCTCCTGTGGAGCTGTTAAAGCCATGTTAAGTCTGAGTAATTTAATTTGCATCCTCTCGTGAGGCAGCGGTGAAATATAAAACCACCAAACTTGCAGCAAAGTAAAGTGTCTACTTACCAGTCAGGCTTTAAGAAAGTCTGATGCAGCTTGGCTGGAGTTGTAGAAGCTGCTGAAGGGTGGAGCTGATCTGCTGCTGCTCCACCCAGGACCCTTCTGCTTCTTCTTATAAACCCAACAAGAGCCAAGGAAGAGGTCCAAATGTGTGTTTGTGTGTGTGTGAAGTTGTCCACTGTTTGCGGCAGGATGTGGGTGGTACCGTCTCTGGATAAACCCCCCGCCGCCAGCCTCAGACCGAGAGAGTCACTCAGATAAAGTTTGTTACTCTAACTTATTTTGGGACTCTGCTGTCTGTCCTTAATGTGGTTTTCTGTACCAGTAGAACTGGGCTGTTTGTGTGATAAAACACATGCTGATCACAGCAGTACGCGCGTTAGACTGGGACGAAATGATAAGCGGAAGCTGGTGATCTGGAAAACTTTCCCTCATAAATTACATGAATGTAACAAACTATTTTATGCTCAAAATAGACAATAAAGTTAAGAAATTAATCCAAATTCTGCCTTTCTCCACAAGGATAAAGAGTATATTGAAGGATATAGACCTGATATTTGCTCAATCCAGTTGAACATGATTGAAATGGCTTCCCATTTCTGGGTCACATTAAGGCAGGTGAATATAAAATATGTCCAAAACTCTCGATTTACAAGTCGATATACATTCCTACCCACATCAATGGTCAAAGGATTTGGGTATAGTGACCGAAAAGAATGAGATTGTGGACACAGGTGTGATCTACAGCTGTGATATGCGACGCCAGAGAACGGTTTAGGTTGAAGTGTCGTCAAGCTGAGGAAAATAGATCTCCTCATTTAATCTGACTGACCTCGACCTTTTTTGCGAACAAGACCTGCGGCTGTAATTGCGACGAATTGTTGGTTCTACAAAACACTGGAGTCTAAATACACGACGACGACGAAGTTTTCTCCTTCCGTTTCACAGTTCTGAGCTGCTTTGTGTTGGTCGTTCACAAAAACTACATGAAAGTTTTTGATTATGACCTTAGTTTTTATTTTTTGAAGAAGAAGCCCAAGTGGCACAAATACTTCCTGGGGGATTGCACAAGCTGTCCTCCTCTTGACTTCCAGAACGTGCTGCTTGATACTTCCGCGTAACTCAAGTGTTGGTATGAATAAATGACCCGTGAAGCCGAGTGCATCTTGACATGAATACCCACAGTGTTCACGTAACCCAAAGACCCCAGTTGCAGAGGTCATGTAAACTTGATCATTTTGAACTCGGGATTTTTTGAAAAGTTTTAAATTTGGACGTCTCTGGATGCAGGTGGTTTGAGGCTGCAGACCTCGAAGTTCAGCATCTAATTTGGGGCTCAGAGGCTAAAAAGGACGTCGTGTGATACGCGTCACATATTTGCTCAGGACCTCTGAGTGAGTGCTTTTTGAAGTCTTGCTTAATTTGGGGGTCATGATTCCCAGTCACAGGTGCTCTTCGTGTTTGGTGGTGGTGTTGGTTTGTGGTGGCGCGCTCACTGTGTTCGTGTTTATATTATGCTTATGCTTTCTCACCTCTGCAGATTTCCACAGAAACCTCTCTGTTGCCCCTTGGAGGTTTGTGCTTTCCCGTTTTCTCTGGCGTTCCTCACTTTAACGTCTTGAGGGTTTTTGTTGTCTCGGTAAAGATAAAGTTGTGCAACAGACTTGCATTATTTGTTTGCGAATGGCGAGGAAACTATTTTTTTCATCAAATCCAAATTGGTTTACTGTCCGTAAGCTGAACAGTAATATCATTCCTGCTGGTCTGCAAAGGCAACATAGGAGAAAACCTAAAGTTAAAGTTTACTTTTCTACTTTTTCTGGTAAACAGACAAATGCACTTCTCATTCTGTGTCTATTAAGTTGGATTTTATCAGACATGCCAAGCAAAACCAAGCAGAACGATGCCTTCGCTGTCCGTCTCACTGAGTCGGTCAAATGTGCTTGATTTCAAAAAGTTTTATATTAGAGATTAATAATACATCTCAAGTTTTAAAATGAAACATGCAGGTGTAATGATGAGTTTATTTGAAAAGAACAGCAGGAAGTAAACAAGCAGGGCGAAATCAGTTTGTGCAAAAATATTTAAAGTGAAAAAGTTTGTCTGCCAAATAACTGCAGAACTTCTTAAAAAGAAAATTGGAAATTACAGAAAGCTAATAACTTTTGCTAATGGCCACTTCCAAGAGCAGAATGTTTATTTTATTGTCTTGTACTTTTTCTCACTTAATTTATATTATTACTAACACTGCTCTTTTTATATTAAAGTCGAATGTTTCCTCTTATTTCTGAATGGTTCTAAATTAGTTTAGTTCTAAGTTATTATTGAGCTTTTCTGCATTCAGTCTGGGCTTTCAGCTGTTTCTCCCACAACTTTGGCAGTGAATCAGTGTTCAAGGCTAGTAAAGTAATGAATCCAAGCACAAACACACACACACACATACACACACAAATCCCAACTACTATTTGCTTCAAGTATGATGAAGAATTTCCATCAGGAGCACACACACACAAAAAATGAAATGCAGTTTCATTTACCACTGAGGCAGATGGTTTTGTAAAGAAAACTGTTTACTGAACTTCATCTGTGAACCAACAAAAACACATTCCTAAAACCTCCACTTAAATTAATCACAAAAACACACACTGCACTGTACGTTTCTCATTGCCACCGTCAACACCAACATTAACTTCAGGGGTAAACTAATCACAGGCTCTAATGTTAATCTATGTGATAAACCAGATAAATGAGAGCTGTTAGAGGTTGGCACTCTTAGTTTCTTCATAATGTGAACTCATTCAGTGGGAACCCTCAAAGTGCCTCGTGAAACTATTCAGATCCTTTGAACTTTTCGTGCTTCTAGCTACATAACAATCTCAAACTTTTGAATTGTTTGGGGAGGTTTTCTGTAACAGAATAACACAAAGTAGCACATAACTCTAAAGTGGAAGGAAAAAAAATGATAGATGAACATGATCTTTGACTGTATTTTGCAAATAGAAAAGTGTGGAATATTTGTATTCAGCCACACCGAATCAATACTTTGAATTGACTCAAATTGTTCTGCAACGGTCGCTGCAAAGTAACTAAATCAGAACGAATGAGGCGAATCTAAGAGAATCATTTTGCTGCAGGCTTTCAGTTTGATTCGGTGTGGACTTTGGCTTTTTTTTTATTTTATACATCGTTTTAAAACCTAGTCTTTCTCAACAAATATCCACAAATGTTCACTAGTGTTTGCTGACAAACCTCTGGGGTCTTAACAAAACATCTGCACTTTCAACGTTTTACAAAAATTCAAGTGCTGAAGCTAAATGGCTGTGCTCAATTTTATTTAGGGGTATCAGACTATGGGGGATGAATCCAAATATTAAAGCCATATTCTGTGGGGTTTATTTGTTTATCTTTATTTGGTGTAATACCTGAAAGTCACAATGGGTGGCGTCTATACTCCAATCTAGAAGGTGGCGGTAATGCACCTAATGTTGTTTTTCCAACCACCATTTAAAAACAGAAGAAGAACCACCACCTCTCAGCGGGTGCGTTGATAGCGCAGGAAACAAACGCTGTTTGAGCGTTGACGTTGTTTGTTGTCGATTATTGCATTGCGCCAATCTTTTGGTTATACTAAGGACTCTGTAAAGGTGCAAACATTAATTGCACACAAAAAAAAAAAAAAAAATCTGCGGTGTAAATACTTTTGCAAAGCACTGTGCCTGTCATTATGCTGCTCCCCTATAAAGAAAAAGACTAATGTAATGCTTACAAGAACATGCATGTTCACACAATAAATTTAACATTCAACCTGTTATTAAAAAAAAAAAAAAAAACTCTAGGGAGCAGGTCTGGATAGATTAATGCCACCAAAACTACAAAGCAGTCGATTCAGTGCTTTCCATAAACAGAGCTTGTTTTTATCATCTCTAAGTGCTGCTGGAGGAAAGGATGAATCATGAAGAGCATGATCTCATGTGTGTGTTTTCACGGTTTGGGGTGAACAGGGTCACGTTGGAAAACATATTGTACCACGTCTGTACCCAAAGACGCCCCCACGGTGATGTGACAGGAGGCAGATCGTGGAGCGGGCGTGATGAAGGATCACTGGCTCCTCGCACAATAAGGCAACTATAAGAAAATAAACGTCTCATTGTAAGGGCTCTAATCCGTCATGAAGGGTTTTTAACTTTTATTTTTTTTACAACTCTGCTGGTGAACGGCGGCTCTGCCGAGCAAAACTTTTATAGGGCCAAGTTTTGCGAGGAAAGTAAATGGGTGCTTAATAAATAATGTGAAAAGTCTTTCCATGTTGAATGTGACAAAATGGAAACTGAAAACCAAAATTAATCTTTTCGAGGAAAAACCTAACAGTGGTTTCATAAGTATACTCTCCCTTAAGCTAATGCTTTGTTGTGCCGTACTTTGGCTGAGCATCGATTTGATTTGCAGAAAGGTCACAAAGAATTGGAAGAATTTTATTGTACTGGTTCAGCTCACAAAATTTCAAACGACGGCAGTGAAGACAGTAACTGAAGAGAAAGACATGACTGAAGTTGGTGGCGGGAGGATTCAGGTGTAAAGTAGTTGTCCCATTATGTCCTATTCTTCAGGTGTGCTTTGGAAAGCTAAAGATGAAACGGGATTTAATTTTTCTGCATCAAAGAAGTAAACATCCAACATTAAGTTTTGTTTTTTAAAAAAAAATAATTTTACACATATGGTGTCCAGTAAGGAGTTGACGTTCTGCATGCTTTATGTACTTCCTTGGTCTTAATTGGTAGAATGCTGAGGAGTTTCTTCAGTCATTTGAATCAGTTGCATTCGAAGGAGGAAGTCCAGACAGAGTCCAGAACTTAACTTCACCTTAAAGGAAAATACGGAGCTAAGAGATCTTCAAAATCTGCTAGATTTGAAGTCAGAGAACGAAAATATTACCAAATGACAATTTGGAAAGCCGACAGACTCCAAATAAAGTTGAAACTAAATCAAAGTTTAAGCATATTTATAGAAACCAGAGGCGAAAACGAGAGGAGGGGCAAACCTGGGACAGGTCACCAACCCGTCACAAGGTAGATTTTATTTCCATTTGTTAGAAATACTCTAAGCATATACAATGTTTTTATATTATTTTTGACATTCTTTTATTAAATTCATATTGGTAATACTGATTCCTAGACTAGACTCTGAAACTCATTTCTGACGTAAAAAAAAGAGGAAGTGATCTTCCTCTTTTTTTATAGTAGTTTGTCTATATCAGACAACATGAAATGAGGAACACCCCGTGCGTTTTGATAAAGTAGATAAGACATGCACTTTGCTGAAATGGGCTTCAAACTATAAAACTTAGTGTAAAGCCATCCTTTATTGTCTCGGTTTTTTAGGCTTGCATGACTCTTTTCTCTGTGTAAAGGACTTTTGAACCACAGAGAGTTTTTGTACTGCTTCTCCGTCTTGTAGGCACAGGAAACAGAAGTTCCACATGTTCACCACAGAGAAGCCTCTGACTTCAAGTTGCAGAGCAGCTCTGAGGGAAAAAAAATGCATATCTTGCCTCCATGCAGGATAACGCCATTCTTTGGTGCATGCACAATTGCATCCATGAATGCACCCGTTCTTCAGCTATAAACCCAACTGCGCATTTTGCAAGCGTTTGTACGAGTGTTTCTTAAAAAAAAAAAAGCTCATGCTGCCACCTCCACCTCCTGGCTTCCTGTCGTGTTAAAACAGAGCATGTTAGAAAACCACAAACTGAGGCCATGTGACTCAGTAAAGCTGCTACGATACGAGTTCAGTTTGTGAATCTCAAATCCTCTTTTCAGCTCAGTGAGTCGTCGGTTTGCGTCCGTTTTGTGTCACAATGACTTTAGAGAAGCTCTTCCTGTAAAAGTACACACAGGAACCAAAAAGAAAAAAAAAAAGGGGAAGCGGAACAAGAAGAAGAAGGTGGACCGAGAGATGGACTCGACAGATGAGAACTGCAGTGCAGACGCAGAGGCAAACGGAGGTGAGTTTACAGTGGACCTAGTTGCAGGACATTGATATAAAGCTTGTATCAAAGCCCTGCAATCCTTAAATTAGCTGCCAGTTTAAGGGTTTCAACTCTTGAAATTGGTTTGGTGATGTTGACGATGATGAAAATCTAAGTTTGTGGTGGTGATCTAGATTGATGTCTGACTTTTGCCACATATCTTTGTTCTGTGTCACTCAGCTTATCCGGTCCGATGCACTGAGGAAGTACTTCTCCCTTTCTTCACAGATGAGAGTCTGCCAGCTGCCATGAACATCCGACGCCCTCCGGTCTCCCCGGGCGCCCCGCCCGCCCTCCAAGAACTCAGAGTGGTCCTGCTGGGCAGAAAGGGAGCCGGCAAGAGCGCCGCAGGGAACACCCTGCTGGGAGGAGTGGGCGGCTTCGAGAGCGGGAAGCCCACGGAGGAGTGCGTGAAAAGGCGAGCGGATGTCGTTGGCAGGAAAGTCACAGTGGTGGACACACCTGGCTGGGAGTGGTACTACCCACTCAACAGTACCCCCAACTGGGTGAGGAGAGAGACTCTGAGGAGTGTGACCCTGTGCCCTCCTGGGCCCCATGCCGTGCTCCTGGTAGTTCGCTCCTGTGCTTCCATCACAGACAGCTACATCCAGGAGATAGAGGAGCACCTGGAGCCGCTGGGAAGGGAGGTGTGGGACCACACCTTGGTGCTTTTCACCAGGGGAGACGAACTGGGTCTGACCGCCATGGAGCAGCGCATCCAGACCAGCGGTTCTGGACTCCAAAGACTCCTCCAGAAGTGCAGCAGCAGGTACCACATCGTGAACAACTACAGCAAAGGAGACGGGACGCAAGTGAAGGAACTGATAAGGAAGCTGGAGGTGATGGTGGACAGAAAGAAGGGAGGAAGGAGTCATCTGGAGCTGGATAACGGAGTCCTGTTGGGGCTGGAGGCGGACGGGAAGAGGAGAGCCAGGGAGAGGAGGAAGAAGCAGAGGCAGATGGAGGCGCAGATGCAGAGAGGGACCATCAAAGCCGCTCTCATGAGTAAGTCCTTCAGATTGTTTAATGCTGAAGAATAAGAGTTTATTACAAAATAAACTCTAGAAAAAGCACTCTAATGGCCTCCATGTTGGAACGGCCACCATATATTCACCAAGAATGACTCTCTTTAGATATTCATCCAGGGTCCACTAGTAAAAAAAAATTCTGATATATGACAAACAAATAGTTTGTCATCCTATGTACTCTAACAAAGAAAAACAAACCCACAACATCATGGATCCTTCACCGTACTTCACAATGGGCGTTAACTGCTTTCTTAGAAATTCAGGGTGTTGTTGCGTGCACTGTTAAACTGGATCGTTTGTAGCTGAAAGTTTAATTTTAACCTCACTTGACCTAAGAGGACAGCTGCAGTAAAAGTCCCAGGAGGGTTTTGTAAACTCCATGTTTACCTTTGTGATGGTAGGACAGGATGTTTCCCAAACAACCAATAGGAATGTAGATGGAGTGCAACGTTATGAAGGCCTGGCGACCAAAACTAGCTCTTTGTGTCTCTGACAGTGAGCGCTGTTGAACATTTTTAAAACTCTTTTATAGTTTTAGGGAAAACAATCTGTCCTCCCCCAGCACCTTTTGTTACTGTTCCGGGTGTTTCAAACTTTTTAGTCATTGCCCATGTCAATGACTGTGGACACGGGCAATTTTAGGTTAAATGTCAATTTCTTGACTTTGGCATTCAACATACTTAAACACATGTTCTCTCGTTTTTCCGATTTTGAGAAGTGTCAACTACATGTAGGTAAAAGGGTTTAAATACTTTAAAAACCGAAGTTATACATAGAAAACAAAATGCTTTGTTAAGTGAGTAATAGAGATTTTTGTCAAAAACATTTTTTTGAACATGCTTGTGTTTGTTCCTCACTAAATAAATTAAAAATATATTGTTTAGAGTGAGATCAGTGTAACCTAAGTGTGTCCTGTCCTCACAAACATGTTGTGACTAAAATTATTATTGTTTATCGCTTAACCTCTCAGATAGATGTTTCTTAGTTAAGTCCAAGTTTTGTGTGTTTTATAAAAGAATGAATTAGACGGGCTACTAGCAGAAACTGTAAACAAGTGGGGATTCTGGTAAAGCTAAAATAGCCTTTTAAGCTAGCCATGATTAGCCAGATAAGTACACACCCTTCATAGGGAGCTAACACCGCCAGAGGGCGCTGTTCCTACTTCCATCAAATAGAAGAAAGCCTGTTTGTGGCTGCAGCCAGCATGATTACCTTTGCGCCTGACACCCAGAGACCATCCCATCCTGCGCTACATCGCTGGTGTTAAAACCAGCTGTGTGAGTACAGTAAGCTTTAACCCTCCCTCCAGTAGCAGCATATCTAATCAGAATACTTAGAAACCTGCTGAAAACCATTGAGCAGAACACCATGGGTGAAAATGAGTGAACACACATGCAGCTTTAGAGTTTAGTTTTCAACTTGAGAGAGTTTCAGAGTAACCTTTTCAGAAGCAGAGTTGCCACCGGAGCCTCTTTAAATAGGAGTATAAATGTGCCCGGGGTGAGGTAAGCATGAATTACATGAGTAAATGCTGCTAAACCGGTGGAAAAAATGGGGGGAGTAGTTTGATGGAAACAGTGGGAGGAATATATGTCTTAAATTAACCACAAATTCATTCATTTAGGATTAGTCTCTGAATGTCACAAACATCATTTGTCACTTGGCTAATGAGAGATCCGTCCACTACCATCATCTTTTCTGCTAAGACATTGGACATGAGGAGAGAGGGTCATTGTTTTTTGTTAAAGATGGAAAATATTCCCATCCCGGTAACAACTTGACCCTTGTTCTGCGCTTTGCCTTCTGGATATAATGAGAAATGATTGCTAGCTGGAGGCATGGAAATTTTACCCAATCGCCAATGTTTGACTGCGGTGTGTGTGTTTGCATTTTCCTGCCAAACGAGGTGGACAACAAAATGCTGTCCACATGGTGACAAAACGTTGAGCATAAACCACAGAGTTTGTATCTTTCCCCCTAGGTGATGGACCCCAGGGTTCGGAGCTGGATGCACACCAGTCCTTCTCCAAGGCTCCTCGGCGGCTGCCCGAAGTCAGACTGGTTCTACTGGGAGAGCGCGAGACTGGGAAGAGCTGTGCCGGGAACGCCATCCTTGGGAAAACGGGCTTCTTCGAAGCAGGAGCGGTGACGGAGGAGTGTGTCCGCCAGCAGGCGGAGGTGGCCAGGGTGATGGTGACGGTGGTGGACACGCCGGGCTGGGAGGCCGGAGTGGCCGGTGCCACGCCGGAGCGGGTCAAACGGGAGATCATGTGCAGCGTGGCCCTGTGCCCTCCGGGGCCTCACGCCCTGCTGCTGACTCTGAGGGTGGACACTCTGGTGAGGGCGGGACACGTCAGGGAGCACCTGGAGCTTCTTGGAGAGGGTGTGTGGAGACACACGATCCTGCTGTTCACCCACGGCGACCAGCTCCGCGAGGGGGTGGACATCAAGCAGCACGTCCAGAGCGGAGGCAGGGACCTGCAGTGGCTGCTGGAGAAATGCAGGGGCCGGTACCACGTGATCGGCAGCGGAGACGGCGAAGGACGAGGCAGCGGGGGGTCCGCAAAGGTGACAGAGCTCCTGGAGAAAGTGGAGAAGATGGCGACGATGAACCGGTGCGAAGCTTTTTCTTGCGTGGTGCAGGAAGTTAGGGATTTGAGCCTCCAGAGGAACGAAAAGTTCAACCAGCGGCTGAAGGAGATGGTGGACAAGATGGTTCGTCAGGAGGCCGAGTTGAAGAAGCTGAGGGACAGGGAGGTGAAGAGCATCAGGTGGTTCTTTGACAGGAAGAAGAAGGTGAAGTCGCCGGGAAAGGCCGACGTACAAAGAGACGAGGAGGAGGACGAGGACAGGCGGGTCGGTGAAATAAGAAATGACTTTGGCGACCTGGAGGAGAGGATGAGGTGGCTGACGGAGGACAGAGAGAGGGAAATTCAGGATCTTGGCCTTGAAAACGAGAGGATCCGAGTCGCACTAAACCAACGTCAGCAAGAGAAACACGAAGCGGAGCTGAACCTGGAGCTAAAAGAGAGGGAGATCGAGGAGCTGAAGGAGCGGACTGACGAGCAGCAGCTGAAGCTCCTCGATCTCGAACGCACCTCCGAACACGAGAGGAAGCGAAGGGAGGATGAAATCAGAGCAGAGAGACAGGAATGGAGGAAAAAACTTGACGAGAAGGAGGAAACTGTGGCGGTGCTTAAAAAGGAGAGAGGAGAGTGGATCGAACGGTTTGAAGCTTTACAAGTAAAAATGGAGCAGATTGAAACACACTATACTGATTCTCTAAGAAAAGAAGGAGAGAAAATCAGGGAGATGGCAGAGAGGGAGGAAAAACTGATGAAAGAGATGGAAAATCGAGACAAGCAGCTGGAAGGACTGAGAAGGAAAGCTGCAGAGGAAAAGCAGATGATGCTTGAAAGCTTGAACACGATGGAAAAAAGCACGGAGGAGCTGAAACTACAACACCAAAGAGAAATGGAGGAAAAGAAACTCAGATAAAAGATATAAAACTGCGGCACGAAGAAGAGATGACCAGAAAAACTGCTGAGAGCGAAAGAAGCATAGAGACATTGAGAGTTCAGCAGAAACAAGAAGCTCACAAGACATTAAAAGAAAAAACAAATGACATTGAACGACTCGAGCGGCTGCACGAGGAGGAAATGAAAAACATGAAGCAAGAGCAAGACAAACAAGTAGCACAGCTAAATGAGAAGTTTGCAAAAGAGAAAAGTGAACTTTTGGAGACAAAAAAGAGAGAATTAGCAGAACTAAAACAAGCACATCTGACTCAGATGGAAGCAAAAGCGCAAGAACGTGAGAGAAACGAAGAGATGATTCAACTACAGCACAAAAAAGACCTGGAAGCACACGTCCAGGAGAAAAACACAGAGCAGGAGGCCTTGAAGCTGAAGCACCAAGAAGAAATGGCTACAAAAATAAATGAGATGGTTAAACTCATGGAGGAAAGAGAAGTTGACCGCAAGAAGGAAGTCGGTAAGATAGTCAAAGAGAAGGGAGAGGAAGTCAAAAAGGTCAGACAGGAATACACAGAAATACTAAGCAAGCTGGAGGGAGAGAGGCAGAGAGAAAGAGAGGAGCTGAAGCAACAAATAGATGAAGGAGAGCAGGAAAAACAGAGACGGATGAAAGAGTTACAGGACAAGTTTGTTGCCCAAACAGAAGAAACTGGGCGAGAACGGGCAAGCATGGCGCAAGATCTGCAGCACAGTCGAAGAGAAACCGAAGAAGTCAAATGTGAACTGAAAAAGCAAGTTGAAATCAGGGCAGCAGAGAAAGAAAAACACAAGAAAGATTTGCTGCAAAAGGAGAAAGAGGTGGAGGAAATGAAAGAGAGCTTTAAAGAATTAAGAGAGACAGTCCAACAGAAGGAAGAAAGAGAGAAGGAGCTTCTGAGTGAAATTGAAATCAGAGAAACGGACAAAGAGAGATGCAAGAACGAGTCGGAGCAGCAGATGGAGGAAATGAAGGAGAAGCTCAACGAAACGAAAGAGAAGATGCAGCAAACAGACGAAAGGCTGAAAATCCTTTTAAATGATATGAAAGCAATCGAGCAACAACTAAAAACAAAAGAGGAAGAAACCGAAGAGATGACATTAACTGTTAGGGAAATGAAGAAAGAAATCAGAGATAAGGAAGAGAAAGAACTCATTTACCTGGAGTGTAAGAAGACTCGGAGCAGAAACTGGAGAGAAAAGAGCAAGAAGCTGAAAAGATGAAGGAGCAAATAAAAGAGCTCGAGCAACACTTGCACCAGGCCAAGGAGCAAAGAGAGAAAGACGGCTTGAGCAAGAAGAAGGCGCAGCAAACTCTGGAAGAAAACGGCAGAGTGATAGAAAAGTTGCAACAGCACATAAAGGACATCGACGAGATTCTGCAGAGAAAGGACGAGGAGCGGGGCGAAATCATCCTGAACCAGAAGAAGGAGGCCGAGCAACGCCTGCAGGAGACGGAGCGAAGGATGGAGGAGATGAGGCAAGAGCTTCTGGAAGACATGGAAAGCAAACTGAAAGAGAAGGAGATGGAGAAAGAAAGCATCAAACGGCAGGTTGACTCCACAGAGGCAAGATGGAGGGAAGAGCTGAAGAAGACGGAGGAGAGAGGAGCGAACGAAATAAACAAGCTTCTAGAGATTATCGAGAAGAAGACGAAAGAAATAACAGAAGCAGAAAGACGTCTCGCAGAGAAAGAGGGAGAGGTTGACGAGCTGAAAAGACTGTGCTCAAACCACTGCAAAGACATGGACGAGTTGAGAGAGAGCAATGAAAAGCTTACACTTTGTATCACTGAGATGCAGCAACGCCATGCAGAGGAAGAGAAGAAGATTGAGACACAAATGATGGAAAAGCTGCAGGAGAAAGAGGAAGAGCTCAAACGTCTCCTGCAAAAGGACAAAGACAACGAGATGGAGCTCGTCCAGCTGAGGCTGACCATCGAGCAGACCAAGTCAGAGCTGAAGGAGCTCACCGAGAGAATGGAGAGGGAGATGACGAGCATGATTCAGGAGTACGAGAAAGAGCTCAAAGAAAAGACGGAGAACATAGAGGCCGTCGCAAAGGAGAAGGAGAGTCACGAGCAAAGCGTCGGGTCGTCACAGAGAGATACGAGGAGAGCCAAAAGAGAGCGGAGGAGCTGCAAGAGCACAACGAAAAGATGAGAAAAGAGACCGAAAATCTCAGCGTCAAGTGTGAGGAGATGAGGAAGAAGAGCGAGGAAGAGGTTAGGGAGCATCTAGCAACATGTGAGGCGAAAGTAAAGAGCATAGAAGCTGTCCTTATGGAGAGAGATTCAGAGGTGAAAGCTTTACAAGAAGCCAATGACAAACTTCAAGGAGAGGTGGAAGTGATTAAAGCGAGGGACGACAGGAGCAAGATTCAGATAAATGAGCTGGTGGAGAAACAAAAAGAGCAGGCAAAGAAATATGACGAAGAATGTCTAAACAGAGAGAAATTAGCCGAGGACAGAGAGCGAGCTGTGAGGAGAGAGGAAGAAGAGCTGAGCAAAAGAAGAGACGACCTCAGTGCAAAACAGGAAGAACTTGTTGAAATGGAGATAAAGTTGAAAAATCAAGAATCTGAGCTTCAAAAACTCCAAGCGAGTCTAGAGATAAGAGAGAGAGAAGCAGAGGAAATGGATAATCAAATGACAGAGCTGAACTTAAGGAAGCAGGTTATCCGGAAGAAGGAAAAGGAGCTGGACGCTTTGCTTGGAGCGCTGGAGGGCAAACAGAGAGAACTGAGCTCTCACGGTCAAGACCTCCAGAAGAAGGTCAGAGGTCTGAAGGATCAAGGGAAGGAGCTGAAGGACAGAGAGTGCTACCTAAAGAACGAGGAGCAGGAGCTGCTCAACCTGAAGTCAGAACTGCTGGTGCAAAACGAGTACGTCAACTGCACAACGCAGGAGCTGGACGAGATCCGCCGGGATATGGCTTTGCTGAAGGAGGAGCTGTGCACCAGGGAGACAAAGCTAAAGGAGTCGCTCAAAGACATGAACAAATGGGAGCTGAATCTCAGAAAACGAGAGGAAGCGTTGGTCAGGAGGGAGCAAAGGGTCGATGACAGCATTGACGAAACGGGTTCTTTCCATCTATTAGCCGAAGATAACTTACCTTTGATGGACCAAGAAGTCAAGGATGGGAGGTTAAAGGGAAGAGGGAAAGAGTCAGCCGTAGAAGATGCTACTAGCCCCACACAGACAAATAAATGTCACTTTGAAACACTTTTAGAAACAAAACAAACTGAAGAAAACAAGAAGATCAGAAGTTTAAGGTCCCTACCGAACCACAAAGACCCGGGCAGTGACTTGAGAGTGATGGTCCTGGGAGAGAGGTGGTCTTCTCGGTGCCCAACAGGAGTCACCATCTTAGGCGGAGAGGCGTCTAAGTTCAGCGGGTCCGGCTTCAGGCCCTGGAGAGGTCAGATAGCCGGGAGGCGCCTGGCGGTTGCAGAACCGCTGGGTCTGAAGTGGCGAGACGGACCCAATGCGACCGACTTGGCGCAACGGAAGAGCATCCTAGAAAGTGTCTCCTGGTGCCGCCCGGGCGCTCATGTCGTCCTCCTGCTCGTGCCCGCCTTCCTGACCTGCACGCGGAAGTACAGGAGGGCCGTGGAGGAGCACGTGGGCTTGCTCGGGGAGGACGTCTGGAGGCGTACGTTGGTGCTTTTCACCTGGGGGGAGATTCTGGGGGAGAGCGTGGATCAGCACATCCTGAGGAACGGGGAGCTGATGGGGCTCATAGAGAGGTGTGGGGGCAGGTACCATGTGCTGACGAGCAAACGAAACAACTCAAAGATCAAGGCGTTATTTGAAAAGATGGAAGATATAGCAGATTTAACTTTAGAAATGTGAAGACTGAGTAATTATTTTTTCACATGTATAATATGTAAATAAGTTTGAATAAAACTACCTAAAAGTGGAACAGTCTTAATTTCTGCCACACAAACCTTTACTTAATATGTAATTCTGTTTCTTCTTACCTCAAATAAATTAAATGGCTCACAAATTAAAATATTTAAGGATATAAATGAGGAGCTGAATTGACTGTCAAGTCAAAATAAAAAAAAAATCGAAAACCCTGAAATGCTAGAGGTGAAAAAAAAATCACTTCAGTAAAATACAAAAAAACTTGTAAAATCTGCACTTAACCATGTTTTATTAACACCCTGTTTCCTGAATGTTTCATAAAGACTCATCATTCATTTAATAAAAATAAATAAATGCTGTAGGCTTGATTTATCAGAGAAGCCTCATCTGACCTCAACTGCAATCGCCTCACTTCCTCCACTAGATGGAGCCCTTGAGTCGGTGTAGACTTCCCTCCCTCAGGACTAAATGTATCAGTGTTGAAAGTCACAAATGGTGAAAAACATGATGGTAAAAGTATAATGAAGCCCCGTCAAACACGCTTCAACTGTGTTTCACGGGTTTCTGTGTAATGGTTACTTTTAAAAGGAAAGAGCACACAAAGCCTGACTATTGCAGGCCCCTGTGCTTCATCTTTACTTGAGGCATTTCAGGAGAAACCGTCTTGCAATTATAACCCCAGGGAGCCGGCCGCACACTGAGAGGACCCCTGCTTTGACAAGTAAATTATGACTCTTGATGAGAGCATCGCGCCTCTTTCAAAATGCAATTTCTGACAGTCGGGAAAATGCAGGGGGATACATACAACAACTTCCATCATCATCTGCAGAGCCACATACAACATCCAAAAAACACTCGTGTGCAATCATCGCGACTAATAATTATGGAGTGTGAGTGCTGGTCTGAATCCAACATGGCAACAGTCTTTTTTTCATGTGTTTTTTTTTTCTACCTATAATCTGTCCATTCAGTGTGAGCCGCCTTTAGACGCAAGATGAGAGGGTGTTGTGTCAAGATAGATCTGTCTCTCCTTTGATCATCTCTGCAGGATGGGCCTTCTTCTTTGTCAAAGCATCTGGGAAGAATTAAGGAAAAAAAAGTTGTCAAATTGCAGTTGATGTAGACATAATTTTCCTGCACTTAGCATAATGTTTTCATGCCCCCGGCACAAAATCAGTCTTAGTATCCCATAAGCAATATTCTTTTTTTTTTTTTCCTTACAGCCTTAGATTCATCATCCTTTATATGATTTAAAATATCACAGAAAGTGATTCACATGTTATAGCACATGTCCAGGTTGTGCCTCACCTTTCAACCAATGGCCGCACCATTGGTGCCCCTCCCACCACCCAGCAACTTTTAGTCTGGACGATGGATGGATGTGAAATGGGTTTTATTTGCACATGTATGTTGATCACGTTTTCTTCTTCTTCTGTTACTCTCCCCTCTTCATAAACAAACCTCAGTTGAAGTTTATGCTCCTGTCAAACCATCTGCGTTCAGTGGTGTAGGAAGACACAACACCATCAGAAGTGTCCAAAATGTGATTATGTATCAAAAATGATTCACATTTGCCCCAGAACGTAGATGGGCAAGTTCCTCTCTACTTTGGAATATGCTGGAAAAAAAACAAAACAAGTTTGGTCAGAAAATAGCTGTAACATTTAGCAAATGCTACCTAGATTTTGGCAACAGTCTATAGGAAAAATTGAGATAACTTTCAGTGAAAATGGACCACAAGCAGATGTGAAAGAAACAAGGTAAGTTGAGAAGCAGAAGCGTCGTACAACATGCTGGAAAGTGTTTATAATAATGAAGATTTGTGTTCACAGGATATGTAGCCTGTTAGCTTGTCTAACCTAACTATAACAAAATAAACTATAAAACTTGTTCCTCAAGTCAAGTTTTATCAACACAGCAGCAATTATAAAGCTAACAAAACAAGATTTCATATTTTGGTTCCTCACATATAAGTCATACTTCAAAAAACTGCTAAAAGAGGTCACATGTAGGGTTAGCACAGCAACATGTTTCACTGAGCGCAGCTAGCAGCTAGCTAGAGTCTTTATCAGAGTGAAAGTGTTTAGGTTATCCGTGAAAGAAGTTAAACAAGTTAAATACTCAAAAGGGAAATAAAGTTTTAACATTTTTTATAGTTTTATAGTTCTGATGTTGAAACAACGTGTAGCTTTTAAACAGCTGCATTAAAGCAACACATATGGAGCTTTGGCGTCTAAAACATGCAGAGTTTCTTTTGTGGAGCAAGTTCTTTCTGTGTTTTTGGTTTCTCATCAAAATCACACTGAAGTAATGTGTTTTCAGGGAAAACCTTTGCTTTTCCCTAAAAAAATAAAAAGTACTTCCACAAAGTTAAACATTTAGATTTAGTGCTATGCTGTGAGGTCCTGACAAGGTGAAAAATTGGATGTGTGAATGAAGAATAAAAGAGAAGATAAAATTTTACAGATTTATTTTTTAGAGACCCCCCAGACCATCATACTCTTTTGTCGTTCCATTCCACACTATTTAAAAGGCAAATGTTCCGACTTTCCAAACGCTTCTGGCTCCACACTGAGATTCCCACACTGAACGTTGCCGGCTGATGAAACCACTCTCGAACGCTCATTTTGGTTTTAGCTGGCACTAGTTCAGATTAAAGCAACACTGTAACCCTAATTTCTCTTTATTTGCTGCCTTTTAAGGTCTTGATTGAGGCTTTTGGGAAAATATGGATGGGGCCACATTTACATGCAACACAATAGGCAGCGATGCACAGTCAATCACGTCCGCAAGCGCTGGAAACCAAATTACTGGGGCTGTTTTAAAACAGAAGTTAATGGTTGGGCTGATTTCTATTAAGGTCTGTGCACTCTCATTTGAATAATGGTCGTCCCTGCAATGTTGGTTTTTTTTTCTTTCTTTTCTGTTCTGCACTTGACCCAGGAAGGAAATGAATGTGTTTCGGTTTAAACACCTCAATTAATATTCAAGTGGTTTTAATACCCCAGGTTTAATATGACTTCACCGTAATAAGCATTGCAGCCTGGAGCCAATTAATGATAAATCATATTCTGTGACTGCAGATTGATTTGATAAAATCCTACCACAAGCACAACATGGAAACAAAAAAAACAGTTATTCTGAATGGGGCTCAAAGTTGATCAGTGTGAATTAGTAAGCATTTTTAATATGGCTTTTCATCGCTAACTTCTAAACAAATTAATAACATTCTGTAGATTTAGCCAAATAGAATAACAAATCAATAAATTAGCTAAAACAATTCTTTGGTTTCTTTGGAACAGATTTTTGATGTATCGCCTTTTCTCTCTGAGCTGAGACGACTCTTCCAGGTAGGTGAAAATGTAGTTATTTGCATGATTGCAAAGGTCAGTCAAAGCCTCTAGAGGGCAAGGATTAATATTGAACTTGATGGACCATGAGGAGGTGCATTCATACCCCTTGTCGCCCTCAGTTCCCATCCTGGCCACTTAATGGGGGAGGAGGAAGGTAAATTTACAAAAGTTAGGCATTCACTGTTACTGGAAGATCATGAAACACACCCAATATTTATTTGCAAGGTCCTTTCAAATCTGTGCTGCTGTAGCAAAATGCTGAGCTGTATTTGAGAATGCTGCATAGATTGTAAGAAGACTTAGCAAAAAGTAAAACCAAGGAAGAAATGTGCTAGGAGAACCAGATGATCTTTGGATCTGTAGCATGTTTACCCAAGGCGAACATGTTCAGAAAAATTCAAAGGTTTTAAAAATAAGTTTGTCGTCGCCACTAACGTTCTCATAATCAACCTTTGGCTCAAACAGTGACTGAAAACTCAAATGAAATTTGAAAACGTTAGAGTCCTGGCTAGCTCATCGTCAAGCATAATGCTGAGCAACAACAAATGAATAGCTTGAATCTCACGGCTCTTTTGATCTCATCAACATCAATGTATATAAAGCTGATTTATCTGTGTCATTCCTTCAATATAAATTCTATTACATGATGTCATGCAGTGGCAATCCACTCTCCATCACTTTTTAATGCAAATCTGATGTGTTTATTTTTTAACACAGAAATGCAAACCGTTCCTGCGGTGTGTCTTTTCACAAAGTCTCAAAATATTACATTCTATTACAACGTTTTACAAAAAATAACTGCTGTCGTTTTATCCACTAGACCCTTCCGTTTATTTTTCCCCCTCTGCATATATTCCCATCTCCCCTCCTTCTCCGCCTCCTCTTCGGAGCGGAGGAGGGAGAGATGAAGCGAGGAAGAGGAGCGAAGCCGCAGATGATGAATCCCCCTCTGGACTGCATCGTTTCCGGCTGAGCGCGTCCAGTGGGCCAGAGCCAGGTCCTGGAATCTAGCTAATGAGACGCTGGCCCCCCTGGGGGTCGCGTGCCCTCCCATTGGCCGAGGAGCTGGCAGGAGCGCAGATGATAGGCTGATTGACTGCTGTCAGAGCGAGTTGGACGTCATGCTCGGGGTTTTTATATCAAGTGTGGCACGCAGTAAAGAAGCTAAATGAGCAGAGAGTACTATGTTCTTTAACGCGTGTGAGATTTTTCACCCTAAAGGGCTTGGAAACAAAACCAAAAGAGGTGAAAACGATTGTTTTTGTCTTCGTTGTTTTCGTGCATCAATTGATTTTGTATGTTTGGGAGTCGATCTGAATATGCAACGTTTGTAAGATTATTAATTTAACACGTTTCCTGGCGGCTCTGAATGAAGTCATGGTCGACCTTTGATCTTTGGGTTTCCTCCTAAGGGAGAGTGAGTCACAATACGCCCACAGATACATGGTTTTAAGGATTTAATGCTTTTGAAATACATCACAATACCTCAGTAAGACAGGCTGGCATCCATTACCTCTCTCTATAGCAGTATAGATTTTATTTATTCAGAAAGACATCCACCTTCGAGAGAGAAAGCTATATGGTATTTATCTTACTGCAGAAAGAAAACATTGCTTTTTTTTTTACTGCTTGAAAAATGCCAAACTTTCCACAAAATACGGTGAGTTGCAGGTCAAACCGTACGTGTAATTAGGGGAACGAGGTGAGCTGGTTTTGAAATTGGAGATAATTGGAAAAGTTGAACTTTTCTTTTTGTGGTGTTTTTCAGAAGAACAGGAATAAAGAGGGTTTGGGGAGGGGAGAGTAACACGAGTTCAAGACATTTGAAATGTACTTAAGCGGAGGATGTGAAAAAGTCCAACCCTCTGCTTTTTCACCCCGGCTTTGACATTTAGCTTCTCCGTCTCAGCGGCGTTCTTGGAACTGTGAGTTGGGTTCAGCTCAGGGTCAGGACGGGAGGAGAGGGAAAGACGAACATTTCAGGTCCTAAGTGGGCGTTCTCCGATCAGCCCATGGTGGCAGATGGCCGACGGTTAAATGGCAGCAGGAGGAGGAAGAAGAGGAGGAAGAGGGAGTAGAGAGCTGCTACCAAGATGGAAATAAGAAAATTCAATCCATGACTTACTGCTGACAATTTGGAAAGTACAGTATTGTAGAAACCATGAAGGAGAACGACTCACAGTCACTCTGTTCTTTAATAATGTGCTTTTTTACAGATGTCTTTGAACTTTTAAATAGTAATTTTGCATCTTCAAGTAGATATTACACATTGGTCATTGCATATCTGAGTCATTTCTATAATTTTTATGGACTTCTCTGAGGTCTGAGGGATACATTTATCATCATTGGTGAGCCAGAAAAATGCAGGGTGACAACTGTTTCAGACACATCTTCATTATTGCAGACAGAGCGTTTGCACACAGCAGAGAGATCAAATTTTTCAGAACGAGGCTCCATGAAGTTATAATCGATTGTTTTGTTAAAAGTTGTAGAAAGACGTCACATCGTATTGGGTTTCTGGAAAACTGAAAAAGAAAATCCTCCGATTTTGTTGACACTTTTTTTCTTCTTGTTCACAGAGATGGAGCTCTGGGGTGAAACTCTGACACACTAAAATATCCTCCCCACACGAGAGTTGAATCTGTTCCCATTCCTGTGTCAGCTCCTCTTCTTGTCTCTCTTCCCCTTTTATTTCCAATTTGATCAATTTGCATCGCTTCCCTCCGGCCTGTTTACTTCAGCCCGTTAATCGACCTGCGGACTCTCTCTGCGCTCATGAGTCGGGTCATGGAGTCAGTGTGAGCTGCTGCATTCATCTAATTAATCAAAGCGGGATTACGTTATAACAGATGTGATACTGTGAGAATGCCTGGCAGCGGAGGGGTCAAAAGTTCACAGAGGATGAGCGCCCTCTAGCGGCCAGCGCGCTGGATGTACAAACGCTACGCATCATGACCGTGTACGTCCCGAGGCAACAACAATTTTAGTGATATTTGTATCTATTTGAAATGTTTCTTTTCCCGTCTCATCCTTTCATACCGAACACACACATCCACCGAAGGGAGCGCTTCACCTCTGCTGCGTTACATTATATAAGACTGAGGGGAAAAAACTGGATTTGCGTGACAGTAGAGCGGAGGAATTACATGATTAAAACACACACACAGAGAGAAAGAAAACACTCTCCTCCTATTTGACATCTCAACTGCAGCAACTGAGCTGCGTTTTAGTCGCTTTACCTCATTTGAACTCTTGATGGAAGAAAAATGTCACGTTTTGGAGGAAAAAATCTCCTCGATCACAAAGGCCGCGCTTGTTGGGAAACATCAGTGAATACCTGCACACATCCCACCGTTCACTCAGACCTCTGTAAATATTCAATATGCTCCAGCTGAGAAAATTCGGTGACCCCCGCATTGCGCATATTTTCGTATAAAAACCCTTTCCCGAGAGTCGTCTAGCGCCGTGTAACACCTTAAAAACGGCTTCCTCTCACCTTTCCTCTGGGACTGAATGCAGGGGGCATTTATTCCATTTTGGCTTTATCTCCATTACCCTTATGAAAGTTTGATAAGTCATCCGTCACAGCTCTGGATGGAGGTGAGGAGCAGATAAAAGATTAATTGTCTATGCATAATGAAGTCATCCTGGGGAAAAAAACGCAATGTTTTTCCACCTCTTGGCCTGTTGGCGTGTCGGTGACCTTCATGCTGCAACAGAATAAATACGAGCTAAAATAACCTAAATAGCAGAAGCAGCCGGTGGGAAAATATTGCAAACTGCAAATCAAACCGAGGAGAAAAAGAAAAACAGAGAGAAGAGACTGGCCAGTCGTTCAAAAAGTGATCATGAAAGTTTAACTGGAGTTTTTGTTTGAGAGACTGGGGGACTGATTTGGAGTTGAAGGAGGAGCTGATGATGTCAGTGATAAAAGGGGAAACGGCTGGTAGACCAACTGCTACAAGCTCAGATGGGTTTGGGTCCAAAGCTTCCTCTCCTCTGTCTTGCACGCCTCGGTTCGAAACAACCAATCAGAGCCGGGGGGGGTGGTTCTTAGCGCTGTCAATCATACGCTCCCCCTTCCTCTCTGCTACGCTACAGCTTCTAACCGCTATAGCAATCCCTCTCATGAATGCTAATGCTACTTAGCATAGCCTCCAGTGACGGCAGGTAAATGGTTTTCCTGTAACTACTCCGTCAAAAGTGCTTTGAGCAGTGAATACAAGAGGTTGATTGACAGCACTAAGACCCTCCTCCTGGCTCTGATTGGTGGCTTTTGACTGGGAGCGGTGTACTTCTTCAGATGTCAATAGTGGCACTGCGAGAAGGTAGCGATTATCTACCTTACAGACTATCTCTTTCATAGCATACTGTCAGTAAATAATGACACTTTTAACACACATGTAAAAAACAAATAAAAAAAATAAATAAATAAAAGTTATCTACTGCAGCTTTAATATAAATGGTGTCTATGTTGTCTTGGAAAACTGACAGTGAGGTATTGCACTTATTTACAGTGAAGGATCTGGAGATTGGGCTGCACAGTGGCGCAGTTGGTAGCACTGTTGCCTTGCAGCAAGACGGTTCTGGGTTCAATTCCCGGCCTGGGGTCTCTCTGCACGGAGCTTGCATGTTCTCCCTGTGCATGCGCTCCGGCTTCCTCCCACAGTCTAAAAACATGACTGTCAGGTTAATTGGTCTTTCCAAATTCTCCCTAGGTGTGTGTGTGCATGGTTGTTTGTCCTGTTTGTTTCTGTGCTAACCGCTATAGCACCCTGTCCAGGTACACACCTCTCTCCCGGAATGCAGCTGGAGATCGGCACCAGCAACTCCCGACCCCATTAGGGACAAGGGTGAAAGAAAATGGATGGATGGATCTGGAAATTATCTCTGAGTTCAAGGAGTTTATTTACTGTTAGATGAGTCAAAGTGTATTAGTTTTCTGTTGTAGGTATTGCTATTTTTTGACACTGAATGTAGTTTTTCTTTTCTTTAATAAATCAGTCTGCAAAAACGATTTAGACAGGATGCTTCCTTTCTCACAACATTTAAAAAACCCAAATCTCTCCATCCGTATAAACTGAAACGTGGACGCACTGCTCTGCTGTTTACGCATCTCTGTGTTGAATCACCTGATGGAAACAAAGGTTCAGTGAATTGACTCTGGACAGGGAAAATCAGCATCTTGTTGTTTTTGCCGCAGAAATGACAGACACACTTAGGGAGATTATCGGGGTGTGAACCCTGGGGCCAAATGAGTCACAATGTTCTGGTTTTAAAAGCGAGAAAAACAGACAAAAACAAATAAAGTCAAGAATTGCAACGGGAACGCAGAGAGTCACAGAGACAAAGCCGTACACACAAACTCTGACAACAAGCCTTAGACTTAGTTTAATGCTGAATTCAACACCCCCAGAGAAAAACAAGGTGGTGGCAGCGTCATAACGGCCCGATGCGTGTCTCAGTCCTAAATAAAAACCTGTCAGAAGCTGCAAAAGATCTGGTAGCGGGACAGTCCTAAAATATAGGACGATTAAATGATTTGGTCTAAAGAAGATTCATGTTGCAAAGGGGCCTAGTCAAAGTCAAGACCTATGTCTAATTCAGAATTCGGTTCCAGATTAGAAAAACAAAACTCTACATCCATCTGACGAATAAAAGAATAAACTTATGTCATTATTGATATTCATGTTGCCAACAATAAAGAGTTGTCTGCACAGACTCATATTTCTGTTTTTTTTTTTTTTGCACAAAACTGAAAGTCATGGTTCCAGTAGCAACAAATTATTAATAATCAACTGTTTAGTCCAACAGCCTGGGCCTAAAGCCCTCTGAAGATGGTTTATCAGCCACACTGGAAGGCTCTTCTTGATATTTGATCAACACAAAGTGAAACAACTGCCCTGTGAAGAACAGCCAGTCAGTGACTTGTCTTGGATTGCCATGCTGTAGCCTCTGGATACCCATGAAAGAGTGGGCCCTCGGAGTTAGCATTACTATGATTCACATTGTGCCCAAAGTCATTAATGCGTACATGTGGCCAAGTCTGTCAAATTGAGTCGCCGTTTCTTTTCTCGCGTACGTGTTTGTGAGTCACAAGTCGCAGTTTAGGAAGTTTTTTTTTTTCTTTGCCCGTTATTTTCATTATACACTCGCTCATTGTGTTAATTCAAGTTGTCAGCAGAGATCAAGATTTAAAGGCATTGCAGTTTTATGCAAAAGAGGATATTATGTGGACTGCGCCACGCATGTGCAGCTGCAAAGCCCTAAAGCTTGTGAGCAAAGTAAATCGGCGAGCGTCATAAAAAATGCATTCAGCGGCATATGGTGTGCCAAGCTGCGTTAGAGCCAATCCAGCTGCAGCCCGTACACTCACACTGTAAATCCATATCCATTACTGCCATTTTTTTTTATCTGCAGAGTTCAACAGTTCAAACTCCGTCACACTGGAGAAACCCCTTGACATCTGCTCCTGTTGCCATCGCAACTGCCGCCTCTGCTGCCGCTGATGATGCTGCGGCCGTGGCTGACAGATCAGAGGAGAAGGAGAAAAAGGGGGTAAATAGGAGAAAGGGGAGCGTTTCTTCTGCTGCAGGTGCAATCTGATGCTCTGTGAAGCTAACTAAAGTGCAGAGAAGCTCACTTTTCCAGAGCGCTGCCGGTCGCACTCTTCAATCCTCTCACACACCTGGACTATTACAGGTGTTTTTCCAACACATCGGAACGCATTGTATCCTTGATGCTCCTGAGGGAAAGAGGTGTCTGTGGCCGTCGTCAGTGTCACAGAACCACAGCGATACATTCAGACTGCTCAGAATAACAAACGCTTCAGAAATACTTTTGGGGTTGTTTGTACTAATTTGAACAAACTGTTCAACTTTCCTATTCAAGAGACCTCAAAGCTGTCAGCGGGATAATATTTTATTTTGTTCCAAGAAATATTAGGCAAGTTAGGATTTACATTTTGAATTATTGCATCTAGACAATCGGTGTATATGACGCCGAATCGTTTTTGACTTTTCATGCCACTACACACACACACACACACATACACACCTACACCCCCCCCCCACACACACACACACACACACACACACACACACCATGCATACCAACCGTCCCAAACTATACACCATCTACTGCAGGGGTATCAAACTCATTTTCATGTGGGGCCAAATCAATATTATGAGTGCTCTTAAAGGGGCAGTTGTGCCAGAATGATAAAACCTGTTCAAAAACTATTAAAATATCAATAAATTTTTAAAATTAATATTGTTGAACATCTTTTCAGTCCCTCCAGGATTTTGTGATACTTTTTGTAATTTTTTTGTTTTTCAGTAAAAATCAAATAGTTTGTGGTAAATGTGACTTTTTATTATTCGCTGTATATATTATGGATTATAATCTGACATCACTTAAGGCTGAGGCAACTGTTTAGTACAAGTAAGAAGGTTTTTGACAATTTTTGAGAAAAAATAGGCAAGTAGCTCCCAATTATGTATTAGCGCAAAAAAGTGCAGGGATTGGTTGATTTTTGTGTGAATTTCCATGATAATTTTCAAGAAACTGGAGGCAGTAAGCAGATTTTTTTTTTAAAATGCACTGATTTGATCAATAACATAATATTTAAGCAGAATTAATGTTTAGTCAAGAATCTAGAGGGCCACATAAAAAGCTGCTGCGGGCCGGATTTGGCCCTCAAGCCTTGAGTTTGACACGTGGTTTACTGTGTCTTCCTGTTTGGATTAAATAGTAGCTAGTTGGGAAAACGATGATAAAGGTGCAGCATTGCAAACAAATGGTCAGTGGTCAACTTCCCATTTGTCTGGGGAAAAGAACAATATTTGATTTGAGTGCAACTTAATTTTTTTGTCATTATGTGTGAATGCGGACCCACATAGAAACAAGGAAGAGAGAGCGAGAGCGTAGCAGAAAGTAAACCAGTTACAGCTATTAGCTTGCTAACATTTCAACATTAGCACTTTTACACGTTAGCTCACAAAGTCAATATTTATGAAGGTTGAGGTATAGTTTAGAAGTATAGTGACTGTACTTGTACTGTAATGTAGGAAGCTTGTACTCTAGACCAGTAAAACTAAACCATAACGAACCAGAGTCTGAGGTAGCCTGGCTTGCTAAAGCTAGCATAATGCCCAATCAAAATTCCCCATTTAACAGTTAAGAGCATCTGTTAATGATTAATGATGAGCACCAAGTCACAAAGCAATTATTTACATAAATTAAAGAAAAACAAGTTTATTTTCAATTAATTTAAAAGCCAGTTGTCATTTTAACAGTTGTGACGTCATCCACTCTTTTTTTTATTATTAAAAAAAAATTATGCAATAATGAGTACAATTACCAGTAGATTTTCTCAAACTGGTTAATATCAGGGTTAAAAATTAAGATGATGTTAATTACATGTTTTGTTTTTTTTTATCAAAAATAACAATGTTGCTGTCCATCGTTCCAGAAGACGCTCGCTTAATGTCGGGGAAGCAAAAAATACATTTTTGTTTGTTTTGTAAAAGAAGATAAAAATCCCCACATTCAAATATTTTTTTTATTCTGCAACAATTCACAAGAGACTTTTAATAGTTCACTTTTAAATTTACAAATTTCTATCTGTCTGAGAGACGGCTGAGAGAATGCACATGCTGGATGTAGAAAGGTTGCTCACGCTCAGGCCCATTTATTTATTAATCACTTAAAAAGAGAAAAAAAATGAATAAGAAATAAGGCCCGGTTGTAGCATATAAAGTGTTTCATGCAGCCCCTTTGTAGCATATCTGTGCACGCAGAAGGAAGAAGTGGTCAAACAGTGGGCCTTTAGCATGAGTGAGGTTATTCCATCAATTTTAAATGTTTGGGCGACTTATTTCAGCAACTTTAGAAAATAGCATCTTCAAAAGAATATGTGAATGTACTGAGCAAACAATGTGATCTTACTGCTTCCTATAAATATTTCAAAACAATTTAAAATGCTTTAAATAAATACCTGGGGGTTTTTTGGGGGTTTTTTTTGTCGCATAAGAAATGCGCTTATAAAAATAACAATGATCACCTTTATTTTGGTCCATGCTGCACACAAACCGATTAAACCCTCTAAAATATTTGCATATCTCCACGGGAGGTAAAATAAATGGAACTATTTCACAAATTGACACCTAAATTGGCTATTTAGAGTTTAGCGTGTTCACAAAGTGAGCTCAGATTTGAAATTAATTCCCTCAAAATGTGTTTTCAAATTGCCAACAGGGTTAAAGTGGGACTTGTTAGCAAAAATATTTCTCCCATCATTAAGTTAATTTAATTTCATGTTAAATCGCACGCTCCAGAGTTGGAAATAATAACAATAATGACTGTGATAATTAAGATTTAAAAAAAGAAGAAAAAAAAAGACACCAATTAGCGTGCTCATTTGTGCATCTGACTGGGTGATGAATAATTCATGAAATTAGAGAATGGAGGGATCAGCTTTCCCACTGAGGGGTGGATCAGTATAAAGACAGGAGACAGTGGCTTTTCTTAGGAAACATGCTCAGACTGCTGCTGCTGCTGCTGCCTGGATACAGCTGCACAAGCCAGGTAATTCTCATTCACATACTAATTACTTTATTTTATTAAAATTACTGAGGTTTATATATATATATATATATATATATATATATATATCATTTTAATGCAGTACATGTTTAAATTCCTGTTTTAGACATCTATTTTTACCAAAATTTTCCAAATATTTTTACTTTCATTTACAGGTACAAACACTAAAAGGAATATGTTGCATTGATGCCATTCATTTAAAAATTCTACCCTTCATTTAAGCTACTTGTTTATTTAAATTTACATTTATGTCCATTTAATAGTATGATTTTTTTGTTGTTGTTGATTTGTATCTGTAATAATCCAGCCATTCATTCAGCACTGTTATCATGCAGGAAATCATGTCGTCCCTGAAACCAGCGGAGCCCGGGACCCGGAGGCCGAAGCGAGGCCCAGTCCCTCCGTGCGGTGCTTTCACAGTTCAGAGGCATCTCGACCTAAATGCGATGTGACAGGAGAACCTTTACTGAAACAAACGGGAATATAGTATCAGGGAAGGCTGACCGAGCTGTGAACCGGAGCCTTAACACAGAGCAAATTAACATCAGCAGAAATAGCTCTCTCTCTGTGTGTGTGTGTTTTTTTATTATTATTATTTTTTTTTAGATCGCTTGTATGAGTCGGACAGCAAACGCAAGCAAAGCTCATCCCATTATCTGAGCGTGCAATTGTCTAATTAAACAAGCTGATGTGAGAGACCTTATTTTGGCCCCGGCTCTGTCGGTGAACTCTGACCGATGAACTGGGCCATTTCCCGAGGTGCTGCTGCTGTTCGATGTCCTGCAGGCGAATGTTTCTGGGCCCGAGCTTTCAGTCCCGCTATCGTCCATCAGAGATCTGCTCCATAATGTGGAGCCCAGGATTGAGAATGCAGTTTGATTGGGAGGCCACTAAGGGGCTTTTTCCCCTCCTTTCCCCTGAGTCTGAGCACGTTCAGGTTTGTGCGAGGTCAACATCATGAGCTGTCAGGACAGAACTTCTGCTTCTGACTGACTGACAGCGGTGGGCTGAGAAGGAGCTGAAGCTGCATGAGACCACTTTAATGGGCTATGAGTCACATTAGTCAGCACGAGAACCAGCAGAGGAAGAAGCAAGTCAAGAGGAGTGCAAATCAAGCCTTGCACACGAGTGCAAAATAAGTGCAAACAGCACAAAAACACACTCCTTTTAACTTCTTGGTCACTTTCTAATTATTTTTTTTAGTTCTCTTGCAGAGTTCAGGGTTTGATCTTGTTGTCATTGATTCTCCTCATTAGATCCTCTGAACGGAAGCAGAGAGCTGCTGACACAGAGAAGACCAGAGACCAATATGGCGACACTGTGGGAGAAAAATAAAGTCTCCAAAACAAGATAATTAAATTCTGTTTTATGTTGCACTTTTTTTTTTTTAGCAGTTTCAGTTCTTCATCCTCTTTAAACAGTCACTTCAAAGTCACAAAATACATATTTTTCTCAATAAAAGAGAAGTTGTTGTTTTAAAAACAATCAATCAAGGATTTATCTAGCACTAACAGGAATGCAAATGCTTTACAGATATATAAAAATAAACTATTGCTGTACTACTGTAAACCACTAACATTCCTCCTATGAAATAAAATAAATATAATTAATTTAATTAAATATACAGATGCACAAAATTAACAAAGTTGATCTAGAAACTCAAATAAAAATACCTTCTAAAAAACAAAGGCATAAAAAAATTATTAGTATAATAAAATCATATGCTATGCTTCAAAAATAGTGGATGCTTTTGAGCATGTTAAAATAAATACAAAATAACTCAGATCAAATATTTTCAATAGGACAACGGTTGGTGAAAGATGTCAGATGCAACGCGGATACACAGAAAAAGAAGCAGCTGGTTGGAGCTGATGGGACGTTTGCTGGAGCCAAATGAATAAAGGTTAACTCTGGAAGAAAACCCACTGCAGGCTGCAAAGGACTTGAAACAGGAAGGAAGTTCAACCTTAAACGGCCTAGTAAAAGTCCAGAACTAAATCCAAATGAGATTCTGTAGCAAGACATAATATTTGCTGCTTACAGACTTTCCATTTAGCTTTAGAGAGCTGGAGTTGTTTTATACAAAAAAGACAAAATAGGCAACAACAACAACAACAAAAGTCCAGATGTGAAAAGCTGATAAAGACAAAACCACAGGTGAAGTGTAGACTTATGAAATCTAAATTAAAAAAAAGGTTATGTTGCAAAACTTTCATTCCATAACAAAAATATTCACCACTTTGTTGGTCTGGCACATAACATATATTCTTGTTGTAACTTCAGACTTCACAAATTGTAAAACGTTTCTAGAGGTATGAATGTTTTTGATTCTCACGCTACATAAACATATGTAGATCAATTCTGGAATTGTTACACAGCACTAAAACGTTTTTGAATATTATCTTGTTAATTAGAATAGAGTCCTGCTTGTTAATTAGTGAGTCATCCTGATGAAGCAAGCGGACCACAGACACTTTAAATAAACCTTAACCTCTGTTTCATAACCTCATAGATGTAACTCAGTGGCCCATTGCAGGACAGCGGCACAGTGAAGCTGTCAGACTAACTTTGACACTAAATATATGGAACAACTTTAATCACTGATGACACATTAAATGATTCCTTAGTGCTCCGTTCATATACCCATTGTAAAGGAACACCTGGTGCACTTCAAGTGAGCCTAAAAGGAGTCAGTCGCTCGTTTAAAGAGAGCTGCACTTTGGCATTTCCCTGCGTTTTATCAGCCCCATGTCACACGTTACATGTCCAAAGGTTAACTCACCTGCTCCACCCGCATCAAGCCGTCGGAGGTCCATCCAGTCGCATCAAGGAGGAGACCGTCAACGCTTTCCCAGCCGCCGTCCAGGATACAAACAGCACAGACACTGTCTGCTAAAGCAAGTCTCTCATTTCTGAAACAGAACAGAATACAACAGGACATAATAGAATAGAACATAACTGAATAGAATAGAATAGACCTTATTCCTAGACCCCATGAGGCTTTGCCTGATTTATGGGCTCGACTTCCGCCGCAAAGCGGAACCGCCATTTCTTTACATGTTAGCAACCTGCTAACCGATTTTCGTCAGAGCTTTCAGGCTATATAATATGTGGGAACACCAGATATCAAAGCTTAAATGTGACAATATTGTTTTACCGCAACCCACAGCTATTGCAGGGAGGGATGGGAACTTGAAGAAATGGCCGCATTTCTATGATATGTAGCTACCCGCACTAGCATATGTAGCTACTTCACGGACTCAGTTGCTTCGGATGCAGATTAAGATATTCTTCCGTTGGCTTTTTGTCCACACCATGAAATGAGCACATAAAGCATTTAGGTTTTTCTCTTCAAGTTTAGAATTTTTAGCCAAATTCTTTGTGTTTCCTTATCTCTCGGTGGGCGGTGAAAACTACCGAGCTCAGGTAACAGCACAACCGTTACCTGAGCTCCACAAGCGCATCTTACGACACTTTCTCGTGTCAAGTTTCTCTCTATAACGAGTTAATGTGTGACTCGGTTCGGTTCTAGTCCAGTGGTAAGATTCTCCGTGTTATGGTCTGAAGCGCAGCAGCTGCGATCATTTCTCCGCTGATTTGCAGCGACACTTAGCAACAGAACCTCGAGGTTCTGGCTATGATGGACTAAATAATCCCAGATATTTTATTTTGTCTTATAAATAAATTTTGCTGGCCCCATCATAATGATTAAGACTCAGAATATGAACTTTATTACTTTTTTAATTTCTAACGAAAAATAAAATTCACATCACACCAAGCTAATATTATTTATTCTGCTTTTCTCGTTATTACTGCCAGCTCTTCAGAGAAACGAGCTGCTAGCAGCGCTGCTAATTAACGGTCATTCCGTTACAAAACTTAACGATCGTGTGCCTGTCGCTCCCCGGGATTAAATTAAAATAGTTTTAATCATGTTTTACTAAATATTGTATTATAACCGAAAAGAGAGATGAATGTGGACTAGCAAAAACCCCTACAAATTACAATGAAATACTGCGATTTCCGGTGGGCGCCGGAAGTAAGACGGATAGACTAGAAACACCTTGTTTGGTCTCTCACAGGAAAAAAATAGGTGTAACATTAGCATCGTTTGTCCCTGTTTACATGACAACATTTTTTAAAGTGCTAAAAAAACAAAACAATTGACGATAAAAATCATAATACTGTACAGGATGATATCAGAATACTGTCCGATAATGGAAATATTTGGACGTTCCAAGGTGACTGAGTTGGCTCACTTTTCCAAAAATGTACATAATGTGCATGTGTACTGAATATTAAAGAAGGGACAGACATTCTGTCTCAGATAAATATTTGACTGTTCTTTAGAACTGAACAATTTGTTCAGTGGTAATTAAAGTATTTCCTATTACAGCTGTTGTTTCTTATCCCAACAACTATCAGAGAAGTTTGCCTTCTTAAAAAAGGCTCCAAATAATTTGAAACACAGTCAAATGCAGCTGATAAAATCACGCTATTCTTTTTTTTTTTTTTTTTTACAAATACTAATTTGATGACTTATACAGCAAAGATTTTGCCATAGAAAATAGAAAAGTGCACCCGAAATACAAAAGAGAGGGGGAAAAGACAGGTAGATGTGACAGATAGCAAGTCGCCTTGCCTCCCTTTTTCATTGCTTCACAGCCCATTAGGTCAGAGCAGATCAGGAAGAGCAGCTTTTAGGCTGGAGGTGTAACATCGGACAGGGTGCAGCTGGGGAAAGAGCCGGTGGAGGTTTTTAAAAGCCAAGCTGGATGTGTGGGAGAGGTGAGATGTCATCTTCCTCAACTGCCAGGGAGCAGCTTCATAGTGAGCTGAACATGAGCTGCTAAAGAGCGAAGAACCTGCAGGGCAGCAGACGTCGAGCAGGGAAGATGTTGTGGATATTGTAGAACCAACATACTAACAAGAGGGAAAGTTCTTCTAACATAAAACAAAGCTCATTGTAATTCATCTGTGCACAAAAACTCACCACTGAAACATTTTAACCAGAATTAGCATCTTAGATATTGTGACTTAGAATCCATGAATAAATCATGGCTATCGGTAAAATCAAACATTTTTTTGAGCACATGAACCCGCAGGGAGTTACGCTTGGGGTTTTACAAATCGTACGATTGGGTTAGTTATAAAAACGTTTTAAAAACTACAAAAAAGCATTAGAAAATTTGTAAGCGGAATTGAAAACGGTTCTTCCCATTTAATGTGTCAGAGGCAGATTCTTCGGGTTGTAAGTGACTCATTTACAGCCTTTAGTCAAGTCAAAACAGCTTCCAAATAAACATCTGTTCAGGAGAATAAAAGCATAGGTGAGCTTTGGATCTCCAGTTTGTTTCAAAGACTGTTTTGCCTGAAAAAATTTACTTTCCTTCAGGACGTGTGAATATATGTATGTATATATATAACACAATACACTTTCCTCTGTTCAAGGAGAATTCTGCACTGCTTTATTTCAGCGTCATCCTGTGACCTTGTCGTGTGTTATGTCTAACTTGATTTGCTGTGCATGTATTGATCTCGGCCTCCCTGGAGGAGTTCCCTACAGTTGCCGTACAGGTCAAAGAGGACCGCACCTCTGAGCCTCTCTGGCGGGGGCCGGTAGCTTTCAAATCTCTGACCCTCCCGGTGTTTGAAGCAGGAAAAAAACGAAGAGACGGGACAGGGGGGGGGGGGACAAAAAAAGGTTTGACTTTTTTTTTTTTTTTTTTTTTCTGTGTGCTTTTTAGAAAACGGGACTCCGTCCAGTTCTGCTCTCCCGTCCGTCATCTAATGTGTGAAGACACCTGAGAATCAGAGGAGCCAGACTCTGGCCGGGGTGTGATTCATCCCCCGGTTCCTCATGCCTGGACCTCCTTTTACACTTGGATCACAATCGCTAAATCGACCCCAGGTCAAGCATGTGGAGAGACCCTCACCTTCCTCTAACAGGAATCAATGAGCACGCTCCTGGCCTTTTTTTTTGGGTTGCAGGTACCACCTAAAGGGCATCTGAAAACACGCACAGGCCCTACGCCTCACTGCTCTCCACACATTTTCAGGTTACATTAAATTTGCTCATATAGCACCTATGGAAGGATATCTGCTCAGTCACACCGGACGCACAGCACGGCTGACAGTAGAGTATCTGAACCATAAGCGCTGATGCTGCATGAAACAGCTGATGGCGATACGGCGCTTATACCACGGCGTCGACGGTGGGGGAAACACACGGAGCAGCGTGTGTGGGTTAAAAAAACACATTTGGCCCTGTCACGGATACATAGACTCATGAACAGGAGCTGTGAGCGAGCCGCACAGTGAGCACAGTGGTCTCCAGCACACCAGATGTGGCTGGAAAAACGCAGAAAGAGCCCAAATGTGCCAGACGACATCACAATCTGCTGAGCGGCACCACGCCGACTCGGGGACCTCCAGTAAAGGGAAGATGGACAGGAAGTGTGGCACACCTCCATGTGGGCACTGCAGGGGGACGCCAGGAAAAGTGAGGATCACACACACAAATGTGCGCACACACACGCATGTAAACTAATTTCTTTTAATGTTTCGAGAAACACAGGTCATTGTTTTTGGTTTTTCTGAAAGCCACTTTCGTGTAGTACTTAAAGAGGCAGCATTGTGTGTTTTCCAGCTACATGGTGCCATTTTATAGCACAATCACGTAACTATGTTACCGTCAGTCATATAAATGCATACATCTAATATGTATACATTTAACATGACGTTAAAAGAAATTTGGATTTGTAATTTAAAGTCTCAAAATTGTTACGTTTTCAAATTCTTTAAAAACTCCTGGTTTTTCTGAAACTCCGCCTTCAGGAAGTCATCACAACATCGCTCCTTTATTAACCCTTTAAAATGTTTTTACCGACATAAGCGGCTCGTATAATGAGCTCAGCAGATGCACAGTTCCATCAGGTGTTTGCCAATTGCTGCTGACTAGTCTGAAGGATCCTAGGGAGAGAGTTGCGGGGATCGGTTGCTGTGTGCGACGGAAGCTCAGGAGATTAGAAAATGCAGCTCTGAGGAGGAGTTGTGTTTCGAAGGCGGGGCTATGTCCAACCAGGTGTTTCCCACAGCTGACTGGTTGCCACGGGAGATGAAAAGATTCATCAAACATGCATGAAAAAATCAAAGCAACACTCCAGACATGTTTTTGATGAGGGAATAACATTATAACATGATACAAAGCTTAACAAAATACATTTTTGTCATGTCATCACATTACAACCACAAACCTCTCCATGTTTTATCAGTATTTATTTGACAGCCAGACGTAAAGTAGGAAATAAGGAAAATGAAATATGGATTTTTCAAACATCTTCAACAAAACAACCTTTTTAAATTTGTTGCATACCTTTGCATTCATCCTCTCAGAGTCAACACAAAACGGAATCACAGATACGAGCCAGTTGAGGAACGTCTTCGTCAATTTGCACATCTAGAGACGGAAACGTTTTTCCGTTCTTTTTAGTAAAATAGCTCAATCTTAGCTTGACTGGATGAAAAGAATCCGTGATTATCAATTTTTAAGTTTTGCCAGGCTTATTCAATTAAGTTAGACTTGGATTCTTCAGCTCTTACAAAGTCACCGTACTATCATTCTTTTGTAGCAGTTTAGTTGTACGTTTATGGTTGCTGTGGGAAGCATGTCTTTGCCTGGGTGAGGAGTCCTTTGCAGCAGTTTTTCCAAGTCCTTTGCAGCAATTTTTAAGGACTGCTGCTTTAAGCAGTCAGGAGTTCTTAAGGTTTTCCTACTCTTTGGTCTTCAAGACGCCGATTATTCACTAAAGTTCTCTTAGTGAAGAGAACTTTAGTTCTAAGTTCATGCATCGATAATTTGCACATCGATGCATGTGCTTTATTTTTATTTTTTTCAGTCTAAATGGAAGACCTCTGAGGTCTTCACAGAAGATTAAAAACACAAAGACTGCCTGTTTATAATGAAGCAACTTCTGAATGTGATTAACTGTTTAAGGGTATTAGAGTAAAGGGGAGTAAAAGAAATTATGACCTCTGAAATTCCTGGGTCATTTCCCTGTTGCTGCACAGAATACACTACTCTGTCTGAAATCCCAACGTCACAAATTGAATTTTGAGACTGTTATGTGACAAAATATGAAAAACTGAGTCAATCAATAAAAATTATTATATATATATATATATATATATATATATATATATATATATATATATATATGTTTCAGCTGAAGTTGTGTATAATTAATTGCAAATGGAATAGACAAAAAAAATTATTATTTTGTTTCCTTTTTAAAAAGAAAGATAAATCCATCTTTAAGCCGCTGCATCATAATTAAGTTATTGATTAATTTTTGTGCTTTGTGAATATTCAGTGAACAGACACGGACTGCCCACTGACAGTAATTGCAGAAACAATCTTTAATTACACAAATAAATGCTTTTTGTTGTTGCCACTTCCAGTTAAAGGATTTAATCACACAGGCAGCCTGGAATTAACCTTTCAGCTGCATCTAACCGGCTCAAAATGAGCTCCCTTCACCGACGGCAAGCAAAAGCTGACGGCATCGATAATTTGCATGTGCTTTATTTTTATTTTTTTCAGTCTAAATGGAAGAACTCTGTTTGAACTTTGAGCCCCTGTAGCTTTGCAGCCTTAAACTGAACTCTACCACTGCTGATTTTTACAGTACTTTTGCTCAAAGGGGAATTCCTCCCTAACCTCTAGAACTTATGAACCCTTTACATAATCAACCTGATAATGTCAAAAATGCTCGCTGTCAAGCTAAAAGCAAAGCTACTTTTCCCTTCTTCCAGGGAAAAGAGACAACTTTTATCCCGGTGCATGTTTTCACCTGACAAGACTCAAAGAATTGATTTTCCAAGCACACAGCATCGAATGAACAAATTCCTCACAGAGGTTATTTCAGATCAGCGTGAGGCTGTATTGCATCTGCATTGGCAGCATGCCCTCACACTCCTGAATTTTTATGTCATCTTATTCATCTTTGCACTCTTGTGGCAGTCATTGACAACAGCCATTGATTCAAAGCTCTCAGCGATCATGCTGTCTTTTCATTTTGAATTAAAGACACAAAACCACGTTAAAATGTGTTTGGTAGCACTCGTTTCACTCTATGAAAACCATTTTATGCTTTTGCGGCTTTAATGATGCTGTACTTGAATTTAGGGATGCAAGAAAGAGCTGTGACAGGACGATTCATAATTAAACCAGTCGTGTGGGTATTGATTGATAATTGATTATTATTGACTTAAAGTAATTTTCTATAATTTACATAAAGTCTCCTGTCCGGAAAAGCAGTTAAATTACTTCAATAAATAATCTTCACCACAAAAGGGCACTCAGTTATTGTGTTTTAAGTCATAATGTTCCATGTTTTTCATACATTTATACCAAAGATAAAGTCTACATAAAATGTACATCACGTAACATGGGATTAAAGCAGTTTTACAAACTTTGTTTGGTGAAACCTGGTCTCAGTGAAGGATTTCTGTAACAGTCCGTTCCAGAGGTGTGACGTAATCCACAGGTACGTCGGCGCACATGCGCAGAACGCACGGCTGCGGTGGGGCGGGGGTAAGATAACACAAAAACAATGGCGGACCGCGTTGTTCTGCTTTAACCTGTTCAGCTTACTGCAGCTCCCAAAAAGAAATACCGACGTTACATGAGCACTTGGTTCATGTGAGACGAGTCACTGTTTTCTAAATGAGGTGGAAGCTAATCATCAAATGCGCGTTTCGACAACCTAATAAAATCACAGCGCCATCTGGTGGCAAGTCATGACAACTACAAGCACCTGGGACTTCAACAGACTGCAGAAAACTACAGAAGAACACAGTCATCAAGACCAATACATCCTGACATGTAACAAAGAATTTAGGGTTCATAGAAAATATTGCCATATTTACCCACATTAATAAAAGTCTGTACCTGGGTTTCCTTGCAACGTCATTAGGGAGTTAGTGGCTATCTCCAGTCGTTGGGTGAGAGACAGAGTTCACCTTGGCGGTGTCGTCTGATTGTCGAACTTTTCCCCTATCAACACCAGCTAATACAGACAGTTTCCAGGCAGTGGTTTTATCAAAACGTAGCTGAGACATTAAAGTTTTGTTTTGGTCTAAGCCTAAACAGAATAAAACCTGGCTATGAATACAGGAAGACATTGAATCATGTCGAAATTAGATCTACCGATAGCTTTAAAGTTTAAATCAGGTTGAACCATTTGCATCACCCACACCCTGCAATCATTATTTTAAGATCTTTTACTCTGTGTTAGAGCACTGCTTTTTTTCTATAGGCTGCTTCTCTGGTTTAGCCTGTCGTTGCATGAATGCTGAACCTCTCAGTCCGACGCAGCATCATCTTCTTCTCTGCATCTGGCGTGACTATAACTTCTTCCTGCTCATCTTCCATCTTCTTGTCTCTACCTTATAGTTTCACAGCCGTCTCCCGGCCTCACTTTCCATTTTCTCCATAAACAGTGTTCTCCTTTCCATGAAGTCCTTCAATAAAATATCCTTTAACCTGCTGCTGGTTCACCATCTCCAAAACCTCACTTAACAGCTTAGTGAAACATGCTGCATATCCAACATCAATAATGCACCAGTCAACATGTTGTACTGTACACAGAGCATGTGGCTACATCCCTTTAGCGTTGTCAGTCCAAATGGATTTTGGTGTCTCTGCATGTGGCTGCCACAATGGATAACCCAGGATAGACTTTTTTGGGGGGGTTGTAATTGCGCAGCTGCAACTGGGGTTTTTAAATCTTAGTCAAATGTAATTTTCAGACTTTAAACTGTAACTTTAAATCATCAACTAGTGGATAAATCCATGAAACGATACATGCTTTTTAAATCCTGCACACAAAAACCCCCCCCAAAAACACACACACACACACACACACACACACACACACTATTTGTGGCTATGCATATGGACATGATAGTGTAAGTTTGTGTTTTGTTGCTGTCTGCCGAGTCATGTTTGCTCTCTGAACACTTTATGAAGCTGAATAGTGGTATCAATGCCCCAGTGGCATTTGCTTTAATGGTCTCATCTTAATCATCACCAGAGTTCATCATCGGGATGAGAGTCAGAGGAACAAAAGGGTCTTGGTGAGCACTGCCCTGCTGATGAACTGGGATGAGGCGATGCTCTGTGACCTGGATATTATTTTAGAAAGGGTGACGGTGTCAGCACCAACACACTACTGCGTAGGTTGTGTTGTGTGACTGTGTGTTTATGTGTGGCCTTGTATGTGATACATTATAAGGACCGTTTTCTTTCTAACGGATACGATGTTGTGGGGACGCGCTGCACCTTGTGGGGCCTAAAGCCTGCTGGAAGGGAACCGCTGCACATTGGCGAGATTTTCGCCGCCTCTATCCAGTTTTCATCCAGGATTGTTCTGAATTTAACTCCATCAATCTTCACATCAATTCTGACCGGCCAGCCTCCCGGTCAGTCCTCTGCCTCAAAATCTGTTCCATGCAGGCCAAAAGCTCAAATTTGTTCTCATGGGAGGAGAACACTTTTTTCCACATGGTTTCTGTGTCTCAAATGTCACATGCATCAGTCTGTAAACTCGATTCCTTTCAGTTTTTGTTTTTGTCCGTCAACTCTGTTTTTCATCTGGACATTTCTTCATAAAAGCCAGATTTGCACAAGTTTACATAAGTGTCCTAACAAAAACAAATTCTCCTACTTGAGCTGCTGATCTCCGCAGCTCCTCCAGAGATGTTAATTAACCCTTGGCTGCTTCTCTCATTAATTGTCTCACTCCCCATTACTGGTGGGTTTGTAGTTGAGTCATATTCTTCCCATTTTCACTTGATGGATTGGTCAGAACCATGTGACATGTCCAAACCTTTTTACAACCGATTTGTGCTATAAAAATGTTTTTCTTTCTCTTCATAAAGTGCCTTGAGTCGAGATGACATTTTGTTGTGAACTGAATAAGTAAACTGAATTGAATGAATTTTGTTTCTCCCTGAACTGTCTGCTGTATTCCTTCTTCTTTTAGGATGCTGTCTGCTATTCTTTAATCTGAGACTTTAACAGAACAGCCGAGGTACATTACTCACAAGCAGAGTGTGGTTACTAATGAGGCGACTTCTAAAGTCAGCATCAGAGTAAAGTAGCAGAATTGATATGCACGGCATGCTGTACTTTCCAGATGTTTTTCTCTTTTTTTTTTAAACCAAGAATCATTGTCATCTTGATGCTAATGATGATAGTGTGCTGTCTACTGACTCCTGCTTCAGTACATGTAATTTTGACCTTGGCAATGCAGGCTGTTGAGTGGCAGATCTTGGCAACTTTACACACAACCGTAGTGTGAGCTGTAGTGTGAGCTGCATGAGATCTGCTGGTTTCCACAGCAGATCTCAGACCATTTCTGGGAAGGGTGAAAGAAACAGTAGACAGTTGGAGGCGGATTCTGGTTTTCTTATACAATAAACACATAAAGGTTTAAAGAGAACTAAAGTAACATCCAAATTTCTCAGGCTTAAGACGTAAGTAGAATATGAGTCTCTTCAAAGCAGAGCTGGCTACCGTCAGTGTAGGAGACAAAACAGTTTCGACATCTAAGCCGGTGCTTTTCCTCTTCCTCTGCACACAGAAATGACATACTTATCTTCCTTTCCTCGCCATCTTCTCTTTTTCTCACTATCACAGTCCTCTTATCTCCCTCTCCTTCCCTCTGGTCATTTCTGCTGAGCTGTGAGGACTGAGAACAAGGTGTCCCATGGATGTGGAAAAATGTGAAGATCATTGGAAGGTGTGACAACAGAATGTCTTTTTAAACCCCGAGGGCATAAAAGAGCAAATCCCCGCCCAACCCCAAATTGGAAAGAGGTCAAAGCAACAACTTCAGGAAGTCCCTGAATAATCTACAAGTTCCAGAGCCGGAGTTTGTTCCTGCACACGTTTTCATCGTCTTTGGTTTGACCCCAACAGGTCACATGAATCACAAGAAACATCTCTGTGATGTGGACGGGATGCATTCGGCCTTTAACTGCTACTAATTATTCATCTTCCTGTCGTTTGATCTGATATCTGAGTGTCAGGTTCCTGCCCTCCTTTCCTCTCCTCTCCTGACCCCGCGCTCCCTCGCTCGCAGCTCCCATCCTCTCCCAGAACGGTCTCCGCTGCAGCACAACGCCTGTGCGCGGCGATGCTGAGGGAGGTCGTTGTTCGGTCACTGCGTAAAGCCGAGTCGCATTGTGACTTGGAGCTGCAGAATGTGCCATGGTGCATTAGTGCGCTGCCGCCTGGCCAAGCATGAGGCAGCGAGAGAGATGGGGAGAAAGAGGAGGAGGAGGAAGGCAGAGAGAGGAGGAGCAAAAGTGAGGAGGAGTGGGAGGCAGGAAGTAGGCAGGGGATGGAGAGGAAAAGGGTTGGGGGGGGTCTAACGTGGTGGGAGGGAGGAAAGTGAGGACATGAGCGCACTTACAGAAGCAGCAGCTCCGAGGCTCTGGGGGCACAGGTCCTTGTAAGGTGGATCATCAAATATGAAAGAATATGAAGGTGTGTGTTGACACTGGAACGAACAGTAGCACTCATCCTCACTTCCCTCTGCTCTCTCCTGCTCTTCCATTTCCAAAAACTTCTCATCTTGACAACTGTCACATTTTCAAAGCTTATATCTGTGTGCATGTGTGCTGTAAAGATTTTGCTCAGAAGGGAAAGTAGCTCTGTGCTTGCAATGTTGTTGTTGTTTTTCTTAATGGAAACCTTTAGATTCTCTAAATACTAACTTATGCATGCAATGAGTGGAAACAAACCCTATGTAAAGATGTTTTCACACCTGATCGTTTGGGGACCAAAATTGCAGCAATTGTTACGTTTTCAAATTGGTTTATTTGTGCTTTGAAACCCTGTTCTCCTCCTCGCCTGTGGTGGCGCTGCACCAAGAAAGAATGAAGAGAACGACACAAAATCCTCTGAAGAAGGCATAAGTGCAACTTCCTTCTTCACAAACGTAAACAATAATGGAGTAGTGTCAGATTTTAGGATTTCTCTTTTGTCTGTGGTAAAAGACCAGGAGCCATTTCTCCCTCCAGCGCAACACTCTTGCATTTGTTTTGGTTGTATTTACCCAGAATGCCCTCCGCTTTAGTCTGCTTCCTACTTTTGGAGCGGCCTACACTCACCGGTCTGCTTGACGTTCACATATGCATTTGAACTGCACCAGATTTCACTTTAATCAAACTAAGACCTCGGTTTCTATATGAACCAGAGTTTGCTTTTTCGGTCCATATCGGGGTTCGAATGCGCATTCACACTTGAATCAAACTAGTGTTTGATTAAAGTGGACCAAACAGGGCTGGCGTGCATGCATGGTATGTCTTAGCTGGGTCCTAATTGGATATGGAGAAAATCTGTTTGAATCTAGCAATAAGAAGTCATTCTCCTGATTAGATACAGGAGTTAATACTGGAGCTAATACTGGAGTTAGTCCCTCATTATCACAAGGCAATCTGTCCGGATTGGCTCCCGGTGTGGTTTTCTGTCTGCTTCCTGGCTCAAGGCGTCGCTCATCATTTTCTCTAAGACGTGGTTTTAACTTTATCAAGATGTCTTCAATATGTTTATGTCACTGAATGCCTTGAGTTTCTGCTGAGTCACAATTAAACAGGCAGACATAATGAAATAATCAGTGAGCATAGGACCCAATGGGCTGTGTTTTTAAGCCTATTACAGTTAAGTTCAATATTGTGGCAGATTTAGGTTCAAAGTAAATATTTAACTTTTCCGATGTGTATCTCCTGACTGTTTATCACCAAGAGATTAATCCTCAAAACAAACAAACAGTGGAAACATCAAAAAAGATGGTCAGGAATGATGGGAGGTTTTGGCTGCTTTAAAGACAATAAAAACATTTTTATTTGTCTTTGAGAATGATTAAAAAAAATCATTTTACTTGCCATTTTCACCAAAATGTAAAGATTTTTTAAAATTATTGTCTAAAATTATTTAACATTGTTTTATAATCTTTTGAGAGGTAAGTTTCTCATCATCGAACAAAAAAAAAAGAATTTTAGATTAAAGAAAAATTCATATGTGCCAAATATATGTTGTTTTTTTTTGTTTGTTTTTTTACCAAAATATTTTTATTCTAGATTTTCCCGTTTGAAAACACAAATAATGTTCCAGTCTGAACACGCTTGTTTTCGAATTACTAACATAAAACTATAATCCCATTTTGTGGCTGTGTAAATGTTTTTTTTTATTATTATTATTATCACATAAAGTCCAGTTTATCTGAGCAATCCTCCATTAAAGAGGCTAACATGCACCCAAAATCCTTTGAAAATAATAAACATGTAGCACAGATTGGAGACATAAGATTACTCTAAGCAGGTTAATCATACTTCCAATCCCTCCCTGTGTGCCGGTGGCTGTCCTATTGGGTTGCTTTGCAGAGCAGGACCTGATCTTGTAAAGCCAATAGAAACAGACAGAGTGTGAGCGGATGATTTAATGGACCAATAAGAGCGCTTGCCGTAAGGCTGCGGGGATATTATCTCATTTCCATGCTCTTCCTAAGCAGGTTTAGACCACTCTGAATTGCCAGTAGCTAATCGGCGACGCACCAAGTGGATGAACTGTAGCTAATGGATGCTCACGCTACACATATGCGCCGGCTTCACTGTGTTGTTTTAAGCACCATATACTTAAAAATAGAAGAATGTAATCTTAAATGTGTAACTAAGGAATAAATGTACATTTTAAAGGATATATGTCATGACATTGACTGTCACCATCTGAACTAGAGGAAGAGGTCACACTGGCTGCTGTCCATCGAGGGACTTGTGCTGAAAGTCAAACAAGAAAGAGTCCGCGGCTCCTCTCCCAGGACGTGACCGAGGTCAAGGGAAGTATCTTAGGTCACTGCGGGGCTACGCTGCCCTCTTACTGTATCATTAAGTGATACACTCTGGCATGCACACACAAGGGTTCGGTACACATCGCGGGCGCCGCACACAAACACAAGCGCCTCTCATGCGCCCTCGCTCCCCGAACACGCGGATCTGCGTCATCGGGCTACAAGGCCGGGTAACGACAAAGGCGGTGGCCCCGCGGGGGACGCAGGCACACAGCAGGAAGCCACGGGTTCATGGCCCGTCCTTGACCTCGCACCGGACCCGGAGAATGATGGGGAGTGAAAGGCGAAGTTGCTTATTAAAGAAATGAATCAAATATGAGTTTTAGGCCAGCCAGAGAGAGTGGGGACATTGATTAAAGGTCTTGAGAGCTCAAAGTGAAAATTTAAAGTGATCCATGATGACTGAGTCGTGAATTATTAAGTTTACTAACTTGTTAAATGCGGCTGAAAGCTTTGGAAAAAAGGCAAGTCGGTGGTAAGTGATAGGTTGGAGTTTTATTGCAAACTTTAGGGGAGACGGAAGTTGCGACATTGATATTTGAAAGTTTTCGACGCCGTCATTTCCAGGATCTGCCTGAGGTGTTTGTCATTCGTGGCTCTTTTCAAGGATAATCACTAAAGGCAAATTATTTTTTGTGATCTATTTAATTCAAAAAGTCAGAGGGAAAACATCGTAGATATAAAATTGGATGTTTTTTTTATTTGGTTTGTCGGTTGCAAACTTAAACAAGACACAGCAGACTTTATGAGAAAATTCATAGTTTGAATATAGACATTTTAAAAATCATAAATTAATATATTCATTATAAATATTCAAATGACCAAGTTATGCACTGATTTCCATCCACTGAAATGTTTTGATTTTACAGCATTTTGATAGTGGACTGCTAAAAATGCTTAATTTTCTCCAAAAGATATTTTTGAAAGTGACATTTAATATTTCTTTCATATTGTCATGTAGTTACAGTTGAAACCAAAATTATTCATACCTCAGGCAGATATTAATTAACTATAATACTAATAAACCAACATGTTTGTTTCTAGTAGGAAATGATAGGTATGATATAAGAATGTCAAGGAGAATAAATAAAAATGTTATTTACATTCTGGAATTAAAATTATATGTCAAAAATGATTTAGACCCAATGATCAGTGGGAAAATCCTTAATGGCATTAATTTACAGTAATCAAATCCGTGTTTGTTCCAAAATTTAAACTACAGTGTTACAATCTTTACTTTTTTTTTTCCTTGACAAAAGCGCCATCCGTCACGTCTAGTTCGCCGACGGGTCAAATGGTCAATAGCTGCAAACAAGGTGGCCTCCTGCCTGCTGTGAGAATCGATCCACCTTGCCCAGGGGAGAACACAACAGTCCCGCAGCACATCAGATTCACATGCAGCCTGCAGCCGTCGGGATCCTTCTGACGTCTCCACGGCATTGGCGGGATTGATCTGTTTTACCGAAGGCCAAGAGCAAGTGGGTAACTGCTGATGCACCATCGATATGAGCACATCAGGATGTGGTCTGCATGTGGGACACAGGCGATGAAGACAGGACGTATCCATCTCTCTGTCACACAAAGCCTTAAGCTGCATGTGGATCTGGGTAAGTAGTGAATAAACACGTGGATTCAGTTTAATGGTAATAAATAAAGGATTTGAAAAGGGATGTTTATGTTGTTTAAATTAAAATCAGACATTTGTTTAGATCACTTTAGGTAGAATTTGTACCTAAATTGACAAACTATTTTCAATACTGTATTTTCTATAGTTTGTGAAGAAAACATATATTTGACAAACAAGAAATTGTTTTAAAAAAATAAATAAAACGTTACAATACCATAATAACGGCATATTATATTATTCAAACGTGAAAAATATTGTTAGAAAGATACAGGTACAACTCCGTGTAACTCTGTTTTTTTTTTAACTATTTCAAACAAATAACATGAACATACATACAGATGTAAACTCAAAAACAAATTTTAAAATATTATAATAGAAACAAATAAAGAATAACTACAGATATTGAGAGTGTTGACGTTAAAGTCTAGAAAGACAAAAGTTAAATAAGTATATATATATTGGTAAAATAAAATCATGTGTTCTTTTTCAGTTAGGTTTTCATAACAAAGTGTCAAAAATACATTCAAACACATATGATGAAGGGAATATTATAGCAAAAAATTACAATAAAGGCAAAAAAAGAGGGATCTGCTTATAAGATGAAGTTAAAAGAGTTTTTATCAATTTCTTATTATTAAAGTTTTTCAACAGAGGCAATAAACATTTTTAAGTCAGTTTCTTGAAAATGACTAAAAGAGGGGATTTTTTCCACTCCATTTCACCTTGTGGATATGATATTTTTCTAGGATTATAATAAGATTCACTATATATATTTCATCTAAAGAAAAAGTTGAATCGTTAAAGATGAGTAAAATATGTAAATTTGATCAAACAATATTTTTTCCAATTTTTTCTGAAAGGAGTTTTTGCGAGCCCGACCAAAAAATATTGCAGTGTGAGAACATTCCAGGAATACTTTCGCCGTCACGCTGACATAAAGAGCAGTTCACCTGAAGGACGGCTGCCGTGCGCAGCTTTCAGCAGCTTTACGACAAGCGTGCGTGTGCCCCGGTAACACGTTTCCGTGGCAACCATGGAGCGCTCTAACACAAGCAGGAAACGAGGCCGCGGGCGAGGTAAGAGCAGGTAAACGACTTAAAACAAAACAATGAAACTTTTGAAGTTTTTGGCTTTTCTGAAGCCTTGGGTCTGGATTTTTTTCCACATGAGTTATCTCTGAACGCTACAGTTGCGTTCTAAACCATATTACGTTACGCTTAAAAGTTATATTTGGTTGGCAAATGAAATAAAATCCTCCCTCCTAGCTTCAGTTCTGAGGTTCTACAGCTCTGTCGTTGTGGTTCTGCCTCGCAGAAAGGGTTCCCGTAAAGCTTCTTCTGGTGGTCCGCTGCTGCCGGATGTTGGTCTTGATAAGCTGGTGGAGGTGAGGACAGACTGGACATATCAGAACCTGCTGAATAATGATGCTGCCGCCATCTTTGATTAGTTTCAATAAACAAAAGAAGTGTAGATGATGGTCACACAAAACCACATAGGGTTTTTATTACGTAACGAGAGAATATCTGGCATGTAGTCAAATGTCTTCCTCTATTTTCTACATGTGAGTAAAGTGGGGGAAAAAAGATTTTTAATTTTATTTAAATATTTTACATGTTTGCATAAAAATGGAAAGTCCCATTAGATGATTTCCTAATGTCATCTAGTTCATCAATTTTTATCCAATTACGCCTCAATTCATAAGTCTGATTTTTCTAACATTCATTCATTCATTCATTCATTCATGTATTTGTTGACCATTTTAACCAATGCATCCATACATCTATCCATTATGATGTTCCTTCGTCCAACTGTCTTGTTAGTTCAAACCCTGCAAAAAAAAAAAAAGTTTTTGCAGGGTTTATATTTAGAGCCACAAAATCATCGACCATAAGGACATTTTTGTTTTAATGCTTTAAAACTTGGCTAAGACAAACTGAACACTGACTCCAGAAAACATTTTTGACGTAACAATGTGCCGGAACCCTGTAACAATGAACCATCAGTGCAATCAAATAAAAATAGTTCTTAGTGGTACCAAGATTACTGAGTGTCATTAAACATAAATAACTGGGATCACTGTCTATTGTGTCTGTTCAAAGCTGGATTATAAAAATGCTTTTTCACTTTGTCCAGGAGTGACTCCCAGCCCTGCATGTAGCTTGCCTGTACGGTAAACTGCAGACTATCCGGCTCATAATAGAGGTCAGGCTGCTGTGGGTCAACCTCAGTGATTGTAAAGGTCGCCGGTCCCTGCACATCGTTCTGTCCTCACAACTGTTCTCCGACACGCACACCGTTTTCAAATACCTGATGGAGCGGCGAGTTGATATCAACATGTAGGGCCCCTTCTTACAGAAATATTCTCTTCATCAATATTGGTGTTTAATTCAGCTGCATTTTTTGGATTTAAGAACTGTTGTCTGTCAAACAAATTAATTTATGAGTTAATTCATTTAAAAAAGCAAAATATGGATTTTAAAAAGCAACGCTTTTTTTTTTTGGTTTTGTTTATTTTTTGTTTTCTTTTTGTCCCATGCTAGTAAAACAAATTCAGGGGAAACCCCGCTGCACGTTTCCGTCACCAGGGGCCTCTCCAACTGCACAGAAATACTGGTGAAGGCCGGAGCGGATATTTTGGCGAGGGACAAAATGGGACTGACGCCTCTGGACATGGCGCACATCTGGAACCACAGGAAGATAGCACGGTATCCAGCTGATGACGAACCAAAAGCACCTCACAACAATCTTAAGTGGGATTGATCCAAACTGAGCCCCTCTGTGTTTTTCAGGTTCTTGAGGCACAGTTTGTGGCATTATGAAAAGAAGGACGAAATGGAGGAGACAAAGTTGGCCCAGATGTTATACAGAGATCTCATAGATCTGGTCAAGCAGAAAAATCTGGACAAAAAGGTGAGCGCATAGCAAATACACCGCAAAACATTAACGTAGAATTAACTGCGAAGTCTCCATTAAGGCAAAAACACTAGCTGCAGTTTCTCAATTCCAGTACTTGAACGTTCTTGCAAAGGTATTCGCGTCCCTTGAGCTTTTGCATATTTTGGTCTCAGAAATTCGCAGCTCGGGTGGGAGAGCCTGTTGCTAGGGCAACTTTTAACGTTCTTCACATTATGGAAGAGTGAAACTCAACACGGTTTTACTTGCCGTTCACCACAAGCCACGTACGAGGACTCGGCAAATACATGGAAGAGGTCGCTCTGCTCGAACGAGGCCAAAAGTGAAAGCAGAATTTTTAGATGACGGCAGCATTATGCTGTGGGGATGATGTTCTACTACAGAGAATCAGCAGAAAATTTCAAATACGTTTAAGTTTTCCGTGTGACTTGATCAAATGTGACGACGTTCAGGGGACTTCCTTTGTAAGGCTGCTTGTGTTCTTTACTGAACGTTATATGTCACAAACAAAATGACATTAATAAAATAAAAAACATTCAAAGGATTCGGTAGCAGAAAAAACCCAATGCTTCTTCAGTACATCACAATTATGATATCTTCCTACTTATGAGTGTTGTAGCAAAATATCTTCATTCTACTCTCAGGTTACTTATAATGCAGTAAATTCAAAGATGTGCTTGCAATACTCCTTTAGGTATGAGTATTACTAATAGTTCTCTTAGTTGAATTAATAAAAATATTGATGTCAATAATGATATAATTATCTCATATATCACGATAATTTCCCATATTTTGCATAAACCATTTAGCAGTTTGAATTGTTAAATGTTTGTACATTACTTTAACTCCACAGTCAAGCTGTTTCAGGCGCTGTCTCTCCATTTTTGCTTCAACAGTCCTTTATCGAAGAGATGGTTGAACAGTGGGCAAAGAAGAGAGGCTCGTTTCCGCTGAAGACGCTCACGCCCAGATCCAAGGAGTCCAAATACCACAGAAGGTGCAGCTTACCAGAGCACAGCATGAGGCAACCAAAACCTATCAAGGGAGAGTCCAAACACATTGAGGAAATGGAGGACATCTCCGAAGAACAGCAGCCACCCTTAACCGACAGTCCCTGGACTGTCTTTGGCTTCCACCCGGAGAAACCCTTCACAGAGCCAGACCTCAGGAAAGATGTCGTCTTGCTTAAGGACAGCATCAACCGGAGGATTCACTACATGACCAAATGGGACACAGAGCCTCACCTCGCTCCCGACTTGTCTCTGGACATGCTTCAGAGATTGTTGTTTCCCAGAGCGTTTCCTTCTCGGCTCAACACGTCACAGGACTTTGAGCCGCAGGACATCACGAATATCCAGCACAAAGGATTCCCTCAGGGAATTAGCACCTCTCCCTGGACAGAGGTGGCCATGCACCTGGTTGAGGTCCTGGAGCTGGGACACTACTAGTCTTCCTCACGACCAGGCAATAAAATTAAGTTTAAAATCCTTTATAACATCATGGAAGCAAAAACTTTGAGGCTTCGCAGGTGGATGCAGATGTTGTCAGAACAACAGTCTTCCTGAGTAAAACATCTTTGATCAAATATCTTATCAGATTACACAATGTGCACAAGACCCTTCCATTCCCCAAAGAGATGATTGTTCCCAATTCACATAAAAAATAAGATCAAAGTGTTTGTTCCACGTTAAGTAGGCCGACGAGGCGCAGTAAAAAAGCAGTAAATGTATTTTGTCAGATTTTATTTTTGCTCGCGAAAGCATCGTGTCATAATGTGCACAGCTGGGGTGTAAATGTGTTATACGAACAATAATCCTGAGCTCCACAAAATAATAAGTCTCTGCTTTATCTTACAGCTAAAGAGGGTCCCCATAGTGGAAACACACTGTTAAATTGAAGGGGTTTTTTTTACCCATAACAAAGATTCCAGTCATGAATAATTTCCAAACTTTCCCATTTTTTTGTATATTTCAACAAAAATGTTAGAAGAAAAATACTTTTAAAAACTAAAAATAAGTCCAATATCCTGGTTGCACAAGAGCAACATTTGACATTTTTTGGGCTTTGATGAATCTGATAAACCTGAAAGAGAGTTCAGCTGTTCTAGATTGATTTTCTTGACATTTCCATCCTTTAGCCCAACACAAGGTTACAGAGCATTGGGCTCTGACTCCTTTATTGCACAAAGGAGTCAGTTATGAAAAGTAAAAGAATAAATATACTCATTGCTCAGTGACAGGAGCCAAAACCAGAAGCCTTTCCAAACTAATTTAGACACAAGAGCGAAACCGGTCAGAGAGCCTAACACGTCTGTAAAGTATTTTCCAGCCAGTACATGTTATATTCTACTCATGAAAACACTCCTGTATTCATGTCTGAAATATGGAGGAAGTGCAGTTACAGCACAGACCAACTGAGGAAAATTAGCCTGACCGTAGGCATTCTGTTTAATCCCCCTCGATTCTCATCTCCCTTGAGTGCTCTGCCTGGGCTTTCTCCCATTGAACTGAATTCCTCCATTTTCCTCTAGGTCTATGAGCGAACAGAAGAAGTTGGGAATGATGTTGATTTTCTGCTGTGCTTTAGAATAGAAGTCATCCTTTAGTTTTAGCAGTGGTTGTAGAGGAAGTGAATAAAGCTATTCAGTCCATGTTGACCACGCTTCCAGAGCTGCCTCGTTCAGCTCGATCACTTTTCTGCTCATGGTGGAGAATGGTTGGCTACAGCACAAGCGATTTCCAGTAAACTTCGTAGTATCAGACGGGGACACTGCATACAGAAATATCCGGAGCAAACGTTAGCCAAACAGCATGAAATTTAAAACCCCAACAATTAGGTTGGCCAAAAGCGGTTCAAGTGATTTGTCCTGGTCTTGAAAAGTTGGAATTATAAAAGAAACGTGCAGACTTTTGAGAGCCGCTGCATATCCCAGGGTTTGACAATAAAGTGACAAAGCCAAACATGTTGTGCTCTCCAGATGCTACCCCAATGAAAGCAAGGCTGGCACAGGGTGAGTGAAAGGTGAGAAAACCTCAGTGAACTGGGTCGCCTGTCACAGATGTATGCACTTTCACTGATCTGCCCCGGGGGAATTGAACCAGGATCCAGGTGAGGGGTTCTGAACAAGCATGCGAGTTGGAACCACAGGTCACAGTCTGTCAGCTGAAGGCGTTTGGTGTTCTGGAGTGTGTGTGTGTGTGTGTGTGTGCGTGGTTTTGTCTTTTTCCTTTACTTGACGAAGCACTTCACACCTCAGTCGGGGTCAGAGTCCACAGCACTATGAACCCGGTGCTCCCCCTGTGACCAAGTCACATGAGACTGGAATAACGTTATCCCATTCAGTTTGACAGGCTCACGCACAGAACGGTGAAGGTCAACTGGATACACTGACCTCATTGAACTGGAAATTATGACCGCAGCACTTTGTTTCCCTTAAACATCAAGTTAATTACACACATTTCTTTCATAAAATTATTTATTTCACATCTGTGTACATACCGACCTATGACAAATTTTGTAAAAACGGTTTCAGCTGGTTTAACGTTTCTTTAATAAAATCTGTCCTGCGGTATCAGTAATCCTGCAAAAAAAAATTTATAATTTCACAGGTTTGATTTGACATGAAAGAAGCTTTCGTGTCAAGTTTAGCCTTAGATACATTTAGAACAACAAAAAACAGCTTTATTACTATGAACTCCAACATTAAGACAAACAGCCAGTCAGTGCTGCTGAGTAGTGATCGGGTTTAACTGTAAGCAGTGTGACCAGATGTAGACGCCTGGGTCAGTGAACGCAGTTTCCGGTGAGATTCATTGAGCTTGCAGTTTACATATGTCACAACCAAATGTTAGCGATTGGGGAAAAACAGATCCAGTTGTTCAGAACTTACAGGGTTCTCCACAAAACAAATCGTTTATCAATAGCCCAGCGTACAAAACAAAGCACGGAACAAAGGGCCGCTTTATGATCCAGCTAATTTTGTTTGAACGAACCTCAATTTTGTGCCATTAGAAACTTTTATATTCATGAACTACGCAAAAATGTTTAAATTTATATGGAAAGATAATTAAAGAGGTTTTATTTACTCGTCATTGATTGAGGTTCTGACCCGTGTTTGAGGTCAGTTGACTCTTCTGACATCGGATTTTACGATTCCTGATTAATGCATAATAACGAAATAACTTTCTGATAACCTGCATCAGGCTTATTAGAATCTCATCACTGCATTTTCTTAGATGAACTGATTTTATGACCTTGGCGGTCAAATCTGAACAGTCTAAAAAACCTTGCACCATCAAGATGACTAATGTTATGAAACGTCCAAAGTTGGTATTAATTGACTTGGTAGTTAGGTAGGAATAAGTGTCAGTTACCAAACAAATGTCTCTAAAACAGGTACAAATTGCCACTCAGTCAGTCCAAAACGTGAAGAAACGTCCTCCAACACGTGCAATAACAGTACTGTAGGTGTACATACACTGTTGGTATGAAACATCCCCAAAGCAGCTCTGAATGGATGCATGAGTCTTAGAAAATGATTATTGTAGGAACGAACAGTTGGACAGGAACACGTGCCTCGCTTGCAGCGAGTGGTGCGGTTCGGTATGTGACTTTGTTTTCAGAACACGCTACTCCTGGTGCGCCGTGCGGGTCGCAGGTTTTGTTGGACAGCGGTATGGTTAAGGTGAAGCTTCTGGCGTCACACAACACTCCTGAATCCGCCGAACTATTTTTACAGTACGACGGATTCTAGCCTCGACGAACCCACGTTTTGGAAACGAGGGACTGACGTTCTGAATGCTGGCGCAAACTGAAGCGTTGTCAGTACGAACCGTTCCCATTCCGGGCACAGATGAATGAAACGTTGGTGTCGTCCAGAAAACAATTAATTTACGCCCCTCCTACTGCGGTACAAAACCAAAAACTGCGAAATGACAAATTAACAAACACCCAGTTAATTGATCCAGAGAAAAGTGATGCATTGAAATTTAAGATTAAATTAAGGCCTACAATATGCATTTATCTGACCGATTTTATAGAAAATAAAGTTATAAAGTATATTTTTATTAGGTTACACCTGATCACTGGAATGAAAGTCATAATATTTATTTGAGAGCTGCCTCGCAGACGCTCAAGTAACCCTTAAAAGTGATGGCTGGATTTCTTGTTAGTTTCGGCAGCCGAGTCGCTTTACATGTTTTTCGCTGTGCTTTCTAAGATTATCGCTTTTCATACCATTACTCTCTAATCTATTTTACTCATTTAGTGGAAAATATTTCACCCATCTGCCTGACTTTGGTGCTACCTTGAAGACTTAATCAGACAAACACAAAAACGACAAGAATAAATCCTTAAAAGGAAATCCAATTATGATTTATCCATCCGCAACAAGTTTTCATTCAGTTTTTTAAACCCCTCTGTCAGAATTGCTTTGATACTAAAGCTTAAAAAATATGTTGATGATACAAAAATCACTGCGCTACAGTCACGATCCCTTAAAAAAGGTCTCAAAGAGGTGCTCTTGGCAGTCTCAACAAACCCAAAGATGAACATGGCCTTTGTAAACTCAATTAATCATCCAGCATCCAGTCTGTTTATTGGTCCATCCTTTTTGTGCGCTTCCTCCCATGTTTTGGCCACTGCTTTGCTTCAGTCCAATCCACAAAGGACGTCCGACGTTCTTCTTGCTCCACCGCTTGTTGTCCAACTTCTCCACACGCCTACACGTCCCTGGCCCCCCGGATCCGAGGCTGTCAGTACATTTTCTGTCGGCTGGGCAATACCGCCTCCTTGAGGAAGGAGAATATGAGGAGGATCCCAGACCTCTTGCCCCGCTTGCCCTTGGTGAAATAATTTGACACAACATCGTCTGAAAAAGAGCAACAAAGACGAAAATAAAACGTCAAATGAGCTGGAGTTTGATAAACGGATAGGTCGAAAGAAAGGAATCTGGTACAGACAAGAAAAGAATTGTGGTGAAAATGAGCCTCATCCTCCCATTAGCAAAAAACATAGCTAGCAAACGCATATTAGCAGTTAGTAGCTAGTAACCCTCGCATCAACTGAGTCACAGAATACAATGAAGATGTCTGTGCATAAATTTTTGCCTGACAAAAAAGGAAAAAATAATTACATTTCCAACATTAAACAAGTACTGCCACAACAAAATTTAAGATGTGATCATCAGATTTAAGACCAATGCAAATTTTTGTAACTTAAGACAATGTAAGGCCTTAAATTGAGCTGCATGAATTTAAGACATTTTAAGGATGCGCAGGCACCCTGTATTTCAAATATTTCCTGTCATAGGTAGCGTTAAATGACATATATCCACATTTTGACAACCAAACTGATTTTTACCCACGTCTGATCTGATCGATGGATTAAAAAGCCTTAAAAACATATTCCCCTTATCAGTTCCAAAAATGTTGGGATGTTTGTGAGTCAAAGTCAATATCCAAAGAAACAGTAAGGAAAAGGCACATTTTTCTCTAGGTTACACGTCAGGTGCAGGCTTGTCAGGTTGTACTTTCAACCTCCATTGTGCCAAACTATCATCAGCCTCAACAAAATTCTCACCTCCTTGCAGCATGGTGGATGGAAGTACATTTTCTCCCGCTGACAGCGACACGAAGAAGGCAAACGGGATGACCCACAGGCAGATGGTGAAGTAGGACAGCACCTGATACCGATCAGAAAGAGTCGGTAAAAAACTGGACAAGAAACACATTTCCATGCTTCCAGAGCTACAATGAAACTCAATACCTCTGAGAACGGGTAATACTCTTGTGCAAAATACTGGAAGGCCATGTAATGGTTCACCACCACTAACACTGCAGTGTAAAAACATAAATCATATTGAAATCAGTAACACGTGACCAGAAGCGACTAATCAAGCCTCAGTGGTTAGTGTGTTGCTTTATTACATCGACATATTCTTCAGTATCGGTGAATCTTGTAACAGAACATAATGAAATCTGATCCAGGTCGTGCTCACCACAGGAGAGGATGAAGTTGGGAGAGCTGAGCAGAATGTAGGGAAAGTTCGCAGGAGGCCAAAATACACCAGGTTGGTGAAGAGGCCGACGCCCACCATGAACAGAGGGAAACCTTCAAAGATGTAGAGACACACCAGCACACCTGTCGAGAACTGGACGTATATTCACACGCAGTGAGACTCCGGTACAAGTGGACCGTACGGATCAAAAAGTGCATCGTTCCGCACCGGCATACTCACCAGGATCATGTATTTTATTATTCGACTTGTGGCTACTGTGTACTCCTCTATTAGTTCTGCCAAGTAGTACAGGCCAGCCGCTGGTGGAAGACGAAAGGTAAATAACTGGGATTATGTAGGCTGCAATACATCTCTGATGCAAGATTGCTTAGTAAGGAGCTAAAACTGGCGTCAGAGGCTATAAACGGTGTCGTCGCTTCATGACTGCAGTAAGACTGGAGTCCAGCCGAAAAACACTTACAGGCAGCATTACCAGCATAGGTACAATCACAGCCTTACAAACAAGTATTTCTCAAACTAAAACTTGATCATTATTAACCATACTGACCTCGCCAACAGTTAGATTAGGCCAAATAGCACACATTCAATCTTATCTTTACGAACTGTTCAATATTTGTTGGTGCTGTTTAGTGTTTGGTATTTACACAATTTAAAATAATCCATAGTAGCGTATTGGGAAAAAGTAGGTCAGAGTAGTAGGTGATATTTTTTTAAAGACTTTCGTCTAGTTTAATTTAGTTTGAGTTAAAATCCTCAAATACCCTCTGATGCACGACCAATAAAAAAAAATGTAGGAAAGATCTGACTCTCACACTCTGGTTGAGCTTGTAGTTTCACTAAAACAATTTGATTTAATTGCATTTTTTTGTTTTCGTTAAAGTTTTTTTTTGTCTCTTTCAACCAGCTTCTCTTTAGGAAATACTTTTCAACATAATATAATTTCGTTAGTGAATAAAACTTAATGAGCCCCAGAAGAAAACTAAAAAAAACTGCAGCATCAACAAAAGTTACACCTGTGCAAATATCTTCTACTGAAGCTATTTTTTTTTTCTAAAAACAAATGAATAAGTCATCTCTGGATTGTTTTGTCAGTCCTAAATAAAAAAACAGTATTAAAGTGTTTTTTTTTCTCTCATATTGTGTATTTGACATTAGAAAATAAAGAGGCCTGCCTGACACCAGCCAGCTAAACTGATTCTGAAGTCTAATGTTGTTGGTTTTGTTTGTTCTGGGCAATAATTTATTAATTACTGAGAATTCAGTTAACATTTGTACTCTGTTTCCACATATAATCAATTTCCCACTGACTTTGTGAAACTGAAAGCAATGTTCTCTTCAAGTTTCAGTTTGTTGCTGTGTCCCTGATCTTCGCTTAACCGAGTAATGTCAGAGTTTGTTCTAGATTATAAGATTAGTTTCACAGTAAACCCACAAAGAACTAAAGAAGCTTGGAATTAGACGGCAGCTAGCTAGCTTTTTCAACAAATTTAAATATAAATTGTATCTCCTGCGTGGCAATCACCCCGGCAATGTGAAAACTGCGACATTAACCTTTTTTTCCGAAGCTCTGCTGACGTTCACCTGAGCTGATTCACCTGTTCACGGCGTTAGCATTACCTAGCTAACTTGAGCCGCTACGTTATCAGCTGCGGGCAAACTCGGCTTCAACTCACCTATCGCTAGAGTGACGAAGGACACTTGGACGATCAGCGACAGCCAGCTCAGTAAATAAATAAACCACATCTCTCTGCATAAGCTACAGCACGCACAATAAAGAGAATAAAGACTAAAATAAGCTAGCTGCCTGCTAGCGCTGTTCGGAGCTCTTTCCGCTGTGTTTTCAGCACGAGTCAACAAGTGCAGGAAAGAAGGAAGAATTTCTTTTTCTGACGAGAAGGTTGCGACGCTGTCGCTACAGCGCCACCCGTGGTAGGAGCAGGATTGCAATTTTGTCAAAAAAAATTTCACTCGTAAGTTGTTTTAATTAGAAATGTTGAACTAGTTTGCTCACGATTAAAACTATGACTTTCAAAAGACGTAGTTAAAACCAATAAGTGAACGGATTAAAGGAAACTTAGCAAGATGAGACAATTAAATTTAGGTTTCTCCAACAGTGACAACAAGAATGGTTCCGGCATCACTCAACTCTGATTGGTAGTCTCACAGATCAGGTGTAGTGCCTCTTTACAAATTTCTTCCATTTTTGATACACCGAAGAGTTTTAAATCATTAAACTAATTTTGATATCACAAAGGCAGCATGAGTAAGTAACACAAATAAATAAATAAATCATAATTTCATTTATTAAGGAAAGAAGCTATCCAAACCTACCGCTTAGATAACTAAGATAGTTATTTGCCCTCTGACTGTATTAACTGGTTGTATCACCCTTGTTGGCAGCAGTGGCCATCAAACATTTGCAGTCAATGTTTGTTTTACATCAATGTGAAGGAATTTTGTTTGACTCTTCTTAGCACAACTATTTTATTTACCCTCACTGTCATGTTTTCAACCATGCGCTGCCTGTAAAGGCCGCACCATAGCATCTCAGTCAAATTCAAGGACAGACTTCAACTGGGCCGCTCTAAAGGCTTCATTTTGTTTTGGGAGTTTTTGAGGAATTCAGAGTTGGAAATGTTGGCGTCACTGTAGTGCTGCATGAAGTTTTCCTTGATTCAGACCTGATAGTCAGACATTTTCCATTAAGGACTTTCTGATAAACAATAGAACTTGTGTTTCCATTAAACATACGTTATTTTCATCATGCTTGATGGTTGGTTTGACAGTTCTTGAAATTCTGAGTCAGTTTTAGCTGAAACGTAACAGGAAGCACATTTTTCAAAAATAAATTCACAGAATACTTTTTTTTCCCCAAAAGCCTTGAAGACCATCAGTATGTATTTTGTTGGATGATTTCCCATTATTCAGTCTTTAGCTGCCTTTTTGCATGTCTGGTGTTCAGTTTGCTATGTTCATGTCTTTCTGTTATACAAATTTCTCAAGTTTGTACATGGAAACGAATCAAGAGCTGCAGGCTTGAACATAACAGAAAATCTAAATAACCTACGAGGACTTTAACCATAACATGGAACAGGACTTCTGCTTTAAAGCGGCTTCTTCCAAGAATACTGAAATGGTTCAAGATGGGATTTATATTTCATAAATTATGAAATCTAGATTATGAGTGTCATACTTATTTCAATGATGTTTAAATGATTAGAAATGTCATCTCCGTAGAACATGTTAAAAGGAAAAGAAACATGAATTTATGCTATTCTTCCCTCTTTATTTGCGTCATTAACCCACACTCACTCCCACGTCAAGGATACACACACACCCCCCCCCCCCCACACACACACGTGTCGATTCGATAACAAAAAAAAGCAGGTGCCATGCATTTCTACATCTTAAGAGGCGCCACTTTTAAGACCGAGGTCCAAAACAATAAAAAATGCATACCTGGGCGTGAAAAGGCAAGTGTTAAATAAGGTAAATATATAATGCGAAACAGCGTGAAGACACTAAAACGGTGTCAGAGTGAAAGGTGAGAGGAATGTCCTCTTTTCTTCAAATGCTTTCAGCTGAGGCGTACGGACGGGCGGCGAGGAGCAGAGGTGTGTGCATTCATTCATCCGTGCACCCATATATGTGCAGCATCTGAGGAGAGGTGAGAAAACTAAAGGCCCCCCCACCCCCACCTGAGGAGGACCAGGTGGGGGGGGGGGGGGGCTGTCTGCTGTATTTATTTTAAAACTTTCAGGAGGGGAAGCCATGGCTCTTATCTCAGCGACGCCTCCAGGCTCAGGGTGTGACAGCCTTAATGTGCCAGAATAAGAGGCAGCCTGCATTCTGCTGCCGGATCACGCTTCGGGAAAGAAAGAGACACCCAGGGAGGGAAGTGGGCGAGGGTTATTCATAGAAGGGTTTTAATGGCTCTGGTCATCTTTTATCTAGTTTCTGTTGAGAGAAAAAAAAGAAAAAAGAAAAAGTCCTCTAGCCTACATCTGGTGAAACATGAGGGGGGGGAGGCTGCTGGACATTAAATAGAGCTGAAAAAGCTCAGGTATATGTCACAGCAAGGTCAAACATCACTCTATAGCGATATCCTTTGATTTCCATAGAGTAAAATGACTAAAAGAAGAACAGAATAGTTTATTTAATATGTGTTTTATTTGAACATTAACCAAAAATCAGGCAGTGATCGCTATAGTTACTGGAGTGCGTCTTTACGTAGGGCAGCATGACGGACACGTTTTGTTGGAGAGGCAGCTGTGCGCCTCAGCGCTGGCTGAGGATCAGCACTGACGCTCTGATGCGGGAATCTCTGTTCTCCCGGTTTTGCTTCAGCCTCCGGAGCACAGGTGCAGTGCCGCTCTCACCGGTCCAGGGACAGTCACCTGCTGCTGGGACGCACTGCGGCCCCGGCTGGAGATCTGACCGAGAGATCAGCACAGATTCAGGTTAAGCACGAAGCCAAAGGATGAGAGCTGCAGGACGCACCGGAACACATCCGTTCGGACAAAGAGGTTTGTTTCGGATGTACGTGGAGCTCTCGGTCTCCGTCCTTCCACGGTTGGACACCGTGCAGCATTTTCTTATTTAAAAGATCAAATCCTTTCACTTTTGTGTGGATAAAATTGTTTTTACAGTGCAGTAATGCAAACAAACACAACGTTCAATGAGTCCTTTTGTGATTTTATGAGACAAAACAACTCAAAGCAACACACGATTAAGAGAAACATGCAGCACAGAAACAGCAGAAGATAGAAATCGGTGGCCAAACAAACTAACAGAAGAATCTGACAAGGAGGTGATACGACTGACAGGGTTTTATCTGCTGGCAGAGAAGCAGGTGTAACTAAGAAGAGAGCAAAAGAAGTGAAAGCCAGCGTATAGTGTTTAATAGTGTTTAACTTCCCAAGCTCCATTTTCATTCAGATATTTTAGATAAATCTGCAAAGTGAATTTTCTGCAAATCATTACGAGTTACGCCGCACAAAAAAACCCCCAGAAATCTGCCAATCGGTGATTCCACAAATACTGAGCCAAGAATAGGGAGGGATCCACGGTACAACAGGAAAAGGTGATGTTATGGCAGAATGTGAAAAAACGTGAACTCTTCTGCCTGGCGTCACTACGAGCACAGAGGACAGTAAAAGTGGCTGTACCACAGGTCTGTTGGTCCTGATTTTCTCCCATCGCTTTTCTTCTCCTCTGGAGGACCAGCTGCAGCTCTGCCTCCCCGACGTTCCTGCCGATCGCCCTCCTGGAGGGCACCCTGCGGAGGTGCTGCCGTTTCATGTTGTCCTGTTACAGTAGCAAAACAACACAAGAAAATTACAAAAATAAAAATAGACAAAAAGTTAGCAGCTTATGGAAGCTTGTGGTTTATTACCAGCATTCCCTTTAACTCCAGGACGGCCGACTTCCTGTTTTCACTCCTCTGGTCCTGTAGGAGAATGCGGTATTTGAAAAATAAACGTTCTATTAAAAATCATACAATTCTTCTTATAAAGTGAAAGAGAAAATAACTAATCTATAGCTGACCTTCCATGAGCTGTCTTCTTCCTGCAAGCAGAGAAGATGCAGATACTCAAGACAGTTTATCAGATTTATCTTTAGATTAGCGTCATTCAGTATGCGTTATTTACCTGGATGTTTTTTATGGGCCTCAGGACAATGCCTTTCTTTATTCTCTCCATCATTTCATCCACTGCCTTCGCCTTAATGTCCTTCAGCGGCGCTGGCTCTTAAAGAAAGTCAAGTCACACGCATTGCATCATGGGAAGGAGGCAGCAGAATAACCGCTTTAAAAAAAAAAAACACTCAGTTTTCAAGCAAAGTAACATGGATGACTTCATGGGCTCCAAAACAATGAACTGAGTTCAGCTTTTAATCAGGGAGTAGAAAGAGCAAAGAGAAGACTCACTTCTGCTGTCGCCTCCGTTGACTCGATGCTTCCTGCTCCTGAGGAAATCCTGCAGGCTGCATGTGGGTAGAAAGACAGTTTAGTTTTAGCTCTAATGGTCCCCTTACCAAAAAATAGTGAATAAATACACTATATGGTAAAAGTATTCATCTTCTGCCTTTGCTAGATCAGTCCTAGAGGGCCAGTCTCCTGCTGGTTTTAGATGCTTCACTGCTTTAACATTCCTGAGTCAAACAGGTTAAATAATTAGCAGGAGTCTGGAGACCCTGACTGGACAGTGAGGATGTGATTCAGCTGCTGGTTAGATTGTGTTTCTCACCGTTCTCCAAGAACGGCTCTGCTTCTGAGGCTTTGCATTCAAACTTGGCCTGCGTGTAGATGCTCAACCACTGCAACCCTTACACGAGGGCTGCATCACAGCAAAAACACAAAGTCTCACCAAGTATTTTTTTGGTGCAGTTTCTGGTCTAAATATCTTAGTTCACTTGAAATAAGACGAAACTAGCTTATAAGCAAAGTATAGGAGCTTGTTTTAAGTCAGTAATTTCTTAATATTGATGAAAAAGTACTAGTAGTAGGCAGATAATTTCACTTTTAACACAGGGAAAATGTCTTGTTATAAGTACAATAATCTGTCAATGGAACTAATACTTTTTTTTTAATCAATACTGAAGAATTATTGACTTAAAACAAGTTCCTATATCCGTCTGAAAAGTTACTTGTAAGTCATTTGTATCTTATTTCAAGTTCACTGAGATATTTAGAAACTAGACCAAAAATACATGGTAAGATTTTGTGTTTTTGCAGCGATGACGTTTGGGGATCTACAGCTACTGACTCATTAAACGGTAATAATGGTTCCCAAAGAATCTGTCACTTTACACGGCCGATGCTAACGCTGGCTGAGGCGCTGCCATTCCAGTTTGTAATAACGCCACCGATCGTCGACCACGAAATATTTAGTCAGGAAGAAATTTCCTGACTGGCGTTAAGACACAGATGACAAGCTATGATGCTGGTTCTGTTTGTAGAGTGGATTCTTTACACCTGCTGTGGTTTCAAAGTGATCGAAACATCTGAATTCAGGTGTTTGGAGTGCTCTGCGTATATAGTGGTATTTATGCTTAGGACTGTTTGTTGGTTTTAAAGAGAAAAAAACTAAAACAGTAGAAGTGGAAGAGAGAAGTCTGAATTTCAATTGGCATACTTGACAACAGGAGTGGGTGAAGGAAGAGGAGGCGGCGGCGGCGGAGGAGGAGGAGGAGGAGGAGGAAGAGGAGCAGTTTCTTCCTCCAGAGCTTCATTTTTCTCCTCTGTGTTCATCCTTTCCCGTAAATGTTTCACTATAAAGAAATATAAAAAGTAACACTTTATTTGAAGGGGTGTGCACAATACTGTCAAGGAGTCTTCATGAATGTTTACGACCGCTGACATGAAGTGTCGTTTGGTAAACAATGACACTTTTAATGCAAAGTTGTACTAAAACTTCCATTAAAAGCGCATTAAAGTGTCAGATTTGCACTAAAAGTGTCGTTATTTATCGAATGACACTTCATGACAACAGTCATAAGCAGTCATGAAGACTCCTCCATGTTCATAACAGGTGTCCTATCATGTTTATGACAGTGTTATGCCAGTATTATGAACACCCCTTCAACTAAAGTACTACCAGACAAATGAACTGCGTAGAGCTTGTCCAAGTTTTATCAGACAGTAGTTCATATTTATACCTGCATAATTATAGTCCAGGTACGACGTGGCAGGAAATCGATTCTTAGTTCCTGCTAAATAACTAAAGTCTTGAAAGTGATGACTGGAAAAAAGATAATTAGCACAAAAACCAAACAAAAAGGGTTGCAAAAACCTTTTCAATGCTGCTGCTACTCTGTGTGCTGCTGTGCCGTGAGTGCTGGCGAATTGATAAACATGTGCGTCTAAATGTGGCGTCCTCTGTTGTGTCGGTTTCTGAACGGTGTGTGTAAATCAGGATCAGTGCTGTGGAAGTCCCTTTAATCTTCAGTGTGCTAACTGAGTGTGCTGCTGTTGTGTGAAATACTGAAGGATAAAAAGTCTGGGGAAGGCATTTCAGTGCTGTGTGATGCTGTCAGTTCAAGCATTCACCATGCCATAATGACTACAGCATTTGCATGAAGCTGCATTAGATTAAGCCATGTTGTCATTGGCTCATTGGTGCGTAATCTGTGCTGCAGTGGCGTCGGTTCTCTCTAAATCAGCGACAACATAAGTTTGTGTGTGTGTGAGCGAGAGAGTGCAGCGCTCATGTAGTGGCATTTTCTACATTTGTCAGGCTGGCGTATGTGGTGATCCATTGATGTGGAAGCGATATTCACGTCTTCCAATACCAATGAAACAAAAGGCAGCAACAACACCGACTGCCTCAGCGGGGAATTAAACAGAATCCAGAATCGGCTATGTTGTGTTTCACCAGAACCCCAAGATTCAGATTGGTGCATCTCCAGTTGTCTGTGGATGGCGTTCACTGTTGTTACAAGCCGTTACCTTCCTCTCTCAGCTCCGTCGCTGACGCTTCGGCCTGAGATAGCTGACCCTCCAACGTCTTCCTCTCATCCTCACTCTTCCTCAGCTGTTCCCTCAGCTCTGTGACTGGTGCGTTGGCCTGAGACAGTTGACCCTCCAACGTCTTCCTCTCATCCTCGCTCTTCCTCAGCTGTTCTCTCAGGTCCCGCAGCTCCTCCTCAGCACCTGCACTCGGTTTGATCTGACCACAAACACAAGAGAGACTGACGAATCGTTGCTTCGTAAGTCACAAATCCACGTTTCTGTCGCTGCGGCGCGCACCTGGTCCTGGTAGTGGCGCTGAATGCTGCACAGGGCCTCGTTGATGCCGCATATTTGCGTCAGCGCCTGCTGCAGCCGCAGCCGCACGTCGGCCTCGGAGGCGCACGTCTCCGCCGCGCTCGGTCGCTCGGCAGCCTTCTGCCCCGCCAACATCTGATGAGACAAACCAAATCTGGCTTCACCTCTAACATTTTCCACCCATCCTTGTAATCATCCGCTTTGAAGGAAATAGAAAAGAAATACATCGACGACAATGAACCGCCATTAGAGGAAAATGAAGGGAGCTGAATTGCCGGTTGTACAAAACGTCTCTCCCCAGGAGGCTGTCACAATGCGGGGGAAAATGTTTTCAAACCATGTGTTTGACTGAACAATGACTCGGGAGCCGTCATTACTCATCGGCTTCACTGTAGAGTAGGAACTGTGTAAACAGGATGGTTTTTCTGTGAGACAAAGCGTCATTACTCTTCCATTATGAAGAAACAATTCTGCTTTGCCTCAATTCACTGTGAAATTGTGTTTCTGTTTTTTTGTTTTTTTTTCTACCCCGTCTTTTCATTGTGACAGATGAATGCACCAGTTGTAGTTATTAACTAGCGAATCAAGTTCCCAATAAACCTTTGTTCTGATACCCAAATTCTGTCAAGAGCTCGAACGTTACAGCTCGTGTTTCTGCAGCGTTGTCGTCGAACTGGTTTGAAAAGCAAAAAACCTGCGAGCAAAACGCTAACAAAAGTCACAAATTTATAAAACGCTTGCAGGTCTGATGAAAACTGATGGCGTCCAGTAACGCTTCCTGCCCTCTGACATCGGTCACTTCCAGGTTTTTTAAGCCAGTTAAGATTTTCAGCGCAATTTTTTTCCAGCAGGAAATTTTGAAATGCGTTTTCTGAAAGTGAGCAATGCTTTTCGAGTACTTTGGTGATCTTAAATACTTTAGTGATGCATGCCCAAACTCACCCAGTGTTAGAGGCATTACATGAGAACATGTCGATGCCCCCTGGGGTTTTCTCATCCGCCCCGACACGGAAACAGTGACTGTTTTTTTCCAGAAACTAATTCTCTGGTTTTATTCTAGGAGTTTTTCATTTTCCACTGAATACATAAATACAATTTCAACATTCGGATGAGATTATAATTAAGCTGAAAAATTTCAGCTTAATTTTCAAACTCTATTTTGACTCGGAGCGGAATTTATAAACGCGCGTTTTGGGAATCTGCTGGATTTTTAAATTTAAATTTTTAAGGGATGTTTATATACACGCCAACGTCTGACTGAGCAAATGCATTTGAAGTCATGAGCAAAATTATTGACTTTCAGCTTGAATTTATAAATGCTGTTTAGAGCTTCCAGCTAAGTTTATAAGCACAATTTTCCTCTTTCGGATAAATTTGTACAGTTCGTTCTCTACATTCACCTGAATTTCGAACTTCCAGCTGGAGCCATAAAGAGTTTTGACCTCCAGCAGAGTTTAAAAACAACTATTTTTGCCTTTAGGCTGAATTTTAAAATGCTTTTGGTTAGTTTATAACATTTTTAAACCTCAAGATGAGTTTTAAAACTGCATTTTTTTTTTAGCTTCTGTTCAATTTAGAATCAGAATCACTGAAAAAAAAACATTCAAACAAACATCCATAAGCATCCTTTCACAATAAACAGTCATTGGGTCTTTATGTTCTGTGAGGATCACAGGGACCATTTGTTTAAAAAATGGTCTAAATCCCTTTTACTCAAGATTTCTCATTGTTTTTTTACTGGTCAGCTGAACTGATCTGATTGTATTCACTTTTGAGAACTATCTTTTAAATTCTGTGTTGTTTTCTTTCTTTCTCCTGTTTTTCCTTCTTAGTACACTTCCTAAAATATAACAAACAGTGGTGTGTGACGGGTTAAAGTTTGTTTAAAGCCACACGGCTCACTTAAGACGAGACTCCTGAGAACATCCACTTGCCGTCCCTCAAATCAGTTAAGTGAGCATTTTTTATGACTGAAAAACAGGAAGTGCGAGCAGAAAACGGGTTTTCATTTCTGCGTTTTTAGCCTGAGAACGGACGGCGGCTTCGGATTCGGTTTGGTCTCCATCGGCGACACGCTGCAAATTACACCACTCCGATCTTTGGTTCCCCTTCAGAGGAGGCCGTTTTCACACAGCAATTAGCACAGTTAGTTCACACACACACACACGCAGCAGCGCAAAGAGACAAAAGACACATCCGCACACACACACACACACAAAAAAGCTCAAAATTGTTTCCTGTTTGAGGATCCACATCATTATACCACCACGCATGGCGGGGAAGAGGTGTGAATGGTTGTTGTTTTCAAAACACATGAAAACAGACAAATAGCAGAGCATACAAGAGGCATTCAGCGCACGGGGGGCCGTACGCCAGGGGGGCTGGGTGGGTTTCTTTTACCCTGAACTGAGAGTAAAGGGGTGGAATTGTGTGAGGAGTTGGGAGTCCCTTTCACAGGTAAGGACCCCTGCAAGGCGGCCCATTGTGCGCCTGTCCGGTAAATGGAGGACGCGGCGCACAAAGGCGACAATTGCTATATGCTCGGCAAAACATAAAGGTGTCAGGCGAAGACAGGTTGTGCTTGAAGGCCGCTATTCTCCCGCTGCAGCAATGATGACCGCTAATTATGGTGAGGGGAGGGGCGACGCAGGAGGGGGAGAGATGTTTTGAAAGAGAGAGAGAAAAAAAAAAAAACGGCCTAATTTAAGGAGCAGCTGGGACAAGAAAAACTGTGGGTCGGTGTGTGTTTGTGTGTGTGAGGGGATCTCAAGTGAATTGACGTTTTCTCTGTCTGTGTGTGTTTTTGCTAGTGTGTGCGTGAATGCCAAGCCTCGTTGAGAGGGCCCAAATCTGTCGGGCGGTGTGAAAACGGAGCGCCCCCCCCCTCACCCCCCCTTTCTGTTGACCTGCCACCTCTGTTGTACCCTGACACCAAACCCGCGCGCGCGCGTGTGTATGTGTGTTTGTGTCCCTGTCCTTTCTCTCACCACGGCCACCCGAAGGTCAGCGCCAACACCCCTTCTACCTTCCTGTGGCACGACCTGTCACCCTTCAACGTCTGCAGGTGCAAATGTGTGACGAAAATATTTCTGAGGGACGATGAAAACACACGCAGACGCACACACACACACACACACACCTGATGGGCGAAGACTTCGGCGTGTTGCCGCAGGCCCTGCTCCAGCTCCAGCTTCTGAGACATTTCTGTGAACTCCTCGGTGACAAGCTGGGAGACTGGGCAAACACAAAATAAAAGAGGAAAAACAGAGAGATTCATTATGGTAACGCATTCCCTCAGGGGAATTAACATATTATTTAGGCAAAGGAAAAGCAGCTGAATTTTACTTTCAAATATCAACGTAAAAGTAGCATGTTGACTATTCATGTCCGATCTCATGACCTTATCCTGCCCGGTTCACTTCTCATTTTCTGCCACGGTTCTTTCAGCACCTCAGATTCTGCGCTTCCTCGTGTTTGCAAGTAGGCAGTCATGTGGTGAGACCAGGCCACCAGGACGAAATCATTTCACACTTCCACGTCCGCCGTCGATGACTTTGACGACTAAGTGCAAAACGACCCGGGATGACCTATGACACAGCTTAAAATCCAACTGATTAGAGCTGCTATTGGTTGGCAAGTGGGACATTGATCGACATATTTGATGTGTATTTGCTTGATGATTTTCATGATGATATTTGACAAAATGTCACCACTGTTGTTTTTTATGATGTAAAGCACTTTGAACCGCCTCATTGATGACAAACAAAGTTGACTTGACTTATAAAGACATTAAAATGATGCTGCAGTCTCTTTACGCTGCTGTGCGCTAATGATGAGAAGCTATTCTTCAAACTCACGTTTGTAAATCCATCTTGTAATTGTTGGTTTCTGACCACAGAGGCGAAAGGTTGTAACTCCTGACTAAAATGATCTTGATCATCAGGCGATAAACAGGCAGCTCGTACTGCAGCTGCTACCCAAACTTTCAAATCTTTAAGCGAATCGATTCCCACGATCATGCAAACAGACTTAATGTCACATTTTGAGCTGCCGCCACAATATTGAGTAAGATTTGGAGTCTGTCTTTAACAAGACTTGTTCAAAAACTAATTGCAAAAACAACCGAGCCCCATTTTCTCTAAGCTACAAATAATAGCAAGTGGCGGACATCTTCCTGCAGTTGCTCCCCCGTTTTAGTTGCGCTAAAGACAATTGTGCGTTGGTTTATAGCAACAAAATGAGCACACAAAACATTGATGACATACCAGTTTCAAGGTTTTAGATGAGGCTTTAAATAACTTTATTTAGTTGGGACAAAGTACAAGGTTTAAGACTCTAACCTTCCTTTAAAAAAAACAGACACTTTCTAAGACAACTTTATGTCAGAACCCTGTGTTTGGTTAATGACTGGTGAGAAAGCTTCAGTGATTAAATATTCCAGTGCACCTTGCTTGATAATAACAGAAATTCAGATTTTAAGGAGATTTTACCTCTTTTGATTTTGGTCATGGTCTTGGTCTGCTTGCTCATTTTCCTCAGAATGGCTTCCTTCTCCTCCACCTCTGCAACAAGCTGAAAAAACATCAAGGTGAGATTCTCTCACTGACTCTAACTCTTTCGTCTCAGAGAAACATTTTTATGTTGTTTTTTTTTCTCCTAACCATTACCTTTACAACCACCTGTCTTATTCTTTAAACATGCAACTATGTCACTTCCTCTGGTCCTGAAATTGAAAATCCAGAATCTACCTGCAGGGGTGCAATCGCAGTCCCCACATGCACAAAGAGTGCAAAACAGCAGCCATCCAATCAGACGACAGCCATCCCAACACGATAAAACACACACACACACACACACACACACACACACAGAGTGGTATTTACTACCTGCTCTCTGAGCTGGACCTGTTCTCTGGTCAGTTCCTCCACCTGATGCTCCAGCTGTAGCTTCTCAGCCAGCAGCCCGTCCAATGACGCCTGCATCTCTGGCACAAACACACACAGACAGACACACCATTAAACTTTAGGCTTTAAACTGTTTTTAAGTGGCATTTTTTTTAATATCTTTATGCTCTTTGGAAATACAGTCAAAAATGGTGCAATATGTATTCTGTGCCAATAGGAGGCGCTGACATTGACAGCTTCAAAAGAACAACTTGAGCACGGCTAAAGCAGTTCTAGGTTAAACGCTCCCCCAAAACCAACACTGTTGGTTCTCCTTAGTCATTTACCTTTCTTAAGAGTTTTTTAATGATCTTTCGTGAGCAAAAACTCTGCATTTATATTCAGAAGAGAGGCAAAAGCAGAAATAGTTTCAGCTTTGCTGAATATTGATGCTGCAAATCGCTTTAATTTGTAGATAGCATTAAGGTTGCCCAGGTCTTTTCTCCTTGGCTAACTCAGTTGTTGGATGATATGCAGGTAAAATCAGAAGGTTTTTCTTTCTTTTTTTTTTTTTTTAAGAAAAACAGGAAAAAATGTTTTTTGCGAAGTTAAGTTCTGAGCAACTAACCTGTGATCTTGGCTTGACTTTCAAGCAGCAAGTTCTCTTCACTGTTACTTTCCCTAAAATTAACCACAATGCCATCAACCACATCGCAATCAACCGCATCGACATCAGCCGCATCGGCATCAACCGCCAGGTCAGTCTCTGGGTCAAGGGTCACAGTGGCCAGGTTTTCTGGGAGGTTGGAGATCAGTGGCAGCAGCATCTGGCTCTTCCTTTTCAGGGCTGTGTTTTCTTTGCTGACCTGTGCAACAGAGGAGACGACGGTCAGATGTGGCGAACGACGCAGCTCTGTTGCTTTGTTTGTTAGCTCAAATTCATTTCTTGACATGAAGAGTTACTTTGAGAGCCAGAGCCTCCGCGCTCTCCCTGCAGGAACGCTCCACCTGGAACTGGATCTCCAACATATTCATCTCCTTCAGCAGCTGATTGGAAGCTGATGACAGAAAGGAGAGATTTTCTTTTTATTTTCCTTTTCAGGCACAACAATTTATAGCACAGAGGAGCAAAAAGAGTCTTAATTACTTTAAATTTGGACGTCTGAAACATTTTTGTGTGACACAGAAAAATCTACAATGCATCGGAAGTGTTCCTACTTTTTTATTTTAACTTTTTACATCGTGTAAAAAGTGATAGTCCAACTCTATCGACATTCCTTAAGGAATGTCTTAAATGTCTTGTACGTGACCCATCACATTCAAAGCATGTCAGCTAGTTCTATTAATTCATCTTATACTGACGTGTTGAATCAGGGAAAATATGTAAATCATGCAGGACATCATCCTTTGGGGACTGGGTAAGAACTATCAAATTAGTTTTTGTGTTTGTGTTTTTTGTGTGTGTTGTGTTTTGTGCATGTTTCCATTCATGCACAGGAGAATTTAAAATACTTTACAGGAAAAAGAAATAAAATAGATGGAAGTGGAATGATATTTCCTTATTTAGCCCTCTTTATTTTAAAACCCTTAAATGATGGAATGGTTCTTCTAATGGAATAGTTTAGATTAAAGCACATTAATGCTGTACTTCCTCAAATCTACTGGAAAATTGGAGGTGAAACTTAATAAATGGTTGAAATGAATAATTTTTTGTGTCCAAGCAGTGAAGTAGAAAGAAGAAAAATCCCTTCACTAGAGAGGTTTCTACAAAGTATTGACTCAAGAGGGCCCAATAGAAATGCACATCTCAGCTTTTTTGTTGGTGAACTATGAGACACGTTGAAACATCATTACATCCGTGACACGACTGAACACTTCTGTGTCAGCCAGTCATGCAGTATTATCATAAAATACAATAAAGTTTGAGGCTTTCGAATAAAAAAAAGTTTGATAGATGTAAAGACATTTGCAGGGTGCTGCATGTTTTTGATTCCCTCCTTCCAAAAGAAGAAAATGCTTCTGCACGTGAACTCAAGTCGAAGCTCAGCAGAAATGTCAAACAAAAAAAAAAACGTGTCAACTCTGCTCTGAGTCGATCCGTCCGTGTTTTCGCTGAAACAAACCTGCGACGATCACAAAAGTCTCACCTTCCTCCAGCTCCATCAGCCTCTGATTGGCTTCGTCTCGCTGCTTCTCCAGGATCTCGCACTAACAATCAAAATCAGCGCAAGTGAGCAGAAGAAAACACATCAATCCGCTCACGTCGAATTCGACGCCGCTCATTTTTATTGGCTTTCTGAGCCGCCGTCAGCCTCCACCTGAGGCACAAATATGATTCTGCCATTATTAATGTAATCAAGGCTGCAGACGTGTACTCTGCATTGTGCTTTGAGTCTGCAATTTTGGCTCATTTTTTTCACCTTCCTTGCAGATGTTGTTTTAAATTACACTGGGACATTTGCTAGGAAAACATCCAAATAGAGGCAGTGAAAGAGAAAGAACAAATCAGATGTCAACACATCTCACACATCTGAGCAGGATTCATCTTTTGCCTCATGTGCCGCTGATTGTCTCTAATGCACACTGTAGCAGCAGTACCTGAATATCTTCCCAATCTTCAGAAGATAAGCAGCTGTCCTCATCAGAGTCTGCAAGGAGAAACAAATCATGTTTTCATTCACACACAGCGCACAGATTGAGAAACTAATTTGGAACATGACAAAACCGGCAAGCGAAAATCCTCGCATCCCAGCGTGACTGGAAAAGGAAGTCCTCTGTGCGTTTCGCTAGCGTAGATAAAAAGGATGTGAAATCGCAGGAAGAACCCGATAGACATGTTTCGGTTTCTGTCACACTGGACTCAAGTGACAGGAAAGTGAGTCACTTGCTCAACAGTCTGACACTTTGCTTTCACTGATCTGGTGATGAGACTTTAAATACCGCTGCAGGCTACTGGGTATTTTAGATGATCAGGTTATGCAGTTTTGTTAGTTGCGTCCTAAAAACCTCTTGTTTGTTCAGGCGTCCCGTGGTTCCGTCAGATGCATTTTTTTGGTTCCCTGTTCTTCTTAGAGAAAACTGACTTTCTGATGAAAAACCTTCCAAGCACTTTATTTCCTTACCGATCATTCCTGAATTTTAATATGGAGCGCTTGTCTTTTTTTTTTAGCATTTCTTTGAGCGTTGATCTGCACTTGAGGTGAATTTTGTTACAGGTTAACTTCTGGAATATAGTCCCAAATATTCTTAATTCTTAAATAACTCTTACCGGTGTAAAATAATGGACTTCATGTAGTTTTGAATTGGCCTTATAACTACTCCCAGATTGATTGTTAGCCACAGTTGCTTCTCTACCGTCATTGCTGGTATCTGTCCGCCCTGACATTGTGTTAAACCATAAAGAAATCAGCCAAAACTCCTGTTTCTATATCCCATCAGTCAGTCATACAGAATTATAATACAATACCATAAAGTTTGAGGCTTTACTGCAAATAAAAGCCTCAATTTGATAGATAAAAAAATAATTGAAGTAAAATCCCACAGTTCATAAATACAATCTTATGTGCGAAGGACAGACTCATCGTCATGATTGCAGTCTTAATTCCTTTTAAAAGGTTAATAACAATGTAAAACAAGGTCAGCTTGTTTCATGTCTTTTTTATATACAATGCAGTAGACACAATGTTTTAAAATGTGCTTCCAAGCAACATTTGCTTTTACAGTTTAAAAGCCTTGAAGGCTGATGCCTGTTAAACCAGATTAAGTCCGACTAGCCACCAAAATTTGATCAAGAAACGCAACAAGCGACGCTTTAAAAAGGCAAATGTGAAAGAAATGAAGTTTTTTCAGAATGTGTCTACTGGCCAGCTACCGAAAGTGAAACATTTTCTGCTCACTGGGAGAATCCTTTTATGATTCACTATTTTAACCAAGTTAATATGAGATTAATTTAACAAGATTTTATTTATTTTATGTGTCCGTACCTGCAACTGCGCTCTCCTCATCTTGTATCCACATCTTTCTGTAAGATTTCAGATGTTATACTTCTTTTTTTTAAAAAAGCTGCTCAATCCGGCACAGTGAACACGCTGTGATTCCTCTGAAAAGCAGACAGTTTATATTGAAACTAACAAATGGTTTTTCTGACTAAACCTCGCCCCTACCGCCAAATTCAGCAATGAGGAACTTAACGCCTCACTCAGAAACGTAGTGTTAGTCACAAGAAGTTTTTCCTTATTACAATAAAGTCAGTTTTTGTCTTAAATTGGTGGTATTTAGTGATCAGCAAGTCCCACGCAGTAAAAAAAAGGGGAAAAAAACGCAGCTCTGCTTTGTGAATGTGGCTTCGTAAGACTGGACTCTGTCTCTCTGCAGCAGACTCAGTGTCACTCAAGCAGCAGGAGCAAAGCAAGAGCTGCTTTCGCTCCTCTATTAGCATCTGTGCTGGAGTTCATGACCTGTGAGGCATCAGCAGCCCACCGTAGGAACCATATTTCTGGGTGAGAAGTTGGCAGATGACTGAGTGCTGGTGGCACGATGACGATGCTGATGACACATTTCTCCGCTGGAATAATTTACCAGCTTCAAATTCCTGATCCCTCACTCCTGTTTTATTCATCCACCTGCCTTCCAGGAGTTTGATTTCTTGTAGGTCGGGTTAAGTACTGGAAACTTAATGCATTTGGTTTTGTTTTCACTCATTTCTGGATTTGATGTGCTGGATGGAGGTTAGAATATTAAATAATTATCTTTGTTTTTCTGAAACACCATAACACATTACATTTTGGTTTTTATTTTGTTGTGCGTGTGCTGTAATACATTGGGAATTTAATTTCCCACCCAACAACTGGTAGAATATCTTCCTCTTTTTACAACATTTTTTACACTTAAATTTAGAGAACACAGCAAATCTCTGACGTGACAAATGAAAACAAACAATATCTCAAAATGGCCGAATAGATGATTAAGTGGAAAACGAAATACATTGGAGTATTTCACAAGAAAACCAGGCAATGAGTGCAAACGAGGTGGTTTCTCTTCCAATGTTAAACATCTGTTTTTCTTTCTAACGTGTTTTTCCCTCTAAGCTAACTTGTTGACGCGATGCTAGCACGTTTCTAACAAGCAGTTGTTGCTTTTTCAGACTGAAGAAGCTGAAAACAGCTCCAAAATTCAGCTTCTTGGTAGTAATGCTGATTTATTGTCATTTTAATTCTGCTTACCTTGTGCCATTAGTCCTAAATTAATACAAACTACTTGGCTAACGTCGTCATAGCATGCTAGCTTGCTAGCTAAACGTTTCGAGAGGTTGAAAGAGAAGGAAACAGATGCTTTAGTGTACAATTATTACAAATTTTTGACACGACAGGAAATAACCTTCGCACGGCAATGCAAAACGTAATTTACCACACTTCCTGCAGAGAAGGTGAAAAATGAGAACCATATGCAAAGGTATTTTTATGTTTATATTCTATATTGTTAGGTTTTTACTGTCTTTTACATCACTCACCACAGATAAAGCTTCAATAAAAACAAAATGTCCTTGTTTAAATTCCTGCAGACACGCTGCTGACAGCGGGGCCTCTTTATTTTTTAGAAATATTTAAAATAATCACAAGACCTCATAGAGATTTTATTCTTTTCTTCCACCCCCGGGGTTCAGGGGGACATCCTGCACGCTGGAGGGATGAAAAGCGTTTCCGTGATGCTTCGTCCTTGAGGTTTAATGGCTCTTTTCTTCGCTCCTGTGCTGCACGCGGCCATTTTGGGCTCCACCTGAGCACCAGAGCCTCCTGCAGCCCAGCGCCCTGACCTTCACGTGTGACCTTTCAGCGTCTTCAGAAAGCTTCACCATAACGAGTCGCATTAGTCCATGCTGTCTAGAACAACTGGACATCATTTAGGAAGTTGATTCTTCTTATTTTAAAATTTTTTAGTGGGTTTTTATTCATTCTGGTTTGATGGAAAACGTTTCTTTGTGAATCACATGGATCAACGAAAGTATAAGTTTCCGTCCATTCAGCCTTCGTTGCACTTTTTTTTGTCTAATTACGTTAATTCATATGTGTTTCACTCGTTTGCTTTCTTTTAATGTGAAATGATAAAGTTATAACAAATGGCAGACATCAAGCCAGTAACATATTGTCCCATAAACTTTTTAATAATCTGATACAATGATTACAGTAATTATAATCTGATCGTTAAAAAAAAAAAAAAAAAATCAGGTTAGTGAGAATTCAAAAAATGTCATCATATGATTCTGACACCAGAACTTATTTAGCACAACGGGGCGTCCAATAAGAGATTTAATTACAAGTTTAAGTGATTTAATGGCTTTTTAATATCTAAATTACACTTCTATGGATAGTCGAGATAAAAAATAATATTCACATTTAAGATAAATTGCAAACAAAAAGACATTTTTCTTTAAGACCCCAATCAAATTTAGGACAAAAAAAAAATCTGAGATGTTGAAAACCTGGCTCCACGGTCCAAAACACATGAAACAATAAAAATGTATGAAATGTATAAAACTTATATAATTACCTATACAGTGTAATTAAATATTAAAAGTACAGACCCTTATGTTCATGTATAAAGCCTTAAAAGAGTAAACACGCCTTTATAAATCTTACAGATAAACCACAAATTTCATTGTACTTTATTGTTTCTTGGGACACATAAACACAAAATAGCACTTAATTGTGCATAATATAATGTGATCAAACTTTTTAATAATTAAAAATCCAACACAATAAAAAAAAAGTGTAGCCTGCCTTTGAAAAACCCTTAATAACATCAATTTCAACCAATTATCTTATGAATTCACCTGTTTGGTAAAAAGAGTGTTACCTGCCCTAAACCTGTGCACAGCTTGAGAACGAATGCAGCAGTTCTGTGAAGAACTCAAGTGAACATTGGACATCGTGCAGGTTAAGGGACACAGCAGAGAGAAGGTTGTGGGGAAGTTTAAAGTAAAGTTAGGTTATAGATCGAAATCCAGTAACAACAAATGCACATCGACTGAGAGGCCAGGCAAAGGGAGCAGGAACCAGAGAACCAACCAGGAATCCCGTGGCAATTTGGACGAGCAGCAGCTCAACTGCTGGGAAAGCAATAGTCTGCTCTCTTTAAAGACCTGAAATAAGAAAACCAAGTTTGCCACAAGCTGTAAGGAGGACGCAGAAACACGCAGAAGAAGTTGTTCTGGTCAGCTGAGACCAAAACTTTTTATTGGCTTCGTGAAAAATTATTCGCTGACAGGGAAACCGGTCAGATGTAATAAATCTAAATCCAGAGTTAGAGGGAACAGTCTTTAGACGTGTTAGTTGGATAAATCTGACCAACATCTGGGTGTACAGTGGGATGAAGTCCAAAGTATCCCAGGTCGAGCGATGACCCAAAGTCCAGGTTTAAGCATGCAAATAAAGAGCAAGTTACATTTACGCCATGCTTACATCACATTTATCCCCAATAAACAACCCAATCGAAGGCTGTTGTAATGTGACAACATCCTGAAAACTCCTAAGGATGTGAATACTTTTTGAAGGCATTTTGCAAGTTGAGGATTTCTTCACACGTTCGTGCTGAGATCAGCCCCGTCTTCAGTTCTTTCCCCCATCGAGCCGCGCGGACGATCCGAGACTCCGGGAAGTCGCGCAGCGTGAAGCAGCTAATGTGCTTTCAGCCGTGAGCCGCAGCCTGCATGTGCTGCTGCACGCTGGCGACCGAGCTCAGTGCAGGCAGGCAGGCGAGGGCAGAGAGGGGCTGAGCGAGTGTCTATAAGTCGATGGCACACCAACAACGCAGGCGAGCCGATGAAACGACGCAGCTCGGAAACGAAGCGGCGAGCTGACCTGTCGGTTGTTTGACATCGGTCACACCAGGCATTTCATTTCATTTCAGACTTGGACATCACCAGAGATAAATTTCAGCCCCGACTACATTGAAATATTCTTCTAATCTGACATCCCTGCAGTTCATAAAAGAGAGAAAGAGAGAAAAAAAAGCTGGAAAGCCGATGTTAAAAGTTCAAGTTCGCGGTCATCTGAGGACACGAAACACGTGCAACCCACTAATCTGCCTCTGAACTGTGGCCCTAACGTCCGCTCTGCCGTTTCCCATTGAGGGATATAAATAGTGTATGTGCGCTCAACTTTTATTTGACGCCATGTGATGTTTACACAAAATGAAATAATCTGACCCCAGAAAAAAAAAGAAGAAGGATCCAGCTCGTGTTGCATCTTTTGTGATTTGTAGGAGGAACATTTACAGAATGAGTTCTGTTAAATCCTGGGCTGCCCTCAGTGTTTTACTGATTGTTATCTCTCATCACTGCCTTTAAACAAGCTGAGTCAATCATAAATATACTTTGGGGTTAGGAATAGGACAGAATAACGTCCTTCACTAACTATAAGTGTTATCCACTTTTTAGAGAAGCTACACTATAAAACCTAAGCCTTAAACATTTGCAAAAAGGTTTTTCTAACTTTGCAGCAGAAATATGATTTTAATTTATGCTTTGCGATCTAAAATCAATGCATTTTCTGACATTTTAATCTCTTGATTTCTGATTTAAGTGAATAAAGTTCCTCTCTTTTGTCTTTTTTCTTAAGAAAACAAAAGTTTTTCTTCGTCCAGTTTGCTTGACTTGTAAATTACAAAGAGGAGGTTTTTATCTGTTGCCTGAATCAACGACTGGCTGCCACATTGATTGATTTTGATCAATTTTTATATTTCGTGGAAAGTTATTTGACAATAAAGTGCTCCATCAGGGTCCCTTGGACCGCCACACACACAAAATGATTTAGAAATGTGTCAACATGTTTTTCAATTTAAAATTAAAGAATGCTATCATCGCCTGGCAAATGTAAATGAATTTTCTGAAAATATTCAACCCTTTAAATCTCAGTATTATTGATTGAAAATCTCTCTCTTTAAAAAAAAAAAAAAAAAAAAAGAATATAACAATGTTTAATATCTACCAATTTAAGTTTTGATCTTCATTATCTGAGTTGGTAAAAAACTATATAATTTGTTTTTATTTAATATTTGTTTCCATTTTACTGCAACTTATTTTAACAATAAGTTGATTTGCAGCACATAAAATACAATTTTCACGCATATGTGTGAAGAATAAAACATGAAACGTTGAAAAGATTTCAACACCAAAAAAAAAAAAATCAAATTTCAACATGTAATCTTGGATTTTGAATGGGAGACAAAACATTGGCAGAGAAGCACAGATTAATTCACTTAAAGAAATAAAGGAAAAAACTAATAATGAAAGATGAGGTTTTATTGAATCTGTATCCCCGCAGCCAAAGTTATGTAAAAAATACAAAAGAAATATCTGAATCTAATCAAAACCCCAAAAGAAGATATCCTAGAGGAGGATTAAAGTTGAGCAAAATAAGCTCCAGATTTCAAAAAGGGTCGCTTAATATTTTATTAGTAGCTTAAAGGGTCGCCAAGCAACAACAACAAAAACAGGGAGTCAATTAAAGGACATAATCTGACTAAAGCATCTTAATTGTTGTTTGTAGGTTTTCCTACCTCCCTGTTTCCTCACTTGCTAATATCATGATTGGTTGGAGCGCGGTGCGTGCCTCTCGCGTTCAAAAACTGAACCCTGGCAACCCTCCGTCATCTGCATGAACTCAGCTGACTCTGCTTGAAAAACACAAACAGCTCCCTAATGAAGCTGAGGGAAAGTGACGCGGCCGCGGCATCAGTTCGTTGAGCACTCGCAGCACAATGGGCCGAGGTGACAGATCGCTGGATTTCATCACCACCGATATGATTTTTGAGCAGTGAGGGGAGCAGAGAGGAGGGGAGGACCGGATTATGGGCCTGGGGTTTTTTTTTGCATCCAGCGTGTGAAATTAGCCAAATCTGAGTCAGGCAGTGAGATTAGGAGGCAGAGAGGGGGGGGAGGAATCAAAAAAAAAATTTTTTTTTAAAGTCACACTCACCTGTTTTGGGGCCGCGGCCTACTCAGCTCTAATAACTGTGTGATTGGATTATGCCGGCTTTTAGCAGCGCCGCAGCTGCAGCTGACAGAGCGGGCTCTCCGCGCTCAGGTCGGGGCCGGGGTCAACGAGAGGCCAGTGGGGCCGTGACCTTTTTTTTCTCTCTCTCTCTCTCTCTCTCTCTCTCTCTCTCTCTCTCTCTGTCTCTCTTTCTTTCTGCGGAAGACGGAGCCTTCGGCGGCGCTGCGCAACAGGAAGGGCAATGAAAGATTTTAAGAGACAAATCACAAGAGGAGGGCAGGGAGAAGGTTTTTCTTTGTTAGTTTCTCTCTCCTTTTTTATTTATTTATTTTTATCTTAGCTCGGTGGTGACAGGTTTGATTTCTGGAAATCCGCAGAGGAGGATGTTTGAATTTAACAGGGGGAGCGGGAAAGATGGCGAGTGCTCGAGGAGGGAGACGGGATGTGTTGTGACAGAAGAGCCTCGCAGACACTGCTGGCCTCCTGGTGACTCCACTGTACGCTGGAAACACAAACAAACAAGCCAACCGCTGCTGCTGCTTGCTGCTGCTGCTGCTGCTGCTGCTGCTGCTGCTGCTGCTGTTGCTGCTGCTGCTGCTGCTGCTGCTGCTGCTGAAACCCACATCTACTCCCTCACACATCCCTCCTTTCACCTTTCACAAGAAGCCATTCAGTTTTGTCCAAACAGGAACCATCTCCCTTTTTTCTTTTTTCTTTCTTTTTTTTTTTGTAGTAATAATTTAGTTGGGTTTTTAAAACCAGCGGCTATTTATGCATCCTCCTAATGGGATTTTGAATACGATTCCCATTTGACATCATATCATGAAGTCACAGCTTCCAATGGAAGCCATCCCATAATCCCCCACGCAAACATCTGAGGCTGCAGGTGTAAATGAACGAGTCCGGGCTGTTTGTTACTGAGAATAGCAGCCCGATTATTCACTCCTCCCGTTGGAGGGAAGGGAGGTGGGGAGATTTTTGTCTCCGTATCGGTTTAGACCAGGGGATGATGTCCGAGTCTATTGGAGGGAGTAAGTGACGATATTCCCCCTCTGGGATTGGTCTCAGCATAGCAGCACACAGCTCTCTGATTGGTAAATCCGAGAGGAGAGCGTCCGGAAAACGGGGATTTCGGGCCGAAACGTGGAAACCGGCATCGTTCACGCTGAAATGCTCTCGTCTGGCTGGGTGTTCCGTGTGACGTCTAATCAATAATCAATGGGGAAATAGTGAGAGGTGTCTTCTTCCTCACCGTATCTTGGATGCAGATTTTTTTAATTTTTTTTTTTTTAATTACAAATGTACCCAAATTACAATGGCTCCTGGAATATTTCTGAGTTAATGCAGCAGCAGGATAACCCCACTATGTTTTCTCATAATTCTATCAGAAACAAACAATATTGGTGGAAAGAACATAACTTAGAATCTAATAAATGTTCCAGGGACTTGTTATGAACGAATAAACAATTTTCTCTAACCTTTTGTTATTGTCGCTCTGTTTCTGCCATGTTTATGAACGTCACTGTAAAACAATACAAAATAAATGGCTGATTCTGCAGGTAATTTTTTTTTACAATTTTGGATCGTTTTTGTGTGCAACTTTTTTTAGGCTTCTAATTTTTTTTTTTCTTGCTCTTTTATTTTTTTGCTTATTCGGGGTTGTCTTTTTAGTTAATTTGTGTAAAAAAATAACAATCAATTAAAAAAAATCAAATCAGGCAAAAAATAAATTTGGAACATAAACCGTCCAATAAGAGGCAGTGTAAATATTAAAACATGTTTTATTTCTTGCATATCCAGAACGTTTTTTTTTTTTTTCACTTAATTTTTCTTGGAAGCCTTGTAATAAACGCTCTTCTATTAAATGATAAAATAATATGTTTATGCTGCATGTTTAATAGCGATGGGCTTTAATAGTCACAACCGAACCAAAGCGTTTCTCTCTCTGTGTGTGTGTCTGTTCCCTTCCTGCGCTCTAGGTGGCGCTCTGGCTCTGCCGTCTGCCACTTGTTGCTCTGTTCTCTCTTCAACAGGTTCCTCTGAGCGGCTTCAGAAATTCACGTTTTCTTCCTGTGAAACAAAGAGGGAGGTGCTGCCTTCCAGCGTCCTCTTCGCTCCTTCCACGCTCTATTTTATTTATTATTATTATTATTATTATTATTATTATTATTATTATTATTATTATTATTATTATTATTATTATTATTATTTCTACACCCCTGCATTTATCTTCAAAGCTCCACGCAGACGTCATGCGTGACTCCAGGAAACAACGGCGCCTGACAGCAGCCCAGACGTGCCGTCAGAGTCGTCAGAGTCGTCCCTCTCTGGGTTTTGTTTTATAAAACCGCCACCGCCTCACAGGGACGAGTACGGGGGGGCATGGGGGGAGGGGGACCATCTGCTGGACCCGGCACACAGTGGCACCATCTCTGGGTTATTATAGAGGAGGAAGCCCCGGTGTCTGATGGTGAAACACCGTCTCAAACAGCGAACAAACACCGAGACGGTTTGGCATTCCTACGTCTTTAACACCATTTGCTGTTATTGTTTCTTTCAAGCGGAGGGAAATGTGTTGGATTGATCGCCGAATAGCACAAAATGGACTGGAATAAGTACAAAATCAGGTCTGAAAATAGGAACAGAATAATCAAATATAAAGGAGGTGATATTTGCATCGTCTAAGACATAATTTTTTTTTTTTTTAAACACCAGAAGAAGGAGTTGATGTGTTCCTGTTTTGCCCTGAATTAAGGTTGTTTTATTTATTTATTTATTTATTTGCTAAAAAGCTAGAGAGACTATATTCTAACAATAAATTATGATTTTTTAAATTATTATTCTTAATTTACAGATTTCTAATTACTTGATTCCAGGGTTAACTAAACAGGTAGAAAAACTTTTGAATCTGCAACATGAGGAAAGATGAGCAACTCTGAGTGAATAGACCGATGAGTGAAAGTGTTTTTGTTTTGTTTTTTTAATGTGATGAGAATTGAAATATTTATCCACTTAATTAACACTTTATTTGTGTGCATTAAAAACATATCAAAACATCTAAAAATGATTAGGTTTGTTTACAAAAGAAATAGGAAGAAATAAATCTATTTTGCTTACTCAACTGCTTTCTTTTTCTAACGTTTCGGTTTTTGTGCCACATCCAAATATTCAAATGAAATGAAAACTGCTAAAGATGACTGAAAACAAACTTTAACTCTTTTTTTTTTTTTTTTTTAAAGAGTTTAAAAGATTGCACGTTGTGTTGTTCCAAATGTTACCTGGAAGCTGTAAATGTGATGGAAATAAACAGTTTCTCCTCAACAAAAATGTTCCTACAAATTTTATAAAAATTGAGTTTCTTAATGTTCAAAGAAATGGACGCCTTTTGTTTTACAGTGGTGTTACATTAAACTTTATTCAATAACGACATCTAAAGAAGTAAACGAGCGAATGTAGAGCAGCACAAAGATACTTGACGGAATTAAATTATCTGAAGGTAAAGCTTTTTTTTTTAAGTATTTGAAATTAAAAAGTGATACATTTTTATCATTTGTTATATTGAATTTTTGTTTTGAAGAAAATAATTTAAATTCTTTTTAGTTGGGAATTTACGGCATAAATTAAAATAAAACTTGTGAACCACAACCAGGAAAACGATGAGTATATTTACATCTGTGGTGAGACAGAAAAAGTTTGATGTTAACTCTTCATTGACACATTAAAAAAATATTGCATTGAACAAATGTCACACTTCAGTGATCTGAAATATCTTTATTTTAGATTAAATCTGTATGTTTCAGCTAGAATGTTTAATTAAGCGTCAGATTGTGTGTGTAAAAGTGTCAGTTTTTCTGCAGCGATGGTTTCAGTGGAGCTGCTGACGGGACATTAAAGGACGGGTCCAGAACGAGCAGCTGAAGGGAGAAACGTCTGTTTTTATCTCCAAGACCACACCCATGTCTCTGTTTCCTTCCATCTCTTCTTCCCTCTATCTCTCCTCCCTCTTTTACGATTCCCCAAACGCAAACACATTTTCATCTGCATCATATTATTGTTTCTTTTTATTCCTTACCTTGAATTTTCTTTTGGAAATGTTCTTTTTCCACTCAGTATCCATGTTTGCAATGTTTCCCCCTCTTCTTCTTCTTCTTCTTCCACTGTCTCCAACATTTTTCTTTAAACACTCAGTTCTCCCCTCCAACTTCCGTCTTAAAACTCTTCCTCCCCCCCGTTTCCACCTCCCTCCCTCTCACACCTCAAACTTCTTCTTCTTCTCTTCTTCAGGGCCATTTCTCCTCCCACCATCTCCTCCCAAAACTTCCCGTCCCGTTTCTTCTTCCCCTCCCCACCGCCCCATCGCCGTGTTTGTTCGCTTCTCCTTACTTCGCCCACCTCTCCTCCTCCTCTTCCTCCTCAGTGCAGCTGGTGGGGCCCTTCCATTAGTCCTGACATGCAGAGGCACTGATTCTGTAAAGGTCGTGACCTCTCGCAGTAGGCTGCGCCAGGGCTTAGCGCAACACTCTTGCACATCTGCGTGCCCTGGGTTGCCCATTACATGCATAGTTTGCCCTTTCCACAACACACACGCACACACACGCACACACACACACACACGCCCACACACACACGCACGCCCTCACACACACACACACACACACCACACAGAGCTGCTGTGAACTCAGTTGGTGCTACCAAAGGAGGGGTTAAGTCTTGTCAGCATTGATGAGAGTGGGCCAGCGTTGTGTGTGTTCATCTAACTGTGTGTGTGTGTGGGTTTGTTTCTTTGCAGTTTTGTGGTCATGTGTGCGTGTGTGTGTGTGTGTGAAAGAAAGTCAGATGTGCGGAGGGACAAACCCTGATTAATTGGACGGCTGTGGTCTTGGGAAAGACCTACAGCCGCCTCTTTACCTCGCTCCCTGTTTCTCACGCCTCTTCTTCATCGGCTCCAGTCGTCGTCTTTCCTCTTCCCTCTGCGTTTTCCTGCGTCGGCGGCCATGATTGTTCGAACGCAGTCAACAGGTGTGAAGGTGTTTGGACTTTCAGGATCACAGCATCGGTTGGATGTGGTGGGAACACCTTTGGTTCTTTAAATGTGTTTTTAAAAAAAACGAGCATAAACTCCACCTGAGTGCAACAGCATTGCAGAAACGACAATAAGTTTTATTTGTACAAACGTAACTGGAGATATAAGCAGCAGAGAACATCCTAAGCCACATTTTTAACATTTCAGTATATTTGGACCTGACTTCTAATGGGTTTTTAAAACAGCTGAATGCTCCTTTACGTGTAACTAAATCGCGTTTTAAAACTTCAAAGTTCAGCTGCTTTCTCTGAATCTGTTTTTTTTAACAAATGTAAAGAAAACCACACGTTTCTTATTCTTTCTGATTCTTTTCCATAAATAACGCCTGTTGCTTTAAAATGTGTCACCATCCATAGAACCGGTTCTCCATTTGATCTGTAACCCTGCGTCTAATGAAATGCTTTATTTCATCTGTTCAGCCTGTTTTTTGTTTTCTTTTCTCGTGTTGATCAAGATTTTGACTCTAAAAGCACCGGAGCTAATATGCTGCTTCTCAGTGACGGAGTTCATCTTTTCAAATTCAGACAGGTGGCAAGTGGAAATGGAAAGTAGGACTCGACTGAGTCCACTGGAGGAGCTGCAGAGATCCACAGCTCAGGTGGGAGGATCAGGACAGCTTTAGAAAGAGCGACAAGATGAAATCACACCAAGTCTCATTTAAAGTTTTCCTCGAGTCAGATGAAACCAGCGCTGATTTGTTTGGCCTTGAAAGGAAATCCTGTGTCTGGAGAAAAACTGGCCCTGCATCCCTCTGAGCACATCACCTCCTTGGAGAAGCACGGTGCTGGCAGCAGCATGCTGTGGGAGTGGGGCTGTGAAGTTGGAACTCAGTTGAGGTGTTCACACCCCAGATTTCCCAGATTTGGCCTGAATTTCTTCGGATGTGATTTGAGTTTTCTGATGTTTGGCTTCTTCTTCCCCTCTGTGAGGAACGGCAATTTTATTTATGGAGCTCATTTTCACCAGCAGGGCAAATTCAAAGTGCTTTACGTGAGTTAGAGGAAATGAAAAGAAAATAACAAAAGTAAAGCAAGAGAAAAATAAAAGTATAAAAAGTTTACAGAAAGGTGAACTACATATTGGTTCCCCATGCTAAGTAAGAATGAGAGTTTATAAACTAGTAGGGGTTTCTCTGGACTCATGACTTGATAAAACTAAATGTTGGTTCTCCATGTTTGATTCTATAAAGTAGTGGGTCTTAAATGTTGATCTAAGTTGTTTCTATAGGCGGGTTTCTCTGGATTCAGTGATCTGAACCTTTTCTGTAACGTTGAAAGCTCTAAGTCGGACTTTCTCTGTGTTTGTTTCTGAGAGTAATTTCCCTTTCCTGCTCTGAAACGAAACGTAAACCGGCTCACAGAAACGTTCATTCAAAGCTTCAGCATCCCATTTTCAAACCATTTTAACGTTTTCACTTTGGAAACTCTGGCAAACTCCTCCTCTCCCCCCCCGTGTCCCCATCCTCCTTGCCTCTCTGGGTCCGTCGGTCCCCACTGTAACCGGCGACTTTGTCTTCGTTCCCCCCTCCTTTATGCCCGGGACAAAGGGGTCCGGTGCCCTCTCACAGGCTAGGTTACAGGCTGTCACATGAGGCGGACACTCTTGGACCGCGCAGCGTTATCTACTGTGACAACTCCGATTACTTCCACAGCCTCCCATCTGATCAGCACATCCCATTCAATTAGTGGCAATTAGTCCTGGTCCCCCCATTCTCCACGGCTACAAACCACACCTCCTCCTCTTCTCTCCTTCTTTGCCACCTAACCCTTTACCCCTGCCCTGCTGTGATGCTCCAACAACAACAAAAAAAAAGAAACTCTGAGCCTTCAAGAAACAACCTGGCACTCTGGCTGGTGAGCAACTTTGGGTCAAATTGCAGTCTTCCCCTTCATACGCCTTCGTCCCCGCAGCCCCCTGCCCCTCGTCCTCCAATTATCCTCTCACACACACCCACACATGCACACAATGACTCATTCACACATTCATACTCAGATGCACCACCAGAGCGCATATTCAAAGTGACACATCGCACAGAAACCGTCTGGTTTTCTGCACACAAACTCCCACAGGTCCGGTTCTGAGTCTCGCAGGAAGGTTTTCGTTTTGCTCTGCGCCGCGGCGCCGACAAAACCCGAAATGTTTAATGTATTAATGTAAAGCAGGAAGTTCTTAACGGCAGATGAGTCAGTCAAAGCAAAAAAAAAAAAAAACATTTTCACACAGTCTGCAAAGATCTTGTAGATGTTAGTGAAGTCTGCAAAACTCTAGCCTTTTCATTGGCTTCCTAAGTAGCTCCACATGATTCTCATCTCCCTTCACTGGGGTTTCTCCCATTGACTTGGATTCCTCCTTTCGATTTGTCAACGGGGCCAATCAGCGAACAGAACAAGAAGTTGTGAGCGATTATTAGTAGTTTTAGCAATGGCGGCAGAGGAAGTGAACGAAGGCGTTCAGTCCGCGCCGGCCACGCTTCCAGAAACCAGCAGCCATCTTGTTCAGCTCGGCACTTCTCTCTCCGCAGAGAAGGATGGTTGTTTATACTTTTTGCTTTTTCACTGAACATCATAAAAGGCTTTTGTAAATTTGTAGCAGATTCCCAACGATAAAATTAAAGAGTAAAGCACTAAACTCTTAGATTCGACGACAAGGCTCTTGTCACCGTCTATCTATCATGTTGCCTTTGGGCCCTTCTGAAGGTTTCGACCCCCGGTTTGGGAACCGTGGGCTGGATATATGAATTCAGGCTGCAACACAAGAATTCCCAGCATCGTCCCAAGGCCTTCGTTTCGCTGTGTATTCCCTTTGTATGCTGCCAGCCCCCCCACTCTCCCACCTCTTCCCCGGCGCTGTGAGTTTGCACACACCTGGCCTTCACAAATGAGGGCCCTGCAAACACAGCAAGCGAGGGGAGAAATCGGGATGCACGGAGGTGGGAGGGGAGGGAAAATGGGTGTTCGGTCGTCAAGGTCTTTCAGCATTCCGATGGAGCAAAAAGTTAATGACGGCTCCATTGTGTTGGGGGAAAGCTGGCGGGAGGAAAAGTGTTACAGGGAATCACCGCCTGTACCAGTGAGCAGCAACAAAAGGGGGCCGGCCGTGAGCCGCGTCAAGTTTCCTCTTTAAAAATTATTCAAAGGCGATATTTATTTCACTCCGAAGGACTTCAGGAACAGTTCAGCCATTTCGAATGTGCGGAACGCATGCATCGACTTTCTCCTCTGCCAACGGCTGAAGAGGAAAAGCAGGGAAATATTATATAACACGAGATTGATTGAATCACTTCTTGATCAAATTAAATCAATTCATCACTCAGTAACTCCCTCTCGGGTTTTTCTTTTCTTTTCTTTTTTTTTTTTAAAGCCGCCCCAGCATGCCCGCCTTCCCTGCAGGCCCTAATGCGTGCTGACAGTTTCCCTCCGTAATTGGTGATCACACCCAGATGGATGGTTCCTTAATTTGCTGTTCCCAATAATGCCGGGCGGGCAGCTCAAGGGAAAAGGGGCAGCGGGGGGGAGAAAGAGGGTGGTGGAGAGCTGCAGCATGAGTGGAGGTGATGGGGAAGCGGGTGGAGGGGGGCATCCTTGATTTGTTGGTCATAGATACGAGAGCAGTAAACACCCTGGGCTGCAGACCCGACAGTTTGACCAGGCTTTTGTTCACACGTCCGCTGAAAAGCAGCTCCCTCCTCCTCCTCCTCTCCTCTCCTCTTCCTCCTTTCCGAATGAACCTGGTCTCTTTCCAGCTCTGTTTTCAAAAAGCGGCGTGTGATTGTGTTGCGCTTCGGATTCTCCCCTGCGCGCGCTCCCGCGAGGGGGCGAGGGGGAGGGTTGTCGCAGAGACAGGATGAGGAAGTGATGTCTCGTGTCCCCCCGCTCCCTCAAACTAAACGGATTTCTGCAGCTTGTGTGAATGAGGCGTGAACGCAGACAAAGAGCGAAATGAAGTTCCCGAGGTTATAGGTTACGATCCGGGTAGGAACTTTGACTGGTGTGGTCGCGTTGGCTTTAATAGGGAGAACACAAATAAAGTGATGGACCGGGTCGAGACCCTCTGTCCCTAATGAGGGCAAGCCGCCGTGACCCTGGAGAGCCAGAGGACGAAGAAAGGCCCGTTCGGTCGATCCAATTGAAGGGCTGGAATTAGTCTAAGAACGACGCAGAGGCCATTTGAAAGGTGAAACCACCTGCTCTAAATAAAATCAAATGAGAGCTTAGTTTAACGGATTATTGAGGTCCACACCGACAGCCGGGGGGAACACCAGCGCACTCACAGCAGCCGAATGGGACGGACCTGGTTCGCCATCATGGCGGTTTATGGCGGCAACGTTGTAAAAGTGCGCAAGATTTTGTTGATGCTATGCTATTGTAAAAAAATATCTATATTTTTGTTTCTGTTAAATAAGAAATGGTGGCGCAAGGAATGAATGTTTGTTCTCCAGATAAGCTTTTAAAAAACAGTCCTACCACTTTCTGGTGACGTCCGGTGGTTGATCACATGACCAACTGATAAAAACACCTCCTCCTGATGGTAAAACTTTTTAGTGAAAAGCAAAAGATTGCCACGTTTTCACTACACAAATTCATTTTTATAATTCCAGTTTGCGTAAACATATTGTCAATGGAAACGAGAACTTTTTCTTCAGACTCCTAATTCTCAAATAATTCGCGTATCTGACAGAGTTACGTCTCCTAATTCAGTCTCTCGGCTAAGGAGACATTCAGGTGAAACTTATATCATGTTCAGTGCTGGATGTTCGGCATGAAATAATGACAACTGGCAATAAAAACCAGGCTTATCTTGCTAGCCAATACAGTCATCAGCTCAGCGTGTCAGCCCAGGATGTGTGATTCTGCAAACACAATGTCCTCCATGATTACTGGCGGCGCTGCATATGCAGAGCGAATGGTTGCTATGAGGACGTCAAGATGACACTTTTTGCTCAAGGACGTTTTTTTTTTTCTTTTTTCTTCTTCACCTTCCCATCCGTCAGGCTCACTGTGTGAAGTAACCTTGTTTCTCACAGTTCTGGTTGTTTTCAACTTTTCAGTCTCTGTTCGGATCAGATGCGACTGCGGCCGTTTTATTTTTGCCCTCATGATTAATTCATGGAGCTAATTAAGTCTGTATCACACGGCCTGCTCTCAGGGCATTTTGTCCTCTCGTATTTATACAAATCGCCAATTAGATATCAAAGGCATTGCTGAAAAGTTTATGTTTGTTTCACGTTAATTAGAAGGAGTACCAATCAGTGGGTTAGGTTTGCTTGTGAATTTCTTTTTGTCCTGTTGACACAAAGTGAGTAAAGTCTGCAGTTTTCTACAATTTTTATGGAAGATTTTAAAAATTGAGAAGGAGGTCGTGTTTATGCTTTGGGGAGTTTTTTTTACATCTTCATCAGTAAACGCTGTATGAGAAATGAAAACAAAAAGGGAAGACTCCTAAAAAAAAAACACGAATCTTCACAACATCACTGACATTTGTCAAAGAAATAATCAATATTATTGCTGAGTTACTCAACTGAGTGACTCAGTACTCTTATATATTTTAATAAAAGTCCATTCAGCGGGTTCGCTGGTAAACAGGAGTCATGTTCTTTGCCCACACAAAGTCAAAAATAAAAAGATAAAGTTCCGTAATGAGATAATTTCATTTCTAATAATTCGTAAGATTTTAAGTTGCAGTTTATTTAGTCTTTAAGATCTTTTGCAGGATTGATCTATCAATATCAGTGCAGACAGAAATAAACTGCAAACTTTCAGTTGTTTTCAGGAAAAGCTTTTATTACTTCTTCTATGGAGAAGCAAGTTAAAACAATTATTTCATGATTAAATATGACACTTAATCTCTTTTCTTAACTGTGAACAGTGGTGGAAATTTACTGGGATTGTCACTCTAAGAGTTAATTAGTGTTCTTTAGTGAAATTTGCCGTTTTTTATTACTCTTCCATCTGCTTTTTATTTTCATCCTCTTGCTTCCTTTGGAGGAGCAGGAGAGCCGACTTTGTGTTAACAATTGTTTTTGTTTTTTGTTTCCTTCAGTTATCTGAACGGGTTCCACCTGCTTGTTTTGCTTTCTGCTCCATGTTAACGAGGGTAAGACGTTTCTTGGATCAGACGACCCAAACATGTCCCCAATTCAATGGTGGCTTCTTATGTGAAATTTGAAGAATGTTAGCGGAGCAGCGTCTGTCTGTGAACAGCAGCCAAAGAGATGTTGGGACTCAGCCACACAAAGGCAAAAGCAAACAAGTCTACTTAATAGAATAAGTGAAAATAAAGGAAATCCAATGAGGTCAAATTGGTATATTCGACCCGGTCATTCAGGAATGTGTGAAATACCTGCGAGCTCTTCGCACCTCATTATCTGGAGGCGTCAGAAATTATCCGGCCGCTTCGGCACAATAACGCTGATGGAAAATCAATCGGCACCTTCGCGGAGCTGAATGCATAAATCTCAGGGCTCAAATTACAGAGGAGGAAAGAGAAACACAGGTTGACATTTGGAAAAAGTGGCATATGTATGAAGTCTAAAATCCTATACGCTCCACAGTCCTCAAACACTGGGAGGTAGTAGGATTGATTTCTCCACGCAGAGTTTGTTTCTACTGCTTACAGCTTCCATTAATGTTTCAGACAAACAGGAAAGCTGCAAGAAGACAGTACAGGTTAGGTTGACTCATCACAAAACAACAACAACAAAACAACACTAAAATGAGTTTTGCAACAAATGGTTACCTGAAAATGTCCTTCCTTGTCACATAAACTGCTGGTTTCCACCTTTCGTGGCTGACTGCATTACCCTGGATGAGGCTTCACCAAGTTAAAAACTGTCATACAGTTTTATAAAGTTATGAGTTCAACGCCACTAAAATTGTCTGTCTTTCAATTCCTGCAATCAAAGTTTTTTTTTTTTTTTTTTTTAAGGACAGGCAGAGAAAATACAGGGTTTGCTCCGGTTGGTGTTTTTCAGAGTGTAGACAGCAGTTCATCTCCTCCTCATCCTGCATGCAGCTGGTCAGCTGCATGTGTCAGTCAAGCGAGGAGCTTTCCTCAAAATGTTCTCTTTATGCAAAAAAAAAAAAAAAAAAAGTATTTGGAAATATTTGTTTTCGTAAAAAAATCTCTCTGATGGTGAAGGAGAAGTTAGAAATTTTCCTGAGAAGATATGAGACGTATTGTCTGCTCCACACTAGATTTTTATTGTGTTATCACAATATTAGCAACTGGAGAAAAAACTGCATGTAGGAGCATTTGGTCCTTCAGCAGAGGAGCGACAAGGAGCAACTGGAAGGATAACCAGATTAGAGAAAGTTGCTTTATTTTTTGTCTTATGGCGTTCTACGAAAGCTTGCTGAGAAAAACAAAGGATTTGGAAATGAGACCGGCTTCATGTTAAAGTTCTGGAGAATTTTAACATGAAGCTGGAACATTTTCAATGAAGTATGATGCAGCTGTTACAATCGGCCATGCCGACTGCGCTAGCTGGGCTAAAGTTATCAAAAACAGCTTTAAAGATGTTACCATCCGACTTTATGTCACTAAAGTAGTAAACTACTTCGGTTGGTGTCACTTCTCTTAATCTTAAACGTGAATAATTCGAATGGTTGGGGTTAAGAAGTGCTTAATTAATGACCGTTAATTAAAGAAAGTCGTAGGTCAAAACTAATTCATTTACAATGGCATTAAAATACTTTTCAAATGCACCAATCCTGATTATCCAAGATAGAAATGACTTCGGATTTTGTAAAGTTAGAAATTGCAGGAGAATTTCAGCCCTTCAATTTACAAATTTAAAATCTGAGGAAATCTGGCTGATTTGCTCATTTCATTCAGAACAAAATATACACAAATGTTTTCTGGTAATGCGGTGAGTTTGTGTTTGTCTCTAATTCTGACTTGGAACAAACTCAGATAATGTTTCAGCAATTTCCAGAGACGGACCTGAACTCATCGGGTTGATCTTTCAAACTTCGTCTGACAGTAGTTAAGTGGTAAATAGGCAGCATATAAGAAATATTGATTATATTCTACTTTTTTTGTGCTGTTGGATGCTAGGCAGGCAGGAGGTAGGTGGTATCCCACCCATCGGGGCGCTGTGCAATATTTATTGAAGAGGATGTGCATGAAACAGCAGGTGGCACAAGGATAAATGACAAGGAGCAAACCGGTGACACATCGATGATGGAGAATCTGGAAAAAGACGGAAGAACTATAAATACACAGGCAACAAGTTACAAGGAACAAAGGAGAGCAAGGTCATAAGTACTGAGAGGAAATAGAAATGAAAAAATAAAAGCACGGGAAAACCATATTATATGACTATAATATTTAACATGAGTGTAAACCAAACACCAGGATTACCATGGCAAAACATAAAAATGCAACAAATACACCACACAAACCATATTGACTGACACAAATCCTAAAGAACTTTAAACTCATTCATATTTATGAGCCAAAGTAAAAAAAATCCTCTTATTTAATATTATACAGAAACATATGACCTCATAATAATGTGGCTGCAGTGCCGTTAACTCTTTCAGACTGATTTTAGATTTCGTCTAATTCTCATTTTTCTGTCACACCTGATTGTTTCAGATCAGGGGCGTCAAACTCATTTTCCTTTTAGGTCACAGCAAGTTCACAAATGTCTGTGTGGCCAAATATATAGACAAAACTGAATGTTAAAATATGAATAAATGACTGTCTCTGCTTTCTCAAGAGTAAATGTTGTTAAGCATCTTTTCACATTTATTTAATTTGGCAGTTTACAGAAGAAAACTGCCTTGATTTGGCTGATGTCAAGCATGGCAGTGGTTATTTAATTTAATTTAATAGTTTCATTGTTGTTGACAAAATGACAAATTCTGCTTTCTGGTAGAAATTTCAGATTTGCTCATGTGGAAAGATTCTACTGTTCTTGTCTTTGTCTTGATGAACTTGTTTTATTATCTTAGCATATGTTTTTAGATAAATATACTAAGATATGTATCTTGGAATTTATCTAATGCTAAGATATTAATGCTAAAATATTAAAGCTAGCTTTAATACCTATCAAAGCTAGGTATTAAAGCTAGTTTGATACCAACTAGAGTAAAGCTAGCTTGATACTAGCTTTAGATTAGCTTGATACTAGCTAGTCTAAAGCTAACTTGATACTAGCTGTAGGCTAGCTTGATATCAGTTAGCCTAAAGCTAGTTTAATACTAGTTTTAGATTAACTTGATACTAGCTAGCCTAAAGCTAGCTTGATACTAGCTAGCCTAAAGCTAGCTTGATACTAGCTAGCCTAAAGCTAGCTTGATATGTCAGCCTTTAGCAGCGGTGGACAAATTATTACAACAAGCCAAAATGGATACAAAATGAGAAAAAAAACTTTAGACCTTTTATAAAAATACATCACAAAACATGTCCAAATATTACTTTCCCCCCCTTTGTACATTTAAACATTTCTGCTCAGGCTGATTTTGTCCTGTTTTAAAATCTATTCAATCTGAAACATTGAAATGAAAAAAAAAAAACTCCAAGCAATCTGAAAGGAGTTTTATTTTTTCAAAGCACTAGAAGTCTGACTGAAATGTGAAAAAAAGGGAATAAAGCATCAAGAGATTGCAAAGGAGCACTAATACGATCATTAAGCTGCATTAACGTTAAATCAGTTTCCTCAAGCTTTCAGTGAGACGCCGCCTGACATTAAGACGCAAATATAAAAAAAAAAAAAAAAAACACTCTCTAATAAGTTTGTCTCGTGTGGATCCTGGTTTCTTGTCGTCGTGCCGCGCTTTCCTTGAAAATAGCTGCGGCGTTTTCACCGCAGATTGTACATTACCCGAGTTATTTTCAAAAACACATTAATGTCCTCGAATCCAGAATAACAGACTCATCACCAGAGTCCCTGAGTATCTAATTAGCTTCTATCAGTTCACCTTGAATGCATTCCCAGCTTGGTGAGTCTTGATTTTCTGACAACAAAGAAATATATTGCTTCCTGCAGAAAAAAAACAAAAACCTTGCATGCATTAAGCGGGGAAGCACTTTGCATTACTGCCGTCAGATGTCTGAACATAAAGAGGAACGAGTGAAGGAAGCCATTACTTTGGATGCGAAAAAACAAACTTTTTTATTTTTCAGTTTTTCCTCTCAAGGCTGCCGGGGGTTAACAGACGAGAGGCAGCAGAGACCAAGCTCATCGTTGGTCGGGGAAACAAAGCGTGGTGCCGTCTTGTGTCCTTGAGCTGTGATCACTTTCTGCTACTGCACTGACCTAATCAAGGCAGATGAGCACAGAAATGGGGCTGGTTTGCACCCAGACTCAAATCCAACCAGACGAGGCTGAAATGGGTGTGTGTGTGTGTGTGTGTCTGTGTGGGGGTGTGGGTGTGTGTGTGTGTGGGGGGGTGTGTGGGTGTGTACGTGTGTGTGCGTGTGTGTGTGTGTGTGTGAGTTGAGCTCGTCTCACGTGACGCGCCTGCATAAAGACAAACGATCAGAGGTGTAAACGCAGAGGGGAGGAGGTGATGGAAAGTGTCGCCCACTCATGTACTTGGTTGCACAAACAAAAGAAGCGACCTTGAAGCTTCTATAAGTAGGGCGGTGAGTTGGAATGGATTTAGAAATAAAAAAAAAAAAGCAAAAGAGAAAGAGCGAGAGAGAGATTGAGAGAGATCTGGGCAGCATCACCACAACCATTTGAGGATAAGACTGTGGGCTCTCTTCCTATTACACCAAGGTTTAGATTTCCTCCGTGGAAAGGGAAAATTGAAAGCGCCAGCTCAGCTTTCCAAGCAATCGGCTGTACCTCTTTGCATGAAGGAGGGGATTTATTTAGCCCTATGAAAGGTTGACAGATTGAAAGAGGGGAAGATCTAGGCAGCAATGATGGCCAACGTGTGTGTTTGTGTCACAATGCCACAAAATACACAAAATATGGTGGATCATCTTCTATTCTTGATTATGAATGCTGGCTATTTCAGCTTTCATCCTGCAGCAGGCCTTGGTTTTCACACTCACAGAAGGGACCGAGAATGATTTATTTTTATTTATTTTTTTTTATGTTTGGAAACACAATTCATCTGCAAGCTTTCAAAATATGCCCTCCAAAAATGTCGCAATAACAAAGCTGTAATTCAAAAGCACCGTTTTAGCATAATAATATTTTTAAGGGGTTATTTATACTTTATTCTGATCATTGTGGAAAATTCATATTGGATAGGAGCATTGTAAATTCAGATTTAGGCCATTCCGGTTCGTAATGTAATACCAGGACTTTTGAAACAGCCACAGATTATGAAACAATTTCATCCATTCAGTTTTCATAACGGAATAATAACAATCAAAACAAAGAGGCTGGATATGAAATTTGAGTTCTGGCTGGTTTCCTTTCACATCTTCCATTTGTAAATATCTATTTATCATAATATTTAAAAAATTTTCTTCCAAAATGGTTTATAATGTGTTTTCATAGACTACAGACTGGTGGCCTCCCAGTTTTGCTGCCATTTGGCAGAAAGACTTTGTCTCCCTTTTGTTTTGTTTTTATACTTTTTAAAATAAAAGTCAAACACCTCCACCAGACACACATCCACTGAACAGACAAGAGAAGGAAACAATGTGAAAACGGCCTTTTCTACAGGAAAGCAAAGGCATCAACATGCATAATCAGTTGATATATAAATGTGGATGGAAGGAGATTGTATTGTCTTTTAGTTAAGACCTATTGGCCAACAAAATAACCAGCTTTTTAATGGTTTTCCTGGACTGGCAGATCTGATGTTGATATAAATTCAGAAGTGAGTTTTGATAGTTTCTGAGTTTAACCTGTTGAAGGTGTGAAGCTCATTCACCTCGAAATTGTCACAAATAGCCAAGAATGTGAAACAATGTGTTCAGCATCTTAACGCTGCTCTGCGTCTACCAGACTCATTGGGCGAAACGACAAACATCCAACTGACTTCCTTCTTACTCTGGGGAAAGTGTCTGTGAAAATCAGTTTTTAAGTCTGGCAAAGATTCCCAGTTGGATTCGTTTCTGGACATTGAATGGGTCATTTTGACACAATTGGATTTGATCAAAACCAGCAAACCTCCTGCTGGAGTGTGGAATCTTAGTTTTTCTTCCCAGGTTGTTTTTGGTTCCATCCACATCGTCTCTGAGCAGATTGACAGTGGAGGATGACGCTAGGCCAAAACGTTCAGTTTTTATTGTCCCTATATTGACAGTTTGCTGCGTCTCTTTCATGGCTTTTGGTAAACTTTCTTCCAACAATGTATTTTTTCTTGCTCTTTTTAGAAAGTTGCAGATTTGTGAAGTGGGGAATGTATCTCTCAACAGATTCTTCCACCTGAGCCGTGAATCTTCGCCACGGTCGCCGTTAGCCTCTCGGCTCCTTCTCTGATTTTGGACCCGTCTTGCTGCCTGACATCTGTGTCTTGGAAGGTTTACAGCTGTAAATCCTCTTTGCTCTTTCTGTTCTCGGTGGATTGGTTGAACAGCGTTCTGTCGGACGTTTAAAGTTTCCGATATCGTTTTAAACCTAGTTCTGCTTTAAACTTTTCCGTGACTTCCTGTTTGAACTCTCCGGTCTGCTCCGTGGTTTCAGTGATGCTTCTTTGCCCTGACGGACGATGTTTACTGACCGGGCGACTTCTAAAGAAGGTTGATCCCACAGAATGCGACGTAGGGGTATCGGCCCAAAAGGTGCTGGAAACTAAAACATTTGTTTCAACGTAACATTTAAACACTTTCATAAGACACGGTGTTCCACTTCGTCTCACATCCAATGAACAGAGAACCTCCTGCTCCTCCTGCTTCCCGCCGCGCCGGTCGGGTCGGCCTGGTTCTCAGGAATGCAGCTGTGAACCTTTGGGGCGAGCTTAAGCCCGACTCTTGTGTGAATCGTGTCAAAACAGCGAGCCATCACTTAGCCCACGCAGGCCGGGAAAGGCGGGCGGTTCTGGGGCCCTCGGCCCTGCAGGTCACCTGACAATTAACCTTTGACCGGGCGCCCTTATCGCTCGACGCGTCTTCCTGTCTGTAAATGTTTGTCGTTGTGTTGTTTACCTTCCTGAGAGCCTCCGCAGCGCTCGGTTTTACCCTTTTCACTGTCTTGTCGCCGTCCACGTTGCTGTATCCCTTCTGCTCCACCGCCCGGGCCGTCTAATCCGACACCCCCTCTCACACCCCGGCTACGTGACCTTTCACCCTACGCACCTCTTTGAAAGTCACATGATCGTGCAGGTGTGGAGGGGTCTCTGCTCTGACCGACCTCCAATTAGTGACCCTAATTAGTGGAGAGGCCCCCCGATGGGCGGCTGGGCTGCTTTATAAGGGGGGAAGACGGGGGGAGACGGAGGAAAGGGAGCAGAGAAGAAGAGCTGGACAGCGAGGCGTTCCTGAAGGTCAGTGGACCCTCCAGAAACACAGACATACAGACACATACAGTGAGCGCAGATAGAGAAACTGAGACGATGTGGAGCTGAGAGTTCATTCAGAACAACAAACAGAATCCCAGAGCCGGAGAGGAAGAGATCTGATCTGATCTGATCTGATCTGAACAAAGGTGTTGGGTGCAGGAGGGGGCCGTTCACTTCCTGATAATTAGACAGCAGAATCAGACCAGCGACCAGCCTGATTCTGATTCTTCAAGTTCTTGTTACACCAAAAAGCATCATGAGCAGGAGAGCAACCCAAATATGGACGAGTCCTCTGTGACATCAGGATATCTCCAAAAGACTGAAAACAAGTTATTCAATCAATCTGTTTAACACAAAACTTTCAAATTAAACTGTGATTTCTTAAAATTGTTTTTTTGCATTTGGATGCTTTCGAAATCCACCATATTTAGACTGCTCTGGTTTCATTTAATTTGATCTATCTTTTGGGTTTAAAGCACCAGAACTTCTAGTAAGGCAACTTCAGTACATTGATTGGTTCTGTTGGACTTTTTCTTCTTCAGAAGCAGGAAGATGGTGAAGCACAGAAATGCAAAGCATCAGCACTGTTTAATTAATCAATAATCACAAAGACTAGTTGCTTTTAATTTGTTTATTAAATAAAATAATAACTAAATAGAACTAGTAGTTAATAGAATTCCTCTAAAAAACTTTTACAAACATTTTTAACACAATTAGGATGAACCAAAACAACAGAATAAAATAAATTATATTCAAAGTCATTTTTAAACAATTAAAATGAACAAATGAATGAATCAATACACTTTAATTAAAAAAATTCCCAACAACAGAAGTTTTTAATTGCTTTAAAGTTTTGGATGCATAAAGTTACAGAATCCATTTTCTCTTTTGCTTCATGTTTTTCATTTTGGGCCACATCAAAAATCTGAATGTTCTTAAAGGGCCGGTTGTGCCAGAACGTATTGATAAAACCAAATAAACGGTTAAATTATCAATAAATAGATGTTCCTCCAAGATGTTGTGATTGTTTCAGTGTTTTTTTTAAAACCACATTACAGGTTTTGTGAGGAATTTTTATGATATTTGCTCTAATGTGTTAAATGTGACTTTTTGTGACTCGCCGCATCAGTTACACACTATAAGGCTGAGGCAGCTGTCACTTAAACTCCATGTCTCTGACCAATTTTGGCCAAATTTACTGTGAAATCAGAAAAATATATGGAGAATCTGTCGATTTTGTGTTATTTTTGCAGATTTGTGAAAAACTGGAAGGACTTATTGATGTAATTTTGAGCCTAGAGGGCCACATGAAAAGCTACAGTGGGCCGGATTTGGCTCCCGGGCCTTGAGTTTATGTAGAACTATGTAGAACATGTTTCTCATAAGGAAGCATGTTTAGAGAAACATTTTGGACCTTTTGACCGTGATTACCTGCATGTGTTTACCAGGATGAAGGAATCGCTCCTGAACCTTCGACGCAACGCCGTCGTCCTGCTCCTGGACGTCGTCCTGCTCCTGGACGTCGTCCTGCTCCTGGACGTCGTCCTGCTCCTGGACGTCGTCCTGCTCCTGGACGCCTGTCAGACGAGGAACCAGCACCAGGAAGATGTTGTTGTGTTGCTGACCCGACCCAAGCGGCGAGGCTGTTTCTGTTTGTTTGTGTTTGCATCTGGATGGAGCTCACCTTTTCAGAAAGAGCTGTAAGGAATCAATTAGTTCATTCCTCTGTAGGAAATGTTTACCGCCGCAGCCTCTTCCTCCCTTCCCCCCGGCCCCCCCCAGGTTCCCTCCCTCATGTTTTCAAACTGGCCACCCATCTGGTCTCCTTTCTGCTGCTATGCTCGCCTCTTCCTCGCTCAAATAAAGGTGCCAATCGCTGTAATTGGCACCCCGCGGATCCATTGTCCCGGTGTGAAGAGGTGCCTCTCTCTAAAATCTGGGCTGGAGGGAGGGAGTGTGTGTCGGAGGGTTGGGCTCCACAGCTCCAGCCTCTTGGCTCTTCGCTCGTATTTCTCCTCCTGACTTCTGGAGGAATCCACCAGAGAGTCGCATCTCGTTTCTCTGAAGGTATCAGAGAGTTTCTGCTGACGTCGAGACCACAGATTTGATCGATTGTGTTCAGTCTTGCTTTCAGATTTAAGCTGTTAAACTTTACTGTCCTCTGGTTATGAAACAAACCAGGCTCAAATCTTTTATTTCTGTGTTTCATTCGATTATCTTTTTTTATTATTGTTATTAACAAAACGTACTTTTCTAAAAGCTTTTTTTAAGAAAGGATCTTTTGAATTTGCCCATAAAACACGATACCGTTCATTCATTTTTAATGCAACTGCCTCATCTCACAGTTACTGTTGTAGAAAAAACAACTTTTAACTTTTATGTTACAAGGAAATGTTTTTTTTTTTTTTTAATGACTATAGGCACACTTATTGGTTTGCTGCTAATAGTTGGTGCAACATCATTTTTGCTAAACCTACTCTTCTTCTATAACGTTTTACGAGGTTGGAGCCTGCAGAGGGAATGACCTTTGACCTTTCCTCTCTGCACAGTCTCTCTCCCAAAGTTCGGGCTCCTCTCTTCTTCAGCTCGGCTCTCAACAGGATTGAGGCTTGTCGACTCTGGTTGCCATGGCGGAAAGTTTATGTTTTGTGTTTCCATGTTGATTCATCTGGACATTTATGAACATTATCATGTCGGTGACGACCCATTTTCAGCTTTCCAGGAGATTTCACCAGATATTTATTTTAAACATCCTCATATTTCAAATAGTTTATGACTATTACATTCGACTTATGTAAAGACTTCACCAAGCTGGCCTTGTTCTATGAAATAGAGGAGTTTTTTCCCTTTGTAAAAGCTCAGTCTAAAATATGTTTTTGTTTAATTTCTACCATCTTTATAAAATCTATCCTCTTTTGTGCTGCTGGACATATTTTACTTTGTAACTATGAGGGTTTAAAAAGTGGCTCTTTTGAATTGGAAATGTTTAATTGACCCAAAGAAGGCAGTTCATAAAGTCCACTGAACTCTTTGTGTTTATGTTTGTGCTGGTAGGAGTGACTAAAGGTACTTCCTGCCAAACTGCGATCTTTGGAGATATTTCTGAAGCATTTACCAAATACGGTTTCTCAGGAAACTTTGGTGGAACCAATTGCTGCTTAACTGTTAAATAATCTCAGATTTTCTTTCTAGATTCATGCGATTAGATGAATTTATTTAAACTCTTCTTATAAATCTCCTACAAATCAAGGCCGACGGCCGCATTTAGCTGCCAGATTTAGTTAGAGTGAAATCTGATGCCGTTTTATCAGCTATCAGACTGAACATCAGAATATTCTGTGATATTCTGATGTGCACAGAGCATCGCACACTTAACGTCTCAGGGTGTGAGATGTTAAGATTCAGCATCGATGTTTGTAAAGTTGCATGTAACTGAATCTTTAAAAAGAGCAGCTAAACAAATGCATTTACTTTTTTATGACAAACAAAAATTCATCGCTCACATTTACTTTGGATTGATCAGATGGATCATTTAAAAAATTAAAAAAAAATAAAAATCTTTTTTCAGAATAAAACTGAAATAATTCAGCTGAAAAGCAGCACTGATGCCTTGCAGCAAAAAGGTCCTGGGTTCAATTCCCGGCCCGGAGTCTTTCTGCACTGAGTTTGCATGTTCTCCCTGTGTATGGTGGGTTCTCTCTGGGTTCTCCGGCTTCCTCCCACAGTCCAAAAACACGACTGTTGGGTTAATTGGTCTCTCTAAATTCTCCCTTGGTTGTTTGTCCTGTGACAGTCTGGTCCAGGGTGACCCCGCCTCTCGCCCAGAACATTAGCTGGAGATACCAGCACCTCCCGAGCCCATTAGGGACAAGGGTGAACAGATAATGGATGGATGGATTATTCAGCTGCCGTCAGCGAAACATTTAGTTTTTTTTTTTTTTGGTGTCCTTTTACTGTTTAGCTTTATGAAGAATAAAGAGGTTAAAAAGTTGAATATTCCTCTTCACTCTGCAGCGCTGAACACAATTCAACAGTGTAATGAAGATCTTCATTACTGGGACGAAGACACTTTGGAGGTGTGGTGAAGGACAAAAGATGGATATGGATTAAAGCATTTTATTGTTTGTGTTTTTATACAGTGGCTTCTCAGTTGGAACTGATGGTGTCCTGTTAAAATAAAAACAAATGAATGTGTTGGAATGCATTAAAATGTGTAGGTAATTTGTGGCTTACCTCTGTCTCTTCCTCTGCAGGGTGTTCAGGCTAAAAGATTCCAGGGGCCTGAGCACCTTATAAAGGTTCTGGAAGAGACCATATTTAGATGAAAGAGGGGGAGCAAAGAACTATGTAATTTAGAAGTTAATGATTGCATTCATATTTATAGAAAAGTAGTTTTAGAAATGAAATGATTGTTAAAAGATGAAGAATGTTTGTTAATATTATGTTGAAGATTTGGTTGTTAAGTTTGTTTGGTGTATAGGTATTTTGTTTTACCCTGTGACTTCGCTGGTTGTTAATTGGTGCAGCCAGGGACTATGAAAGCCTGCATGTTGGCCATATTGCAGGTTAATAGGTGTGGTTGCTGCTGAGACCCATGTTCATTGTACGCAGGATTGTCTGTTAAATGTTGGTGATTAAACACCTGGTTGGTCCGCACTGTTTCTCTGCCTCAAGACTCCTCTTTAAACCTGCCGCTAAGGGCCATTCTAACAAACAGTTTCTGATAGCATCAATTAAAACATGTCATAATTAAGAGAGCCTAATAGATTTAAAGGCAAAATGTTTTCGCAAAAAGAGCTTTGGTTTGATTGAAGACTGCCAAGGTTTCTACAGCAGGTTGACGAACTTATGCAAAAAAAACCTAAAAACTTTTCTGTTCTTGATGACGGTGAGAAGAAACATACAGAAAGCCAGAGTCAAATTACATAGACATATATTTATATGCATATGAATAAAAATACATATACATATTGTACAATATCTCAGCAGAGCGTGAAAACAGCTCCGTCAGCCCGGAAACCAAAGAAAGCCTCTTTAAATAAGTGCAAAATGTTAATGAGACAAAGAACTGTAAAGCATATATAAAGTTGTTGTTGTTGTTTTTTTTTTTTGTCTAATCTTTCTTTCACATTTTGCTTTTTTTTTTCCTGTTAAAATCACACAGAGCAGACACAGAGATAACTTGTGCAAAGACCCATTTATATATATATTTATATATAAATTTATATTTATGTACATGTTTGTCACAAGTAGTAGCTGGTGCCGTTAGCTTGACTTTAGGTTTTGCTTTACTGCTCAAAGAGAAAAACAATAAAAAAGGTGGGGGGCCTCTGCATCATGAGGAATTAAAACAACAGCTTCATACGGCCTGAAAGAATCACGGCGAGCGTTTCTTTAGAAAATAAACGACGAAAAGTAAAACACTTTCTCTCAGCTGGAATGAGAAGAAACAGATAAATAAACAGGAAATGGGCTTTGTCCAATCCGAAGCGAGGCTTTATCAGTTCTTTCTGGGAAGAGAAGCGGCGTCTCGCTCTCTCAACCTTTTCCCGCCCTCTCCAAGCTGAGCACACGACACGACAACTGCAGATATACGTTACAAAACACCATCGATCAATGACATAAAAAGGAGTCGGTGCTGAATCTCAAGAGAAGAAAACATGAAAGTGAGAGAAGCCTTAACCTGTTTTTTTTTTCTTCTTCTTCTTCTTCTTCTTTTCTTTCCTTCATTTACAAACTCTGTCCGCGTCACGGTGGCCGGGACTGAAAATGAGCAGGTTTCTACCGATAAATAAGAGATTTTTTTTTACATTTTTCCTCTTTTGCATCAATTATCTCAAGCAAGTGAAGCAACGTGAAAATAAAAAATGAAAAAAGACAACGAGAGCAGAAGGAAAAGGGTCGAGTGAAAGACAAACGATCTGCGAAGGAGCGCGGCGGTTTGCACGCGAGAAGCGGGCCCTCCTGACCTCTCAGCTCCGTTTCACTGCTCAATATTTGATGCAGGAGCCTGTGAATTATGAATGGTGCTTATGGAAAATAATACAGTGTTCGACAAGAGCACAGGTGTACTGCTGCAAAGAGCCCAGAGTGGGTGTTTTTTTTTTCTCTCGCTCTCCGCTTTTCTTTTTGCAGAAATCATCAGCTGCAAACTGCGGCCACACGGGCGCCAAAAGGCCCCGCGAGCCGACACACCGAGGTCAGATCCTCTCCACGCGCTCCCCCGTGGAAATTTATCGGAAAAACTAGCCCTGCCTTCACTCGTAAGTGTTTTACAAATTGATGTCACGGCAGAACCTTTCTGCTGTTTGCTTGTTTGTTTGTGTTTTTTTTTTCCCTTCTCCTTTCCTGTGCTGCAGAAACACCTTAGACTGAGAGAAAAATAATAACAAAAAAAAAATAAATAAATAAACCGCACACACACAACAGGAGAAAGGAAAACATTCGAAAGGAAAAAGTGGCGACAAACAGGAGCGAAGAGGGGAATGAAAACTCAAATGACACGCGCAAATTGAGGGCAAACTGTTGCAAATTGCAGGTTCTCGCAAGGTGATTTGGACAAGAAGGAAACCTGGATGAATTGCTTCTCGTGAGAAAGAAAAACAACGCGAAACGGGTGGCCCCTTCCATTTTCGCTCGGCTCTCCGCGCCCTCAATGAATGTAATTTTCACCAGCCCAAAGCTTAGCTTCAAATCATTCAATTATAAAAAAAAAAAAAGTGCAGTCAATTATAAAACCAACCGAGGGATTGCAATGATGAAAATCGACTTTTATAAGACTAAGCCACTGCGAAATGCCAACCGGAGAAGAAAACATTAGATTTTTCTCTCTCTTTAAAAAAAACAAACAAACATAAAAAGTTGAAGAATGAAGCAACAGCTGCCGATGTGAAAAGAAAACAAAACCATAAAGTGCTTTCAATGAAGAGCAATCAGAAGGAAAGTGAAGCATGATGGGAGGTGGAAAACAAGAGCAGGGTCAAAGTGAAGCTCACTGCAATGATGTTTGTGTGATGCAGAGAAACGCTCCTCTGCGTGGCACGGGCCAGTCGGCGCTCTCAGGGTTCACCAAGTTTCCATGGAGATCTTTAAAAAAGTTTAAGCCCTAAAACGCAAAACGTTCACATCATACTGAGATGACAGGAGAAAAGTAGCTTTGTTCTCTGGCTGTATGGAGCATTTAGTGTCCTGCCCCTCCCCCACTTGCTGCTGCACAATGTCCTCATAACACGGAAACTGAAAGAGTCCCACTTTTTGTTCCTACTAAGGTTCGAAAGTTGGAAAAGTACAAGTGGACTACGAGCAGCAAGCTTGTAAAGCAACCGCAGTCCAAACAAATAGCCCTTATTAACTAAATAGGTTTATTTTCTGCAGCTGTTCCATCGACGATATAATTTCACAAACTGTATTTATGAAAATAAAATTGCTCGATGGAAACACGTCGAAAACACGTTTTTCGATTAAAAGTTTTTGCCTCAGGATGAGGAAACTTTCGCAAAACTGCGACGGAAACACTTTTTCCACATCGTGAGTCATGTGATCAACAGGATGTTACTACTAGCGGAAATGACAAAGAAAACGACAGGTGGTAGTAGTAAGATGATGTCATTAGGTTTTTTTTTTAATAACTTATCGCACAAGCAAATTCATTCACACGTGGTTTTAATTGAATTTCTTATTTAAATCGTAAAATTGTGTTTCTTGATTTTAGCGAAACATCGACAAACTTTTTGCGCACGTTTGTAATGGCAACACGGCTACTTCTTTATAACGATCACAATAAAAATGAGTGTTTGTTTCGTCAACAGTATCTGATCCTTTAATCTGATCCTTTAATCCAGCTTTCTAAAGAATAACGTTGCAGGAAAGATCCTTTCAAAATAAAGTCAGGACTATTCCTTTAACCACTGCGGTATTTTCCTTTGGTTACCAGCAGACAAGAAATAAACATGAATTTAGCTGAAAAACCTAAATTAAGCCACCGAAGAAGACTTGTGAGTTTGCTACTTTCACCATTGCTAACTTAGCTCTTTTTCAAAAACAGATCGTTTTTCATCTACAGGTAAATCTGGAGACGTTTTCCAGTGTTACAGGACATTCTGACAGCAGAATTACCAACGAGTTCTCCTGTCACCAATTACTCACAGGTAGCCCAGTCCTCACGTAGAAGTCCCAGCTGTAAACAAACTCCTGTATAAATCTGATCTGATTTTATGTTTTAAAATGATTCGGGTTGTTATGTTCTCGGTTCTGGAACGATTCATCACTAAATGAACGAACTGGGTCACATTTTCACACTAAAACCAAAACTCGTCTCGAAAACGGCCAAATGTGCAATTAATCTCATCTGTGATTTAAAACCATATAACGGCAGAAATATTCAGTGTCATAATTATATGGACTGATGCGGTGTTATATATAATCAGACTTTAGGTCAACATGTTTTAACACATATTTGCTCAGAAATAGCCTTGTAGAGAACTGCAACAAGGCGAATAAAGAGTAGAATAGGAAAACTGTTCTTGGTATTAAATATTTGAAAACATTTCAATGGTTTCTGTATTTTTGCTCCATTTAGTGAATCATAATAACAAAAATAAAGGCAAGAAATCACATTATTATGACTACTTTGATCAGATTACTTTAGCAACAGCAGGAATAATTATTTTTTCTTGCTTTGAAGAATGTTTTTTTGTTGTTTTTTTTTACATTTTAGTGTACACAACATTTTCACTCCATCTGTGAGAATCTCCTGCCGGCCCATGCCTAATCTCAAATATTCCACAAACATTTTCAGATGATGGATTTTTTAAAAAATGAACAAAAAAACAACGACACAAACTTACTGCTTTACAAAAAGCAAAACAGTCTAAACACACTAACTTTGGACTCGGGTATTCTCTCGTTCAAGCAAATATGTTTGTCGGAGATGAATTTTCAGTGGAGCGACGTGTCGATTCATCGCCGGCGGCTGCAGCTTGAGCCCTGAAAAGGCAGCCGCCAGATTGATTCTCCTTAAATAGATTATTTTTCCATCTGTGAACTCTCTCTGAGTTTGACTGAGAAGCTGCGAGACACGCGACTCAACCTGAATCTGGGTTCAGAGGTCGTCTCTTTCTCTGTCTCTCCCTCTTTCTATCCCGGGGCCGCGACCCCGATAAACGAAATGTCGGCCAGCTCTGCAGCTTCGTCTTTCCGCCATCTTGCTCACACCTGAGTTCGTCTTCACTTCCTTTCATGTTAAACTGTCAGCCCTGGATATGTACTGTACGTTTGCACCATTCGTCTGGATCCTAGCATTTTACACAAACACAATCAAAATAAAAAATAATAATAATAATAACTAAAACAAAATAAAAAGAAAGAAAAAGAACCATCTTACAAAAACTACATCTGGACACCAAACAGACTGATATTAAGAAGCTACGATTATTTTTTTCTTTTTTCTGTGTGTGTGTTTCTTTTCTACGGTGATAGCACGTCAACTAAAAGTCAAACATGGCCACTGGAACAGGAACTGTAAGATGTAATTACTGCGCATCTCATCCAGACACTGAGCTCAGCTGAAGCGAAAACCGGGCCTGGTACCAGAACTCAACGCCTCTCCTGTTGCAGGCTCCCTGCTGCGAACAGCTTCAAATTATTCATGTCAAGTAATGTTGTTTTTTTTTTGTTTTGTTTTTTTTCTTCCTGAACAGCAAAAAAGGCCCATAAAGAGAGAGGAGGGGGTGGAAAAATATCACACACACAAACTCACAGGACAAAAAGTGACTACTGTAAAGAGAGTGATGATAAAAACATCTGTCTGCAACATACACACAGCAATCCAACAAAAAAACAAAGATTTAACACTTTTCACCAAGTCTTTTCTTCTTTTTTTTTTATCATTGTACACAAAATGATGCTGCCCTGTCACTGCCGGTCACAGGGTTTCTCTGCCTGTCCGGTGGCAGGATGAGGCTCCTGAAGTCACGTCCCGCACGCCTTAGGTCCGCTTAGGAAACCGTTTTCTTCCCACCTAGATCCGCCTCCTTCCTGTCCAGCCGCATGTACGGCTCGAAGGCCGACGACCCACAGCCGTAGGTGGACGTCAGTTCGTGATGGGCCCCCCCCAGCAGGGGCATGGAGAAGCAGAGGGAGTGCGGGGGCGGGACCCCGAGCCGCGGCGAAGACGGCGTGCCGCCCAGAGACGGCAGCGAGAGCCCGAACGTCCCGCCGGGCAGGGAGCTGGGCGAGGTGCTGCTGCTGATCCCCGGGGAGGTGGAGGAGCCACCGCCGGGGCTGCCCAGCAGGGAGCCGTTCGTGGGGTGAGCTGGGGGCCCCAGGAGGGAGTTTGGGGGCGGGGCGGGCCCCGACAGAAGGCGGCCCTGCTCCAGGAGGCGCAGGATGTTGCAGGTGGCCAGAGACTCTGAGGTGGAGGAGGAGCGTTTGTCTGAGTCCTTGGTGGTGTCCTTCTTCTGCTTGGTCCGACGGTTCTGGAACCAGACCTTCACCTGCAACGGCACAACACGCAACGTCAGCAGAGGACTGGGGAGTAAACCAGAGCAAATCACACATCCGACAATACGCTGGGTTGGTTTTTATCTTTTTGGTTTCAAAATTTAAATGCACAATGCCTTCATACAACTTGGGAAACTTACACCAATAATTTTGCGGACTTAAAGTTTTATCACGATATTTTGTGGTATTATTGTGATAACAATAATAAGAGCTATTTATTTCTTCTTTTTCAAGGAACTGTTTGGCTGTAACTACATGGCACACTGCCCTTCAAAAACATCTGCATTTATTTAGGACACATAAAGCAGTATGGTTTATAGCGTTAAACTGCACAGAGTAACTGCATTTAATCATATTTTCAAATTTACTGATAGCTATTGGTTTCATTAAACCAACAGTGGAGAAAATAGTAAAAAATAAAAGTAGCAATGTGGACAGTTTTTTTTAAAAGCAGAGAACGACAAATCAAATTATCACGATAAGAAATACATCGCGATAAACGCACACCCCCACACCAATACCAAAGATCTCCATTTGAAAGAAATACATTCTTAAAAAACACAAACTAAGACGTCTGTGTCCTGATCCACCACCGCCATCACCAGCTGTGTGTGGCTTCAAAGCTCAGTGAACTCCACCTGTCCTCGGCCTTCATGTTTAATAGATGGAGCCCAGCGTAGGTTTGTAGCACCGCCGGGTCACGCGAGGTCGCCGGACGAAGAGCCCAAACCCTCGGTGGCTTGAGAGGAATCACACGCATGAATAATGCATCCACTGCTGACCAAGATACAGCAAACTCTGTGTTCCCTGCTGACCTTGTGCCAGTCGTCCTCAAATACCAATGTTAAACGTATTTAATAAAATACTTCATATTACTGCAGAAAGCACTTAAGCTTCTCAGGACTCAAATTGTGTTATGCAACTTACAGAGAAAAACTAGAGCGCAAAGTATGGAAGCCATTTTTCTACTCATTCTCATCTGTAAAGATGATTTTTTTTTTTTTTTTTGCTAATTTACAGTAACAGTGAAAAAATCTCTTAGTATTGTCAGTACTTCTAAAGCTTTATATGATAATCATATCATCTACAAGTACCAAGTTTTAAAAATATGATGGTAATTTGGAAACAATAATACAATAGAAGAACTTTGTCAATCACTTTATGTTGTGTCGCAAAATCAAAAAACAAAAATAAAAATAAAAAGTCTGTTGCCACTTTGAAATCCCACATAGTCATTTATGGATACTTTATAATCAGTTGAAGGACACAGAGTAAATATGCCTTTCAGTAGATGATATTTCCATTTCAAATTTCCACAAAGTTAAACTGAAAGATGGTCACTAACCTTTAGCTTAAAATGTACATTTTTCTTTCTTTTTTTTTTTTTTTTTTTTTTTTACACTTTTGACTGTTCAAATCCTTCACAAGCACAGTTTTATAGAACTTCCTTTTGTACAAAATTTTGAAAAGAGTTTTCAAAGAAGTATGCTGGTAAACCCATCTATTATGTAGCTTGTTATTTGTTTTTTTGTTTGTTTTTTTTGAAAATGATAAACATTTAAAATAAAAGAAAAGAAATACACTGGGTTACACTGTGCTAGCAGTGCTCCAAGTAATTCAACAACAACAGCTAACAGTTGATACGCTAAATAATCAAACTAACAGCAGCTAGCTTGATTATGTAGCATATCAACGAATAAATCCAACTTGTTTTTAGCAAAATCAAGTTGGGTTTGATGTAATTCCCAGATCCAAGTTCCCTACTTTAGACGTATAAAGTACACAATAAAAGGAGTTGAATAGCATTTCTTCCTGGTTTATTGTTTAAATATTAACTCAGTTAAATTGTGTTTACCTTTCAACAATTGATGCTAAAGCTTTCTTTGAGTATAACCAAAGCCAGCCTTAATGAAACAGCCCTGAAGTGTCCTTAGCTAGACCCAGAGCAAATGCTAAGTTAGCATCATTAGCGGCTAACCGCTAGCCAGCTACTATAATTAGTCAAAAATAGTTTCTATCTTGTCTTCCCCACTATTTTCTTTCTCTGCAGAGTATCTATTTTCTTTCATATTGACATGTGGCAACACAAAGCAGGAAGTACTCCCACAATCGCTTCAAAATAAGAGTCTGAAATTTAGCAGAGAGCATACCTCCCTACAAACTGTCTTCTAATCTCAGTTTTAAATTTTGATGGACAGGAAGCTACTATTAGGTTTGATGCAAGGTTTAAAAACAAAAACAAGACTGTGCATGAGTAAGATGGTAACCTTCAAGTTTTACCGGCGCCTGGACCGAATTAGATCACTCAGAGGGATGTAGCAGGAGGGACAATCTGCTGTAATTAGTAGCTAGGCTGGCTAAAAGGATTGGAGCTTTGGATTAGAGTCGGTGGGTTTAGATGGTACAACTGATCCAATCTAACAAGTCCGACAGCGCCTCACGACTCATTTTTATTGCTTTAAATTTCCTCTGATGTGTCTTTTTTTTTTTTCCTCGGACAACGAGTCGCTTCCCATCTTTGGACCTTCGTTTCTTGCAGCGTTCGATTCGGTTGGTCGGTAAACTGATGGCAGACAAAGTGAGAGCTCGACGGTGTGGTTGGTAATCAAGCTGGCAGGTGTAAACTATCGTATCACCGCACCGCGAAGGCAGGCTCAGCAGGAAGTTAGGTCAAGTGAGCTCATGGGTTTGACTACAGACCTCGGCGTAAATAATGGGATCGGAGAAGATCCCACAGCTCAGGGGACGAGTACCAGAAACAGTGGGTCTTACTGCACGGCCCAGAGACAAGCAGAGGAGAAAGGAGGCACCCAAGGTGGGACCAAACCTCTTCTCATGATAGGTATCTTTTTTTTTAATCTCCTACATTTGCTTCTTTAGATCTTAACGTGAATTCCCCTCATGTGCCAACTCTTTCCAGAACACCCACATCCCATAAAAGGCTTTGACAGCAGATAAAACTCTCAGCCAATCCCTTTCCTTTATCCCTGCGTGGAGGGTGTGGCTCAGACCTCTGCTCACATTGCAGCCCTCCTGCCTCTTACCAAAGGAGGGGGGGGGGGAAAGATCAGGGGGAATAAAAAAATTAAAAAAAAGCTTGATGGTGTTTTACAGGGATTGTATTACACAAATGATGAGCAGAAAAGAAAGCAATGCTGCCTTCGGTACAACTACACTATTACATATAAATCCCAGTTAATGGGATCCAGAGTTCAGAGCTGGGGCAGAGATTACCGAGGGAGATCTGGATCTGGCGTGACCTGCGTTTGCCCCGGGCTTCACCCTCTGGCCTTACTCCGCTCGCACTACGGCGAGAGCACCAACCAACGCCGAGCACGGCGGGGAAACCCAGGGCGCAACGAGCTAAAATAAACATAACGCCAAGTTAGATCTACTGACAGGTCTTTTTTTGACTAAGATCTGCACTGTTATGTTTTTAGGTCGTATTTATGTTGCTTGGACGAAACAGCGGGGTGTGGTTTCCTGTATTTTGCGGGATTGGGGAGCCGTCTCTTTGGGAGCAGGTGCGATGAGGAAACAGCTGCATTTTAAAGATTAACCTCAATCTGCATTTAGCTATGAGACAAACCCCTGCTGCTCCCAAATAAAAAAGACCTAAAGCTTTATTAGGGTTCCCCTAAATTTACTGCTTTACTTTAAAAACAAAACAAACAAAAAAAGGAATAGGCACCATCTGCGCAAAACATTAGCTGTGTTAGTGCAACGTATGCCTCTGCAATCTCCTCTTGGCAGACAGAGGAAGAAACAAAATGGAGAGAAAAAACAGAAGCATTAAATGATAGGGGCCAGATTAGGCATGTTCGATTTTACGACAACAAACTATTGCAATAATAACTCTGGATAATATTGGTTGTAACTCAAACCAATTATTTTTCACCAGCCTCTGTCTTTTTGCTTTTTTGTCCTATGTGAGCTGATGCTACGCCAAAATCTGCTGAACGATAAATTGTCGGAGAAGTTATTGTGATAAACGATAATATTGTTGTTTTTTTAGACCATTTTCAGGTAATATAATGGCAATGGTATGATAATGCAAGAACACATTCTCACAGATCAATAAACTTTAGATTCTAATGAAGATTGACATTTGGACTATGAGGGATTTGAAATATTCAAAATAAATAAACAAATCAGTAAATAAAATGCGTCATGAAGTTTCTCTACATAAATTGTCTTTCAAAAATGCGCTGGTTGAGACCAACCCACCAGACTGGAGACTTCTGTCACCCAGTTTATTGGTAGAAAGAGAAAAACAATAAATCGTGCAAATGGAAATCAAAGGATTTATCATGCGATTAATCGACTGATTGCGACAAGCCCAGATTTTCAAAATACAACCAAATATTGCATTACGAATAACACATTTTACTTGCTGACGCTGCAATACCTTCTACAGTTCAACCTGTGAACCAGATGCAGGTTTTGTGGTGGCGCCGCATTCAAGTTCATGGGACGAAGGACGTATTTATGCGCCGGCCAGTTGAGCCAGCTGTGAACTCACTGGTAAACTGGGCCGGAGGTAGAAAGGTTAAGCCAGATCAAGACCAAGACTGCAGATCAAGTGGCCATTTGATAACTCAGCCATAAACCCTGCTTAGCCGTGGAAAAACACAGAACCGAACCAGAGACAAGCAGCGGGGAAAACAATGGGACAGGGGAAACGTTTCCCCTCCCAGCGCCTCATTGTAAAGCGGCGCTGATGGAAAATATTATTAACTGAAGGATCCAAGTGTTAAAAAACCCTACGGTGAAATAAAGCGTTCTGTCGGTGCGGGCTTTGATGTGGACGCCGGGTGACTCTTTCACACTTTTAATGACCCCTGCAGCAGCTCGCTGCTCTCGCCGTGACCCCGCTCAGGCCTGCTGATCCCAGCCATGTGACGGGCATGCGCAATGAAAACCGCTTTCTTCGAGAACACCGTACCAGGCACGGCAGGAGCTTTGGAACAGGACATGCCCAACAGGAGGACACAGATATCATGGAAAGGAAACAAAAAGAAGGCTTCTCCTTGGTCCTCATTAATGAGATCAGGAACAGTTAAAGACCTGTTTATAAACTGGTTGTCCATCTCTACTGCTGCTGCATGCTTTGCTCAGGATCAGGGTGCAAATGTTTCACCACCTGGCATTTGACAATATCTTAAAAAAATAAATAAATAAACTTTTTGTATTTTAAAAAATTTAAAAAAAATTTGAAAGATAAACTTTTTGTATTTTGGGTTAGTGAAGCAAGACATTTTTGTAAATTTTATGCGATAGACATAGTGCACAGGACAGTGCGTAGTGAAAAAGAAGGAAAAATGAGATTTTGTTTTTAAGCGCTTCACAAAAGAAAACCTGAAAAGTGCGGTGTGCATTTATTTCCAGCCTTTTTTGTCTGACAATCCTCAATAAAATCAAGAGCACAAAAAGGAAAAAAAGGTGACACAACTGAAAATCTATCAAAATATGGACTCTTATCAAAACTCACAAACAAGGCCAATAAAGCTTTAATCAAACAGAGAGGAGACAATTTGTTTTGTTTTTTGTTCTATTTTTAGCCCTTTATGTCCCTGCTTTTAAATCTCAATATTTTTCCCTCATTTTAATTGTAAGCAGATCTTTAAATGTCCTCTGAGTAAATATATTTTACCCATTTATCCACATCAACTGGAACTTTCAATATCTAGCAACTTATTTTAATTATTTCGCATCTATTAGAAGAGTGACCCTCAGATTAATTTCACTTCCTGCTACAATGGGGATGAAATTACCGTAATAACCCAACATCGGCTGCAAAGCGCAACGTCTCCCCTTTCAGAAACCGTTGGAATTTTTCAGATAGCGCAAAGTGTGGCGGAATTACGGTACTGCAAACATGTCTGGATCGACGGCGCTCAGTTCGGTCTGGAAGGGTTGAATCTTAATTTGGCAGAAAGTTCCTTGAGATAAAATCTCCATTTTGAATATATTTGTATATTTTCTATAGAATATACAAAACAATAATTGCTGCAGTCCATAAATCTAGTAGAAACTAACCAGAAGAAGAAAACCACTGTTGAAAGAAAGACATATGAGAACCCGTGGAAGAAGAAGAACTACCATTGTATTGGATTAAATCAGCCTGGACAGAATCAAATGTAGATCTATAATCTTGAAAGTAAATCTGTTCTTGAGACAATACTTTGGCGCCGTATCAATGAAATTAAATTTAATTTGGCTGAATGCTGTTCGTGTACTTTCTACCTTTGCGGTATTTTCTTCATCCCCGGCTGCATCGTGAAGCAAATTGGATCATTACTTATCTCATAGTTTGTTTCTTGGAGTTTAAATCGGGACTATTTGATGTGTATTTGGGATTTCTGTCTTTGTCGGACCAAATTTGTTGCAGCCCATCATAATATCAGAGAGGAATGACTGAGTGCTGTGTGATCTTGTTTGTTGAATCTTGGAAAGTGAATCTGCGGCGTTACATCAGCGCTGTGATTACAACGCTGCTGGCTTTGACGTCAGCACCTTGTGAGGTTCGCCATCACCTCGGCGCTGCTTCCTGTAAACACGTCTGTCTTTGACGAACGACGTCGTTCCTCTTTCCTGAGCTGATGCATATTTGTTTTCTCCAGCCTGACGTTAACGTAAAGCAATGTATGCATATATATATATTTTTATATATACGTCATCGCCGGCGTCATCGCGCTCTCACTGACCTCCAGACCTCAGAGCAGCTCCAGTCATGGTTCAGCTGGGGGTTAACCCCGTCTTACTGAATGGCTGGTAGATATGGCTGACTAATCCTCCTTAGTGCAAAAGCACTTGGGAGTGTTATGAAGCCCATCTCTCTCTCTCTCTCTCTGTTTTACTCTCTCTTTTTTCATCCCTCTTTCCTCGTCTTTCTGCTCCTCCCATGTCCCGCTCTCTGTGGATGGTCCACTCCCCACATGGCTCAGGTCCCTCGGTGCCAGCCTGCTCATTTGCCAAAAACACAGTGGAGCATCTGGATGCCATCCAATAAGATTCGCTTTCACGTCGCCCTGCTGTCGTTTCCGCCTCCAGTGAAAATGCAGGAAACGCAGCCCCACACCTCAAATCTCAGATTTTCATCTTTTTAGGAAATTTGCTTGACTTTGTGGGAAAAGTAAAAACAAAGAAGCGTTGAATAACAACACGCTGCGTTCTTGTATTTTAGATCTGAGATGATTAGTTGTCATTTTCTTCATAGTCGTGATGTTTCTGCTTTTATTTGTTTAACCTAAGGACTGGGATTCATTACACACTCATGATGGAGGGGAGATTATTTTTAACGTTTCACTTCCATCAAGTTAAAATAAATTTTACCTCCACAAAGAGGCCCATTATTCTTCAAAATCGGAAAGACAGGAGGACATACTATTCAAAACCAGGACAAACAAGGCTGAGTGAAGGCCCAGACTCCCTCTACATGAAAGTTAAGAGAGATTAAAAAATGTTGGAGAACTCGAGCAAAAAGTGGCATCTTGAAGAAACCATAAAACTTAGAAAGTAATTTCTACCTGCTGACCATCTGTACCTTATGCCGTAACATCACAGATATCAAAAATGTGTCGTTTTTCAAACTCAACAGGACTCTGTGTGTTTTTAAATTCCACTGAGAATGAGCTTTTAGCAAAAAGCATCTCTGACAAAAAAAAAAAGAAGAATATCGCTGTGGCTGTTTCTGTTGAATTTCTGTAAATCGTACATTCTGCTGATGTGGTTTTTCTTTGGGCAGTTAAAATATACTTTAGTTAGATTATAACCAAAATTTGTAATCATGTTTTAAAATATATTTGGAATTGTTTAGATTACTTTGATAACTTTTAGACCCTCCCATTAATTTAAGTGAGAACACACCGTGGGAGGATGTGATGGTGGGACGTTTCTGTAAAATTATTCTTTTAACCACTTTTTGAACTTGAAATGTCAGATTAAGTTAACTTTCATTTTTAACTAAGTTGCAAGAGAATTTTAGTAATTTTAGTGTTTTTGCAATAAATAAAGTATATGAATTTTTTCAAACAAGCGCGTCAAATTACTAGTTGCCTTCCTTCCACGACCTTTATTGGAAATGTTTGGATTTGGAAATTAGAAGGGCGCAACAAATGTATATCTTGAATAAAACAAATAATGTTCATTGTCTTTGAAAGGCCCCGATAGCTTAACTAAAAGCTTATGTATTTGCACTCAGCGATAAAACCTTTAAAAACAAGCTTTCTCTGTCTTTATTTTGGTTTTAACAATTACGCTGCACAAACTATTTATACCTCTAAGAAAAAAAAATCTTTAAAACTGTCTCATAATTCTGACAAACTGCATATTTCCACTGGTATTTTAACAATTAATCTATAGCTTCAAGTGTTTGAAGTTAGAAAATCATCTTTCATCTGGACTCCAAAATATTAATATTAGAAAAACATCAGTGAAATTATAAGATTACTTCAAACTGAAATCGGCTAAAGGTATTAATGCGTTTGGGCCTAACTCTTTCAATAAACACTTTGTATTTGCTCTAATTATGTAGATTATGTACAAAAATGTTTTTAAAAATAGGGTAGCTATGCAAGGCACAGAGCACAGGAATATTTTAATAATTTCCAGACTTGAGAAAAAATGATTCATCTGATTGCTGTGCAACATGAGATTAGATTGACTGAACAACGTGGAGTTCAAATTTCAGTCAAGCCTAAAGATTTGTGAGAGAGCTGCGGGAGAGTGATTATATTTAGCTGTGAGTTCAGAAGAGTAAACAGAGTGTTTGCAGCGCAGTCCAGTCAGAAGAAGCCGAAAGGTCTGCACAGTCAAGCCTCCCCAATATTTCAAAATGAAATACTGCATGCTGAGCTCACCGCCAGATCACCTGAATTGTGTTTTTTAAGCTCCTCTGCAGGTGTTTCCGTTCACTCACAAAACATGAGGTCAGGCTTTAAGGTGTAGGTGTGTGCATGCGTGTGTGATGGGTGTGGGCATGCGTGTGTGTGTGTGTGTGTGTGTAAACCCCCGTATCTAATTTTACTGATTCCTTATTTCCACATCAGAAGAAAGATTACACGTTGTTCCATATGCCTGGAAAATTACACTACCCTGGCTCCTTTAAGAGAGGCTGATGAAGCCAGGCGAGTCATTAAGGACGGACTCGGCTGCGACTTAATTGCTATTATGTTTTCTCTGATTATCTAATCAACTGATTAGATAATCAGCGCCTCCGAGGTTTGTTTCTGACCATCATCGAGTCAGTCAAAAGTTCCTGTTTTCACACACAACGCCGCACGGCGTCACGGCCAGCGACCGAACGCACAAAGGCACAGAGTGTCCCTCCGTCCGTCCGTCTGTCTGTCTGACACACTCCCTTCCTGTTTCTTTCTCCTCTCCAAGTGTCAGCGGACAGCCCCCGCTCTGTGCAGCCGCCTGCCCCCCACATCTGCGCGCCTTTGCACCGCTGTTGGGTTCTCTGTGCTCCAGACAAGCGGCCAGACATCGTCTGTCTGGGATGACATGGTGGACGATGCTCACAATGAGGCCTTTCACACTTACAAGACACATATCTCATCTCCCCTTGGGCGTCGTGTCGCAGAACACGGAGACGGCTGTGATACTGTGAATACATCTGTTTAGCTAATAGTATGTTGGATAAATTAAAGAATTATTTGTGATATTAATGTGTAAAAGTGAATAAATCTTTGTTAAAGCTTCGAGTTCGGCCTCCTGGAGGTTTGAGTTTGCAGAGTTTAGTCCACTTCCAGGTAAAGGTGGACTAAACTTCTGTAAATATATATATATATATATATATATAATATATATATATATATATATATATATATCAGGATATTTTTGGTACTATTATGATAATGTTAAAAGTGATAATAAAAACTATTTATTCCCTTTTCTTATGTAACTGTAAAGCTGCTCTTGAAAAACTTTTCCATGTCACATAAAAACACCAACTGCATTTCATCACGCTTTCAAATGTATTGATATTTTGTTGATGCTTTTACTGAACAAGCAAGAGAGAAAATATTAAAGCCAACACACTTGGCAACATGGACAAGTTTGGGGTGATTAATTGAAATGTATCGTGACAACAGCGAATCAAAATTCTTATCAAGAATCATGATAAGAATTCTTATCATGATAAACAAATGTATTTATTTTTATCACGATAAATGATACGATACGATCAGTCGTTAACTTTATTGTCATCATATGTACAAGGCCATGCAGTCAAATTTTGCTGGCAGCTGTGTTGTTATTATTGTCATCATTATTGGTTTTAATGCTTATGCTGATGAGATATCCAACTGGTTTTTGCTGTTTTACAATAAAATAACCACATAAGAGACACTGACATGCTGAGTAAATTAAATGAGTAAACTAAACGTAGATGTATTTTGGACTTTTGAAGTGGGAAAAAGGTGATTTTTCTGGAGAAGTTTTAGATTTCACTACATGCAAAAGGAAACAACAGATTTTTAGTTTTCTAGCAGTCTAAAACTCTGCCGTTTAGTCTTCAGTCTGATCTGGTTTGTTTGTCCAACTTATTAATTTCTCAGATTTCTGAGACTACTTGAACCGTGAAAAAGGTTTGCTTACACTTTGTAATGCAGTCCAATTAATATCCTGCTAAATACAGCAGACTGTATTTAGACGCTGATTAGTCCATGTAATAGCATTTCATATGACTGGATTCACTCCTGTTCTACTAACATCAGCCTGTAAAATCAGTTTTTACATATTTTTACCCCATTTGACAAAACTACTGTGAAGACCAACAACACTTGCATATCATTATGACCTTGTAACCAGTGCTGTTGGCTACCAGGACAGATAAAAGGCTCTGACTAAGCAGTTCTCCTGGAAATGCTGGGCCGTTCTGAGAAAATCTTATGCAGCTCATGAGCAGATCATAGGAGGGTCTGTTAAATTTAGAGAGCTTATAAACCCTGAGGCTCGTAGCCTGGTGGCATTTTCTCAGAAAGGGTAAAGGCTCACATAACGCAGAGCCAGGAGAAAATACTACAGCTTGTTCTTGTGGTAGGACTGGAGGAAAATCTCCAAAATGATCCCTCCTTTTTAGGAAAGGAGATAAACTTCCTAATAGATCATTAAAAAGTCAAATCAGATTTTTTTTGGATACCTGTAGTTGTGGCTAGAAAGGATAATTATATGGATGGACAACAAAAACATTTCCTGGACAAAGTGGCTTCATAGAGTTCAGCTTATACAGCTAGTTTTGTTTGGATAAGTGAATGTGTGTGTGTTTTTTTTTAATAACTCTTCAACACAGCCAAAAACAGCTCACAAAGCTTTAGAGATGAGGCGGCGCCGACCTCGAGCTCTTTGGGCTGCACAACACTGAGATTTCATTCCACAAAGGTCAAACGGCAGAGCTTTAATTTGTTAGCTTGTCCTAGAAAGGATTGCTGGCTCTGCGGCTGTTTCATACGCGCCGCCTCGCACACCGTTCGTGGCTCTTAAGCGTTTTCTCATTTTGCCACGTTGGAGCCGTAAACTTCGGTGTATTTCTGTTGGGGTTTTATGTTCTGGCCCGACACAAAGTAACGCAAAGCTGTGACGATATCAGACGAGGTTTTAAAATGTTTTCCATCTGAAATAAAAAATTTCCCAGAGCCACATTTCCCAATGTTAGCTTGGTGGGGCTGGATAGAGAGCAATCCGAACAACCGTTTCCAGATCCTGCCACAGATTCTTATTTGGATTTAAGTCCAGACTTTGACTAGTCCAGCATAGCACAGGAATTTGTTTTGCTCTAGACTCTTCCACTTGAAGCTCTGCCTGCCTTGTTTTCTGGTTTCAGCTTCAGATTCAAGTCTTCTGCAGCCTCTCACACATCTACTAAACAAATACATCCCCGCAGCATGATGCTGCCACCACCACTTTTCACAAGAGACTCAAAAGTCTCCCACTCGCGTTGCTGATCTCTGCAAAGCTGCCATGACTCTCGATTAACTTTAAAACTTTTCCTGTTTTTACTTTCCTATAAAATCACAGCTTTAGCAAACGTGTGGCTCAGATGCTGTAAAAGATTTACATTTCAGATAAAGCAGGTATGTAAATGTTATTAGGAAAAGAAAACTTTACCACGGACTGGAAAGCTTGGATAACCACGTTCAGTTCCAGCTAAACATTCCTTTGTGTTGGGTGATTTCAGTAGCTCTGTGAGCTAACAAAAGCTATCCGCTGGCAGCATTAAGACATGTCTGACCTATCCCTCACTGAGCGCTAGCGCAGCACAGACATCTTCATAAATGTGTCGGATGAAAGTCCCTCCTTGAAAGCCGTCAAAAGAGGAAAGAGAAACACAATCGTTTGCCCACGAAACAGGTTTGCTCCGTCAGCTTTACATTAAACATTAAAGCTGATTCAACGAGCGCGGCGGCTGCAGCTTTCCGCAGGATGAAGGCTGCAGACCCTTTGAACTTTTGCATATGTCGTGTGACAACCACAACTTTACTCCATTTCATTTGGATTTTTATGTGATAGATCCAATATAAAGTAGTATATAAAAATGATCTGGATGGAAAATGATGTATGTTTTTTTTTTGTTTTTTTTTAAAAGCTTTAACAAGTAACAGTGCGGCACATTAATCCCTCCGCAACTTGTTTAACAGAACTTGTTCTGACTTTTTTAAGTTGTTTTTATCTCACCACTCTTGCTGAAAGGCCCGATTTATGGAGAGCACAGCTGTTTGTTTTATCAAGACATTTTCCTACCTGAGTCGTGACTCACTGCAGCTCCTCTCTAGCAAAACTCTTAGGTGTCCACAGAACAGCCAGTGCTGAAATTAAACTAAACTAAACTGGACTCTGGTTGTTGACTTAGTAACGCTTTAGTATTCATTACTAAATGTTTTATAGATCAATGGTTGATTTATTAACATTGATTAAATGTAAAGTAAAAATAAATAAATAAATAAAAAGCACAAGAAAATGCATGAACATCAGGAAAACCCCCCAAAATAAAAAAAAAGCTGAGGAGCATTAACAGTAAAGAACAGTATGCATTAATTCACATCTTCAGGGGGAAACTTTAACAACCTCCTGAGATGACCCCGAAAAATAAGACTTGACCCCCGCTACGCCTCTAAAAGCTGCTGGCGGCAGGCCTTCACAATAAGAGCAGCGATCTGGGTTCGTCTCTCAGGGAAGCTGCGGGCTCTGTGTGTCCGCAGCTCCCCTCCTCCGCCAGGCTGCGTTACCCTGGAGCTGGGAGCCACCTGCCGGGACGCAGGGAGAGCCGGGAGCACATGACGCCGCGACGCAGGCTTTTACTCCCGCGTGCAGGCTGGGGCTTCCCCCACTTCCTGTGACCGCGCGCCGCGCTAATTAAAAGGGCATGTTTAAAAATTAATTTTAAAAATAAATAAGTGTTTTTTTCCAGACAGAAGCTGGAGTTCTAATGCTAATCTAAAACTATATTAATGAGCTGCTGTTCTGTAGAAACATTATGAAAACTTAGAACGAAAAGATAAATAATCATTTTAATTAAGGAACAAATGCAAGCTCGGAGCTAAAAATGCCTCAAAAGAAAAAAAAAAAAGTTTATTTCTAGTAACTCTGGAATAAGAGAGAAAAATAATGTAGAAAAAAGAATAATATAATTGATTGATTAAGTTCTAACGACCAAAAGGCCTTCTGTTAATTATTGTTTCACAAATATTCACATAAAATATGTATTTATTGAATAAAGTTATGTCAACATTTGAAAAATATATAAAGAGAGATCTTTTCTGTTGTTTGTCTTTTTCTGTACTTGCGCCAGGTCGCCGCTTTACGAACAAACACACAAACACTAACTGCAAAACAGAAACGTTTCCAAACTTTTATTTTGAAAACAACAAAACGGGTACGATTAATAAAATATAAGGGAAAATACGAGAAGTAATCGAAAGTTTAATAGCTTATGGGATGTGAGATTGAGTGTAATTTTTAAAGTTTTGACAGATTTATTTTTCTTCATTCATTTGTCTTTTTTTAATCCTGCACCGATTTGCGGTGAGGTTTTTTATTTTTTTTGATACGTGAAAATGTACTGACGTTTTTACCTGCTTTTATAAATAAAGTATTTTGTTCGTTTAGAACTGAACTGGTGCTGAACGTGTTCCGGTTCGCTTCTTAATGCGGCGCAAAATGCGCAAAAGCCACAAGAATGACGCACAGGACGCGCCTGGAGTGGCAATATTCAGAGAGGTCACGTGGATTCGCGCGTGTTTTAAAAAAAAAATCTTATTTTTTCTGTCAGTTTTTTTTTTTCTAGTTTTTTATCTGCTATTATGTTTGTGAATGTTTCCAAGTTTATTTCTAAAGCCTCACTGCTGAAAACTGCATCAAAGCAACGAACTGATGTAAAATCAGAGGCAGTGAAACTATTTTTGTATATTTTTTGCTTTCTTATTTTGATGTTAAATAACAAAGCGTATCAGGTTTTAGTGTAAAAGAATAAACTCCATGGCTGCCTGGACACATTTATATTAAGTTTTGCATCATTTTGGCCGTCGGGGCCAAATGTTTCCCATTGAGTATTTTGGAAGAATCTTAATTTTTATATATATATTTTGTTTGTTTGTTTAAATTGTTGAATATCTGTTAGCTATGGTGAGGGTTGAAGTTAATGATGGCGTTCATTACAATAAAAAAAACAAACAGAATTGATATGTAGTTGTTCTACACAGATATTAAACTGCTGAAATAAATGTTGGAAAAGCATTTTTGTTTTCAAGCAACAGAGGAAGAATGTTAGATGAAGGAAAGGCCCGGTGGCAACAAGACGGTCCAACTGCTTGGAAGGAAACCATGAAGGAACCAAGAAAAATAGAGGAGGTGTGCTCAATGTGAAGAGATTACATAAGAGGGCCACCTACGTCCAAAAATCCACAATAAAAGTTCAAAACATTTAAAAAAAAATAAAGATCCAAAATTTCATCTGGTCAGGTCAAAATTTCTCATTTAACCCTAAATGTGAATGTGAACTTTAAAAAACATAAGACTTTTTTAAAGTCTTTTTTTGTTATTCCAAAAAAAGACTTTAAAAAAAACCTCAAAACTTGTGATTTGGTTCATAAAGAAACATTAAAGTCTTTCTTTTTACATATGGAGTCATTTTTTTTGTTTGTTTGTCTTGTTTTGTTTTTTGTTTTCATGCATTTGGAGCACAGTGATCACAGACTGCTGAGTCAGGAAAAGCAAGTTTATATTTAAAATATGGTTATTAAAACATTAGATAGATAGATAGATAGATAGATAGATAGATAGATAGATAGATAGATAGATAGATAGATAGATAGATAGATAGATAGATAGATAGATAGATAGATAGATAGATAGATAGATAGATAGATAGATAGATAGATAGATAGATAGATAGATAGATAGATAGATAGATAGATAGATAGATAGATAGATAGATAGATAGATAGATAGATAGATAGATAGATAGATAGATAGATAGATAGATAGATAGATAGATGTAACTTTAAGAGCTCTTTCTTTCTCTTTTGCATGATTAGCCTTAAGCGGATGAACCATTTGCTTAAAAACCTTCCCAAACTGCGGCGCGTATCATAATGAGAGAGGTAAAATGCTCTTCATGGCAACTAAAAGCCTTTTCCATCCTTCCTAAAAGGTGCTTCAAGGCAGGTAATAAATGTTATGGTGCACTCATACTTTTTCATGATTTAGAGTTTGCTCGCACTTGAAGGCCATTGGAGGTATTTTGGAGAAAGTTTCATTCATGCAGCCTTCCTCCTCCTCCTCCTCCTCAGCAGCAGGAAGCTGAGGCCTTCACATTAACACCCCCGGAGTCAGTACTAATGAGGGCCTCAGCGGCTGCCCTAGGCTCCCACACACCACACACACACACACACACACACACACACACACACACGCACGCACACACACACACCTTCTTTCCAAGCACGACAAAGTCTGTTTTTTTGTTTCTGCGTGTGACGGTGGTCTTACTGCCACAAGTGGTGGTGCGTGGCGTTCCTGTGTGCTTTTCAGCAGCAACAAGTCTTTTTTCTTTCTTTTTTTTTTAACATGCTGACAGTAAAGTGAAAAATAACAGGACAGCCCTTGACACGGCCACTACTCGTTGAAACTGAAATGAAACACATTTGAAGCCCTTTCCCACTTCTGTTTCGCTATATTTGTCGTTTGGCTTTGAAGGTTACATCAGCAGCTGTGATCCTGTTGCAGCTGCTGAGCATTTTCATGAAAATGCTGTCCTTACCGACACCCTGGTCTAATGCGTCAAATGCTCAGCAGTGGCTTTTAGCTTCTTCTGGCATAATTTGGCTCAAATGTTAACTTTTGACAAAGACAACGTGATGAAAAATAAACTTTAGCGATAAAAATAACTGTTTAGCCTGTGATGACATGTCTCTCGCGATAATATAAATTATAAAATGTAGCTACATTTTATAAAATGTGTCTAAAACGTGACTAATATTCAGGCATGTGGACATTAATTCACATACATGTACCGTTTGAATGGTTTATGATGAAATTTAGTCCAGAAAACCATTTAATTCAGAGATGCTTTGGAAATTTGAGAAATATATAAACATTAGTTTATATATGCACTGATATATTTCCCTGCAGTACTTATACTGTACACAAACAGATCCTCAGCCCTCTTTTAACCAAGTGAACTTTTCTTTAAGGGACAGAAAACTGTCTCAGGGCCTCTGATAAATGTCATCTTTTTTTTTTTTTTTTTTTTTTTTTTTTGTCTCAGTGCCATTCCCAAACACAGTGGCGCCCTGGGCAGAGAGCCACCTTAACTGAATAGCTGCAATCTAAACTCATTAATGTGCCTCCTCTGCTTTCTTGAGTTTATATTCCTAAAAAATACGCATATCAGACTCTTGACAATTTTCTATTGCTGGCCATTTTGCATACCGCTCTGTTGGTGCCGCTGCTTTTGGTCGATATTGTGTTCAATTCAGTTTAATCATACGGTGTCAATTCAAAAATAAATCTCATTTGAAAGCAATTTGCAAGACAAACAGGTCCAATTTGTATACATAAATGCACAATCAAGTCAATCCAGTCATGTTGTGTGGACAGATTCAAATTAAATTGTCCCCCCACTATCAGCATTTATATTAATAAAACATTCAACCAGTTTTTTTTTTGTTTTTTTTTTTAAAGTCAAAATCTACTTTAGTTTGATTGTTGACATTCAGCAAATTTGTCTGCTGGGTTAACTTAACACCTTCGTTTTACAGTGTTTTAAAGATTGAACAATGTCTTTTTTTATGTTGCTGCTCTTTTTTAATTCATGGCTCATTCCAAACATAAGAGCATTTATAAAGAACATTTACGTGTATGAGGGTTTGTTTTACTCGTCCAGGTCCTCCATGATAAAAGCCTCCATTGTAATGCTGATGGTGCTGAATCGGTATTTACTCTCTAATCTGCAAGGTGTACATGGAGTCCGGGCGCTTAACTGCGTCCTGTCTGAACATAGGCCCAGATAAAAGTTTAAATTTAGGCCAGTTATGAATCATTTCACAGAAATGTATCTCTCTTTTTTAATTATCCCATTCCCTTTTTTGCTCTGTGTGTTTAAAAGCATCTCTGGCCCAACCTTGTTCGTATTTCATATCTTTCTAGCCCTAAAATTGACTGTTTTCAAGCTAACTATGAGAAGCAGCTTTGGGCGGAGCATCAAAGCCCCCACGCTCTACCCCACCCACCCTCTCTCTCTCTCTCTCTCTCTCTCTCGTTCTCTCTCGCGCTCTCTCTCTCCTCATCTCTGATTGGCTGAGAAGCACATCAAAGACTCCGCACACACCTGTGACCTCTATAATTCACTGTTTACCAATCAAATTCACCTGTAAGCTACCCACATACGCAGCGCCTCAGACTGACATTAATAGTTTCTGACCGAGTAAAATAGCTCTGCATTTTGACGTCACGGCTATTTTAAACGAGCCGTGTCATACTTTCGGCAGAGCTCGGAAACTTCCTACCTGCGTTTCCGAGAGGTTCAGCTGGCGGGCCAGCTCCGTGCGTTCCCGGCCCACCACGTACTGGCACCGCTGGAACTCCAGCTCCAGGCGGTACAGCTGCTCGGCCGTGAAGGAGGTCCGAGTGCGTTTGGGCCGGTCCAGGTCCAGGCCCTTAGGCAGCACGATCTCCCGGATGGTGCCTTTGGCGTCTGTGCAGGTGTTGGAAAGCACAAAGAGTCGGTGTATTTCCGCACAGCGTGGTTCGTGATGATGACATCATAAGCTGCTGGTGTCTTATTATTATAGCCGGGAATTATTTTTTTTTTAAAAAAACACCTGAGCAACAGCTCGGTGATTTCAGGAAATACAAATGCCTGCTAGGCCGGTGTGACTCAGGCCCGTATACGGTGCCTCACTGATGTAATATTTATGAGCATCCAACATAAAGGCATATGGCTCCAGGGATCACAGAAACATGAATGGGCAGCTGATGGTGCTGCTGTAAGAGCACATGGAAAACTCACATCGTAGGCGTTTATATTGAAGCTTACCCACAGAATAATAAACCTAAATACTGGATCATATGGAAAATATTAGTTTAGTATATATATATATATATATATATATATATATATATATATATATATATATATATATATATATATATATATATATGCAGTATATTTTGTCTTCATTACCGTGTTCCATGTTTTACTGGCAGAGTGCGATTTACATCTTTACATCTGGGAATGAATTATTGCCCTAAAGCCCCTCATTTACTGACCCAAAAGCCTTTTTTTTTTTTCTTTATAAAAATTTCTATTTAATAACATTTTGTCTCTTGTAGTGCTCACACACGTTTCATGCGTGTCACGCTGAGAAACCCCATGAATTCATGTTCCGGTCCGATTTAAAGAACGTAATTATAAAGACTGACCGGAACACAGCCTGACACAAAGTATTCAGCAGGATAAACGCTGGACATATCGTACACAGCTGCTGCTTTTTTTATATTTTATTTTAAATGATGTTTACGTAATTTTTTCCCCTTGTGTTGTGCTTTGGTTGGTATAAATAAATAAATAAATAAATAAATAAATAAATAAATAAATATGGTCATATAGCTGTTGGCAAGCTGAGCTCTGATTGGTTGAGAGTTTCTCTCGCTAAAGCAGTGAACCAGAGCGGTGCAGGCAAACAAAGCGGCCGGTTTCTGAGCTTCATTCTGACTTTTTTAAAAATTGTTTTATTTGCTGTAAACATGGTTTTTATTATTATTATTATTATTATTATTGAAAGGATTGTCCGTGATTTGCTTGATGTCGTCATGTCCTTGTTGTTTGGTTTGTTTTTATTTTATTTAGGTTTATATTTAATTATTTGATTCAATTTACGGACATTTTTCCCCCGTACTAATCTGTAATGGAGTGTAAAAAATTAAATAAATAGAGAAAATAAAATAGTCGTATAAAATTGCCTTTCTGGCAAACAATTAAATCGTACATGTTTTTATCATTAATAATATATTATTGACATTTATTTGAAAATCAATAAATAAAAACACATATTATCGATTTGCTTATAACAGTAAATAGATACGTAAGTAAATATATATATTTACGTATTTATTTGTGAATGTTCCTGTTCACCACAGTGCCTGGACTCTTTGCAGCAGCAGCGGTAAAAAAAAAAAAAAAAAGAAAAAACTCCTCTTTGTTCATTCATAAAATATGCAGTCCAATAAAATATGAAGAGCGCTGAATTAAATATGAAACAGGAGCAGCTGCACGTGGAGCGAGTGTTTCTGACGGAAAGCAACCTTTAATCTGAGGAGCAAAAAGGCCCAAAATACCTGCAAACATTTATTTATTTATTTATTTATTTATTTGGTGGAATGGGTGGGTTTTGTGAAGCTTCAGGTAAAGTTTCATCTCCGCCTGTTTGATGGTCGTTTATAGACGCGCTGATGAAAAGTTCAGACATTTTTGGCTCGTTATTCGGATACATTCCCCCTACTTAATTAATCGATTCCGCATGTTGCTTTAATCTGCAGAAATACAGATTAAATGCCAACATTGCATATATATATATATATATATACATATATATATATATATATATATATATATATATATATATATATATATATATATATATATATATATATATATATATATATATATATATATATATAATATATATATGTATATATATATATATATATATATATATATATATATATATATTATTTTTTTTTTTTTTTTTTTTTTATTATTATTATTTACATTTTTTTTTGCCTCATAGTGCCTCAGGACAGAGACTGTTTCCACAAAAACACATTAACTCATGCAAGTATGAAGGAAATGCTCGGTTTGTTTCGCTTTCTCCGCCTCAAACTGAAGCAGCATTTCTGACTGTGCAGCGCTTTTTCTAGCACGCAGAGCAGCGGCTGTGTTGGAAGACCTGCTGACCTCTCCGTGACCCCGGTCGCTCTCCAAAAACAAAAAAAAAGAAGAAGAAAAAAGGAAACAAACCCGAAGCAATTCTGATAAAACAACAACAACAACACAATCCCAGCTCTGAAAACAGTCACCGAATAACAACTGGACGTTGAAACCGGCCCTCACGCCTGATCTTTACCTGCTTCTTTCCACTACCAAGGTAACGCGGTGCGGTACCGGAGGCTGAATCACAAACCGCAATGCACATCTGATGTTACCGTAACGCGGTGTTATCGCCCAGATGGCCCCGATTAATAAAAACAAATATAAATATATAGATGGTAAGCGGAACAATATATGTTTAAACATTTTACGGGCTTATTAATCCCACAGACAGTTAACACCACAGAAATAATATTTTGATCTTCTATGTTTTAGTTTTGCTGCAGCGACTGTAGCATTTTTAAGATCGATTTTTATTTTTATTTTCATTTAAATAAACGCCTGTGATCATTTTTCCTCATGTACCCTTTTATTTTATTTTGGTTTTGTATATGTGTGTGTGTGTGTGTGTTTCCATTTTTGTTATTTTTGTTTATTGGGTGTTCATCATTGCGCGATTGATTTCAGCAATCTGTTCCTTTAAATCGTCTGTTCCTGCAGCAGCCATCATCTCCTCAGCGTCGCTACGCCGACATATTGACTCTCTCTGTTTAGGAAATCTGTAATAAACACGCAGCTGCAGGGGCAACGTCTGAGACTTTATGCTTGTTTGAATTTTCACAGCATTTGTTTAAAAAATAGAGTCGAAGCACACATGAAATATGTTTCAAAAAAACAAAACAAACAAACAAACAAAAAAACCCATCAAGTATTCGGTGATATTCGATCATCAAAATTCGTTCATATTTTAAGATAAATATTTACTCCTACCTTTAAACTGGAATTTACACGTGCATGTACGGAGCTCTGAAAATACACTGTTGTCTAAAATTGGTTCATTATTTCGCTAGAATTTTACAAGACGAAAAAATAAAATAGATTTCTTTAATTATTTCGTTTTAATTGTATCGATATAAAAATAGCTACCTATATCGTGTATATTATTTTTACTGAACTCAGAAACACACATATTCTAGTCTGTTTACATTTATTTTTAAATAACAATAATACAGTAGTAATACTAAATACACTCACTGGGTTTCTGTATGTGTGTGTGTGAGTGTGTGTGTTAAGAGCTGCCTGTCCTGTAGTGACCTCCTGCAGGAGGGTGTGGATCTCAATTCAATTTTATGTTTGTGTCATTCGGTAAAAAGTCACAGAAATATAATTTGATTGTATGTTTTTTGTTTGTTTGTTTTGGGGTTTTTTTCCCTTTAGTTTCTGTTGATGTGTTTATTTTTCGCTCGTTATTAAATTCAAGGAGATGAATTTTAGCCTACAGACTGTTTCTGGGTTTCTTATTCTAAAGATGGATATATGTTATTAAAAGAAACCTGAACGATGGAAACGTTATTGATTAAACCAGACAATCATTCAAACCTTCATAGCGGCTATTTAGGCTGCACTGATAAAGTGTGTAACTAGCCTGCTGTTAATGCTTTTACACATAAATATCCTAGTTGTGCATGCATGAAGATAATGATGTTTACATCTCTGTATTTGTAGGTTTTATTTGCTGCTGGTTGTACTGACATCTGAAGGTCTCTGCGGTCCTCCCAGCAGCAGAGGAGCTCTTCTCTGTTGCAACTCTGACAGAAAGTTGAGTCTGTGCACATCTCTTTAAAAACCCAAATTGTCGTTTTAGATTTTTTTTTCTTCTTCTTTTCTTTTTAGCGCAAGTCTTAATATATTTCTAAACAAATCACAGCAGTGCCTGCGAATTAAAAATCGTTTTTTTTAACATCATTTTCTGATCAGGATCACAGGTAGAACAGCTGATTTTCCATTGTTTTGGTGCGGTGTAGTCTGGGTGAACCAACGTGGAGCCTACTTACCCCTCACTAGTATCCGGCGGCAGTAGTCCGGGTCCACTCCCAGGAGTTTGTCGTGGCCGTCCTCGCTGGAGGACGTCGGCGTGGACGCGGAGGTCCCCGGCGTGTCGGTGGAGCTCTGCACGGGGGACCTGCTGCCCATGTCGGCGCGGCACTTGCCCTCCATCCTGTCCAGCGGGTTGGGTCCACAGCGGTGGCTCCCATCTCCCATAGCCGTGGCCTGATCGAACATCTACAACTAAGTTAAGAGTCTCTGCGAGGGCGAAACCTTCTCCTTCCTTCCTTCCTTGCTTCCTTCCTTCCTTCCTTGCTTCCTTCTCTCTAGTCGCTCTTCTCTACTTTCTGCTCTTTGCCAATGTTCTCCAGAGACGAGCAGGTCATACCCACCTCTCCCTCAAAGCTTAAAAAAGAAAAGAAAAACCAAGTAGATCCACTTATGAAGACACGTCGCGGTCCAGCAGCGGAACCGATTTGCACTTCAGGTGTGGCGGCATGACGCACCGTCCAGAGTCGGAACCTGGAGGAGGGTTACCGGCCGGCTCAGGGGAGGAAACCTCGGGCTGTTTTTATTATTATCTTTATTATTACTACTACTATTGTTATTATTATTATTATTTACTCAAGCTGTAGCAGCCAGGAGGTGCAGGTGGAGATGCATGGTGAAGATCTGTGGAGGAGCAAGGGAGGCGCCACAAACACGAAAAAGGAAAAAAAAAAGTGAGAGGCGACGCGCAGAAAAAGGATGGAGAGAGAGAGAGAGAGAAAAAAAACCCAACCAAAATCTGAGCAGTTCAAAACAAAGCAGGGAAAGTTTCGGCTGGTTTGTCCCGGATCAGCTTCACTCCCCAGTCACACCAGCTGCCTCTGCGGATCCTTGGAGTGTGTGTGTTGGCGGAGCCACATGCAGGGGGGTCGGCACACAGAGGAGGAGGAAGAAGAAGAAGAAGAAGAAGAAGAAAAATATATAAAAAAAGATGTCTTAGATAGAGAGCCCTTCTGGACGGGGGAACTGGTAGGAAATGGGGGAAAACACCAGCGGGGCGCCTCGACAAAAGTTTGGCGCGCGCTTGTTTAGGTTTTTGTTATTGTCACCGATTTTTGTAATTTATCATTTGCGCGGCGAGCAGAACCGGCGGGTTCCACCCCGTCTTCACAAACACAGAGCAGAAAAAGGATGGCGAGGGGAGGACGTGTGGATAATGTTTCTGCTGATACGCTCTGTTTTACAGAGGCAGGATCTCCGTACGTCACTTCCTGCCGACTGCAGGCTCGTCGCTGATTGGTCGGCGGGCAGGGCACGGTTTTTTTTTTTAATTAATTAATTTATTTATTTTATTTTATTTTATTGACAGGATAAGAGGCGAGGGGAGATGAAATGATGGAACTGCAGCCCACAGGTGCGTCTCCATTAAGACGTTTAGAAATTAATTTAAATAAATAACAGAGAGTGTTCGTTCCTATTCGATTTTGATTGTTTGCAACTTACAGAACCCCCCCCCCCAAATTTTTTTTTATCCCCAGAGGAGTTGAACGCCACACAAGAGGGATAGAGAAGGATTTGCATTGATAGGGAAGATCGTTGACACAGTTGAAAAGCGACACCCTCCAGACAAGAAGAGTGAGCCATTGCTGAGTATGTTAGTTTCCCATAGAGCGTATACTTTATGGAAAGTTATGTGACAACAAAGACCATTCAAGGGAGACACACCGGACAAGAAAACCTCAAGAGCCACCAACACAAAGATGTGTCCAGGACATAGACGCCATCTGTCACATTCCTCGTGTTAACAAGCCGCTGCTGAACCAGAAACAGCTTCATCAACTTCACCTGTGTGAAGTCACATCAACGTCTCACTCCGAAGGAAAAGAGCCGGACGCTGGCTCGGTGGTCCAAAGCCGTCTTGTCAGATTTTGGTTCAAACTCCAGGGCCAAAGCTGCTTGAAGCTCAATGGGAAGTTTTCACAGGCAGTGATGGTTTGTGGAGTCATAACATCTGCTGGAGGTTTTGGGTTATTATTCGCTGTAAACCATATTAAATACATTTTTTAAAAATGGTTGAAATTAATGCCTTGAATATATCCATCATTTCCAGTGTAGTTGTTTGTTAAAATCTTACAAGGGAAGACTTAAAAGAAAAAGAAAAAAAAAAGCATCATCAGGTTCTTATGAACGCAGAATAAATTGGTTTTTAATGTGGGACTCTGAACTTGAATTTGAATGTGACTATGTGATTATTTGGGACTACATATCCAGATATGAATTGGACCTGTTTGTCTTGTAAAGTGGTTAGAGATTAAATTTTTTTTCAATCTGGTCCTATAAAAAAATTAAATGTATAGGGATGTGTCACGTGGTGCTTTACAAAACAATTTATATCTATACATTCCTTTTTTAAAAAGAAATGGGATGTTATTTAAGAAACTGTGCACTTTAATGAACCAAAAAGTGCTCTGTAAAAACCAATACTAAATATTAGCACTTAAAATTATTTAAATTTTAATTAGAGACATTATTGTATAATGTTAATTAGCTGTTAAATTATAACCAAACTACCCTGCAACCTGAATATGTTGTTTCAATCAGCTGTCATTCCCCTTTGTCTCCATGGTAACTGATGCAGAGAACTGTGAGGTTAATATGTTTGTGTGTGTACTATTATAAAATAATATAAAACTTAATCAAACTTAGGAGATTGTCAATAGACTTGTAGTTGGGAAACTTTCTGTGCTGTAGCATAAATGGATGCTTCATTCAGCCACTGTGCTAAGGCTAAAACCTGCTAGCTTGGTGTTCAAAACTCTTACTGTCTGTGTTGGAGCAAGAATTTAACCTTTTTAGCCATTGCGCTAATACTAACATCCAACTTGCTAAAAACTTTAGTAAGTTTTATAATGTCAGTAATGTTTTATACCCCATAGTTTCAAAGACTTATTGTTTTTAACGAGACTAAATAAATTCTATAAACAAAATTATACTACTGTTTATAATTTAAGCACTTTTGCTAAATAAGTAATAATATTTTGAAATTGGTTAGAATTTAATTGATTTCTCGTTCTAGTGTCTTTCAGCCATTAAACTCACATAATTTCTGCTCAGAAATACTAATAAAAGCCTAAACACAATAACATGAATGGATTTAAATAGCTAAAAACCAAATTTGGCAGGATGAATGCTAACATTTTGAATTAGAGTATCATTATTTATGATTAAGGTTCTTTCTGAAGATGGGGCTGCCACAGTAATGTTCTGGATCTCATCTTCAAACAGAATTTTATTTGTTTATTCATTCATTGAATAAAATGCATAAGAACATTTTTGTCCATTTCAATGTGTTTAACCTTCATCTACATCCTCAGTATCTCATCTCAGCCTTCCGTGAAGATCCACGTTTCAAGATGAACACCACCCATGTATATGGCAAATAAAAATATGCTGATGACATTTAACAGGTTTGCATCCCTTCACACACAGCTGCTGAGACATAGCACAATCTGCAACTCAGCAGACTGTACTGCGTAACACAAAATCACACTCCCAAATAAAGGCGTTAGTACATAACCACAGTAATAAACCTGCACAACTTGATGTTAGTGAGGATAAAGCGTCTCATTCAGCACGTCCAGTGTATGTATGCAGAGCAAATCTTGCGCAAACCCTGTTCTATTTCCCTGCCAGCTTGATGTTGATGCTGCAGCCTGCAGTTTGTTGTGATTGTGAGATAATTTTGGTTGTAGGGGGACAACTGAAATGCGGGGCGGAATTTCCTCTTTACAGGTGAAACATCTCTGAAAACACAGCACAGAGAGGGCTTTTTGAGCATGGATTATATAATTATAGTTTTGCAGTGTGCGTGCGTGTGTGTGCTTTTTTTCCCTTATTTTTCCTCATCCGAGGCCATAATTACTGCACACAGACATGGGTTGTTACTCCTTTCAGCTGGCCTAATCTCACACAGGATGAATAGAAACTGTCAATCAGATGCTGCACTCAGCAGCGAGACAAGAGGGGACTGATTGCTGCTGCTGCCACACACCCACACACACACACACACACACACACACACACACGCACACACACACGCCCGCACACGCAGTCTTGTTTTCATCACTTGTGGGGACTTCACATTGACTTCCATTAATTTCCACAACCTAACCCTTACCATAATGCTAACCCTAATCTTAACCATATCATACCTACCCCCTACCTTAACCTTTACCCTAAACCTAACCATCACAGACCTAAACACTAACCCAAAAACAACAATTTTCCTAATGGGGACCAAACAAATGTCCCCACAAGGAGCAATGGTCCCCAAAACCCCACATTGTAGACAGAAATAGGTTCAGAGAAAGATATGAAAACCTGGTACATGCACACACACACATGCGCACGCAAGCACACACACAGTACACACAGGCTTTCTTCCTCCTTCTCTCTTGTTTTTACACTCTCTCTGCCTTCACTGGTGCAGAATCAAACCCTCCAAAAACATATTTTCTCTGCACATTTCTATAGTTTAATACACTAAGGATGCTCAAAAACCAAAATTCAACTTGTCTGTATGATACAAGAAAGGGGAAAAATGCATTCTCGTGGAGGTCTGTAAGCTCATGTGGCTAACAATTGTGTCCTTATCACTAGTTATTGATAAATATAACATGACAAAGAGAAAATAATTCATAACTCTTTACATTAGACACACAACTAAAACTGATGGGTCACTAAAGACAGGATTCTTGGATTTCATCGGCAGAAGCATGTCTTTGCTTCATGTCACTTCATTGGGGAGCTGCACCAACCGTAGATTATTTTTAAAAAGCTTTCAATTTGTTTGAATTTTATTCACATGTACAGTTCAACAACATCCAAATTCTAACAAAATGATCTGGGTTTTTTTGTCCATAGTAAATCTTAAACATATTTGAGATGTTTATGTATGTTGAATAAATTAACCCAGTTAGAGTAGACATCAGCCGTAAGCGAGAATTTAAGTTTGTATCTAACCGTGTTAATGCTTGAGTCACATTTGCTACACTATAAAAAGGAATCTTGAAGGATATTAAACATTAGTGATTTAAATTACTTACATTTAAATCCAGTAAAAATGTAATCTTATCAACATCAACTTTCGCCAACAAGTCCAACCTAAGTGTTTTGATTGGATTTAACATGCAGATGTGGGTTCAGTCAATCATTAAACCGACCGATGTTGTTTTAAGTTGAAAACAGATTAAAGCATCATTACGAATGAATAATAAATATAATAAAAGTTCATAACTGTCATGAAACTTATACTTTAATAAGAAGTTTCTGTACAGTAATAATAATTTAATTCTGCATCCAGCTTTGTACAGTCAATGCTAACATCTAGCTAGCACGCTAGCTAGCTAAGTCTCTGAACCCAGAGGTAGCTCTAGCTGACAAATCACACAATTTAGCTGTGGTTGACAGGAAAGGACGTTTCAGTGCAACATTTTAGGATAAATTTTAAATGTGTGTGAAGTAAGATGAACATGGATTGAGAAATTTTAAATAAATGCTCTTATCCTTTTGGTACGGATCTTCAGAAACCCATTTGATTGATGAAGCATAAATTGAAAATTTCAGGGAGAATTCATCTTTCTCCCTGAAATAAACAAAATCTAATTGCACAATAAATTAAGTTCAGTTTTTTTTAATACATAAATTTCAAAAAGGGTTGTAATTAACCTAATGGAGGCTGAGTCGCTGTAGTCATAGCTAATCAAAATCTAACCAAATTGTGTCAAATCTAACAGCTTGTTTTTATCACTGCAAATTTATAAGCTGAGGTTTGCTTAGAGACACTTAGTATCACTGCCATGTACTGTCATCTTTTGTTTTGTCTCCGTTGCTGAGGCAGAAATGTTGGCACTTGAAGTGTAGGTCTTTGTAAAACAAAAGAAAAAAAAATCTTTCTCTGCAAAAGTCCTCTTATATAAGAACAAAAGTACCTTATACTACTGTAAGTCAGGCATGTAAATGAAGCCAATACACGCTCTTACGATATAAAACCTCACATATTAGTGATAATATGAACCTGACCACTAAAACTGGCTTTCATAAAAGAAGACACGTGGGGATCACAATGTAAGTTTCATACACTGACGCCAAAACAAATGAAAAATTACACTTTCACTAAATGTTTTCATTGGACGACTGAACACGTCTAATCTTAGAAAAATAATAGAGCAATAACTCGATATGTTTTCTCTCTGTTACCATAAGATCACCGCAGCAGATAAAAGGCGCGTACAGCTGCAATATAAAACTGCAGCTCACCGCGTGGATCAACCCACGGGCTAAAAGGAATAAACAGTTTGTTTGCACCACCACCACCACCACCTCCTCCTCCACCCCGGCTGCCCCGCCCCGCCTGTGCCATGGCTGGCTCGCGGTCTCGTGGAGATGAATCTGATCAATCAGATCAATCAGCAGAGATAACTGTAATCCCGCAGGGTCAGAGGGAGGGCACCGGGCCACGCAGAGTTCACTCATCCCACACACGAGCTGCGGAATCCGCGCAGCAGCGGCGCAGACATCTGAGCCACGTGTGTGGGAGTTAAAAGATTTTTCATATTTCTGCCTTTATTCGGTTTTACTCGCAACAATCGCAGGTTACACACAGGTCGGCCCGCCCAGGAAAAAAAAAATAAATAAATAAACATAACAGGTCTGTGCGTGATGGGGCTGTTAAGGAATAACCAGTCCCAAAGGTTTCCAAAACCATAACCATAAACCATATTTATGATTTTAGCCATACTTTACCCATGCAGGATGAATCAACTCGTTTCTGACTGTTTCTAATTATTAGATGGATTTCAAGTCAGGCCTCCTCAAAAAGCCGCATCGAAAAATAGAAAATAAACGTGAAGCTGAAAGGAAGGAGGAAAAAAATAAAATGAGAGAAAATTAAATTAAAATGAAAGTTAGTTTAACAAAAATAAATAAGAAGAAATTTGGAGATACTTTTACAATCGGTTATTGAAAGTTAGGAAGGAAAGTTTTATAATAAATACAAAGTGATGCCGCAATAAAGCAGTCAGCTGTAAAAAAAGAAGAAAAAAAAAGATAATAAAAAACCGAGTCAAGATGGAGAAAAAACTAATTGAAAGCGCGAAGTTTACGACCATTTATTTTAAAACGGACTCCCACCATTAATTAATTAATTTTATTTTAATATAGAGATAAGAGAACAAGATTAAAGTCAGAAATCAAAAGTTAAGGACAAACAAAAGATTTTTTTGCCAAACGTTAATATATATATATATATATATATATATATATATATATATATATATATATATATATATTATATATATGACTGTTAGATGCAATAACTGATATAATAGTAGCGTTGCATTTTTTTCCTCCCTATTTTATTTTTTTTAAAACAATTACACGAACCAAAAAAAATCTAATAATAATAATAATAATAATAATGAAAAAGCGACATGCTGCGTGTGTGGTTATTTAGTTCTAATCTTGGGGAAATAATGACTTTTTTCTTCAGGAAACAAAAGTCGCTGCAACTTAGAAACTAGTTCATTTTTTTTTATGTTAGTTTCCTAAGTGCGGGGTTTCCTTCCCAGTACCTCTGCAGGTACTTTAAAGCCTCGTTTCGTTGCAGAAACCCGGAGCTTTGTGAGGCGGAGGCCTGTCCGTCCTGCCCCGGGTTAAAACAACAGAAAGATGGAAGATGTGGCTTATTGTCAAAGAGGAGCTTTAAAGACACATCGGGCCACAAGATCTGAAAACAAACAAACAAACAAAAAAAGGATCCAGATTCAGTCTTTCATTTATTTCAATCAAATATATGGTTCTTTCAGGGACGGTTTCATAATGAATCCCTGGTCCAAAGCATTCAGTACAACAGCCTTTCTGGTTAAGTTTATTTGGTTTATTCGTGCAAGGTTTCTCACATGACTTTTGTCACTTTTCTATGCGAAATTCTGCAGTTTGTCCGTGAACAAAATGTGAACAAAATGCTTTTATTTTGGTGTAGAAGCGAATCAATGCTACGCAAAGCATATTTTAAATAAGATAAAGTTGTGTGAAAATGCACAAAGTAAACCAAAAACCAAAACATCTTTTTTTCGTTTTGCTTCCAACTAAAGACGAAAAGAGAAACTTTAAGCCGAAAGAGACAACGAGCGGGGCAATGTGGCGGGTTGTAGAAGCCTAGACTGCCACCTTGCGGCCAATCAAAGAACTGACACAGAGAGAGAAAGCTCAAACAGGGTCGATTGTTTATTTATTCTGCCTTTGACATTAAAACAGACATATTCCACACATTGAAGCACTACATTCATGAAAAAAAAACCTACACTACCAAGCTTCTTGCTTCTAAACAAACAGAGAACATTGACCTATGGTGCTGGAGAAAAGATCCATAAAGTCTAAAGTTTGTGGTGAAACAACAAAGAGAAGAAAACTGTGGATTGTTTCGTTTTATTTGAAAGGCTGATTACATTCAGGAACACGAAAAGGTTCAAAGTAGAAAACGTTAAAAGGATCTACATGAGATGTGTGATCATGGCACTTGATCTGTAAGCACTGGTGTGAGGGATCAGATACAGATGGGTGGGAGCGTGAGTGGTTGGTTTACAGGCAGCGCTCTGGACGACAAAGGCAAAAATGTTCAGATTGTTCCTTTGTTTTTAAGTCCAAAACATGCTTTATTCATCAGTGTATCAGGAATGTACCGCGTTCCTGTCCGAGCGTTAAAAAGGAGACGTTTTAAAACAAAGGGAGACCGGACAGAGAAGAATTGAAAGGCACTTTTGTTACATGAGTGTTTCTAAAGGCTTTGAAGATATTCCAGTCTTATTTAAAGGGCATATATCAGATTTTACAACAAGAAAAAACGCAAGAGAGAAATCACATTTAGCCATGTTTTAAAAAAAGTGAATAATCATGCCTTCTTGACTCAAAAAACGGCCTCAGGAATACAACTTTTAGTTTAAATTGGAAGCAATAATGCTGGTCAGAACTGGAGCAGAAATTACAACATTTACCCGAATGCTGCCAGAACTAAAAAAATTTGAAAGTAAGGGTTTATGTCACCAGAAGACATTCGCTACTGTAGTGAATTACTGATTGGGCTCTCCACAGAGCCGTTAAACTGGTTCTCCTGACTTTTCCCCTGGGTAAACAAATACGTTAGTCTCGTTTTAACAAACACGAATTTGAGTTGAGGCCTTTGATATCATTAATTTTGTCTGAGGCGGTCATTGTGTCATGAACGAATGAACCGATTCTGCACATTTCGGATGACTTCACATCCTTCTTTTGGTTTAAAAAAAAAAAAATTAATCAATTTCATACCTGGAAATAAATCCATGCATCATGAACAATAAGCCTGAATTTGAGACGGAGAATTGTAAAAACGACATGTGCCCTTTTAATAGTTTGGATCAGGTTTTACAATAGAAAATCAGATTATTCACATTGTGGAAGAATTTGTTAAAGGATAGACGACTCCAACAAGGGCAGCAACAGGGAAAAAAACACCAATCAAAACAAAGATATTTCATTAAAAAATCTTCACAGAACATTTGGCATTATAACTATAACTCCATTCAGTCTGCTGACTGAATCCAACTGAATTTTTAATTCAATTTAAAACAGTATAATTATTACTTTTCCAGTGTATTTCTGTTTTGGTTGTAACTCATTTAAATGGTTTATTTTTGTAAAACTTGGGAACTCAAATATACAGCTACCAATGATTTAGTAGGATGAGAAAAAAACCCATCTCAGTTCTTACTATCAACTCTTTATAATGACTAAACAGTGAAACATGGCTGCAGATCTGTGCCATCCACCTGGAGAGCTTGTAATGAGGTGTCATTTTTTCCCTTTCCTTTAATACAGCTGCTGCGCATGCATTCCTCGTCTGACCTCACTAAAATACCCTGACCCATTTTTAAGGGTCTCCTAAGCAGCCGCTACTGAAAAGCAACAAAAATACTCTGAAATCGTAATGATGAGGGCAGGTTAAAGCCAAGAGACCACAACAGAAATGTCAGGTACAGAATGTAAAAATGCATTTCACATAATAAAAAAAAAAAAACCTGCAGATACAGGAACCTTTAAACTGTAGAAAACAAGTCCTCAGACAGGAGCCGCGTTACATACAGCGGTATACAGTGCCCTTTTTTATGATTAAACAGACATTACAAGCTCAGTGCTCATACTTTCCTGAATAGGTCAGAGTCGCTCCTTCATTCAGAATCAAGTTTTTTTTTATAGCTGATGGATGAGCCCTTATGTACACCGAACAGTAAAAACCCAAGAGTGCCAAAAGCTAGAGAACAAGAACAGATGAGGTTTGGAGGCTGATTCGAAGGGTAATGCTGCCCTCTACAGTTTCACTAAGGAAAACACAGTTTACAACAAGAACAGGTGGGGAAAATGCTCTGACGCTGCTGCTGCTGGCACAGTTAAAGCAGAGGAATGTTTCCCATATTAAGGTCTGACCTTAAACACTGAGGCCAGGATGGTGATCGCTGCAGCCTGAGACGCTGCTACGCCCTAATCTGCATGTCGAAATCAGAATGGAAGCTTTTAATGATTCTTACATGAGAAGGTGACATTTCTGAGCCTTAAGGTGGGTGTAAACCTCTGACATGGCAGACGAGTGTGTTTGTGTTTCTGCAGGTACAACTAGGAGTTGGAGGCTTTGGGTTCAGTCGAATCCCTGCCAGTCGCTCTGCTCCGAGTCGTACTCCAGCTCCGTGCCAATACAGCGAACCCCCTCCAGCAGCATGGGCGTACCGTGATGACGATCTATGGACACAAATTAATAATAATGTCAGAAGGCCATTGGGATGTCCGCACCTTTATGTCAGCAACAAGCCACAGGTTTGATTCATGGAATGGTTCTGTCAACTACAAACTTCTAAATATTTTATTGGGATTTTAAGAGACAGTTCAACACAAAGAAGAATCGAGAATCCAAAAGCTGTGGTTGGCTGGCAGTCAGTCCTCTTTACTCTGACACCCCTAGATAAAACTGAACAATGAAGTTCAGTTTACAGTTCTTCACAAGCCACACAGCTGACAGCAAAAGTGAGAAAGAATGAGCTCCTTAAGATGAGAAATGCTATGCGTGATATGACAGACTCTTCACATTACCCTGAACAAGAGGTGCACCAATCCAATCAGCTGGATTTGGGTGATTGACGATAGGTCCACTTCCCTCATCCAGAGGTTTCACCTCAAGACCAGTCAGTGGTCTGAGGTTATTCCTCTAACATCAACCACTTCAACTGATGATGGCTTTGGAGAGGATTTTTGGGTGAAGTGGAGGGAGTAAATCGAGAGCGTGTTTTAGACGGACCATTGAAGGACGCTTACATGTTCCCAGAAGATATTTTTATAGTTTTCGTGTTTTGTACATTTGATGTGGTTTCCAATTGTATGTGCTATTGGGTGGTGCAACATTCTGTGTTCAGTGGGGGCCTGTGTGGTGGACACTTGCATTTATATTTCACACCAGAATAGGCCTTTAATGTGAAGGTGAGGAGAGTGGAAATGGGGTAAGGAAAAAAGGAAGCCTATACTGCTGAGCCGTACTTGTGTTCTTGTTCACTGTTGGAAGTAATGAAGTGAGAAAACATTCAGCATTCTGAATGTGAAAATGCATTCAGCATTATCACTTATTAAAGCTGTGTTTCTGTTTTTATTATTAAATGTTTCGCCCCTTTTAGTGCATTTTACTACTTTTACATACTTCAACTGATTTATAAAAACATCACATATCAAAATGTTCAGTTTCTTTGGAGAAATATTCTATAACTGTTGGAGAAGTCAGCTAAGCTTTCTCACGTTATTTCTGACTTTGGCTTTCTTGCATAATTTCCGACTTCGGCTTTCTTGCGCCATTCCCTCACTCTTACACTTCTTTTTACTTTTATTTGTAAACCTCAGAAGATTTTATATTAGTTAGTTTTAATGTTAAACTTACAGTCTGTGATGGTTAACGTGTTTTAGCTGGAGGCAGTTCGATTAAAACTACTAAGGATCTGGGGTACAAGGCTCACACTAAACGGGTTTAATCCATTCAGTCTCTGTCAGAGAGCTGACTGACAGAAAGCAAGACGCTCACACTCCACATTTAAACATTCCCTTCCCCCTTTGAAACATCCCATCCCCCCTCGTCTATTCCTGCGCCTCTATGGTTTTGTGGTCGTGGTCCGCCCGAATTTTTTGTCCTTCAAACAAAAAATTTGCAGTTGCAAATTTTTCCAAGAGCTCTCACTCGAAAGACAGAAACAGAATAATCCACTCTTTGCGTGAGCTTTACAGACATACATATGGAAACCCTGCCACCGCACCGTCACACATGGGCTGGGCTCTGTACTTCAGTGGGTGGGATTTCCCCTCTTGCATGGAAGCATTGGTGGTTCAGTGGTAGAATTCTCGCCTGCCACGCGGGAGGCCCGGGTTCGATTCCCGGCCAATGCAACTGCTTTTGCTTTCATTACTCTTAATAATCAGGCTTTAAAAAGATCAGAAAACAACCTCAATCTATTTTTACAATCTAACTATGAGACTTTTATTGATACAGGGAGGAATGCCTACTTCCAAGAGACAATCTACCCATCGTTAACAGCAGTTTGTCAGGGAAGCTCCTTAGATTCCCTGCAGGCCAAGCTGAAATATACCAAGAGTAACAACTACAAACTTTCTCTAAATGCCTAGTTGTTTCAATAAAGCACCAAACGCAATAATTAGAAAATATTAGGTGGATATGATAATGATTAAAGGATCAGCTTGAAGCACCATGTTGTATTTTCATTATCGAGGTTCTTATGTAAAGCGACAGTGCAGCCAAGAACAATAACAGAGGTGGAGGCACAGCCTAATCCATTGACCTGGTTTTTGTCCAGGCTTAAATTACAAGCAGACCTCTGGGCAGATGTTCGGGCCGTGCTATGAGATTAAAAATAAACATGCAGGAAAACAGCACAACAGAAACCCTTAAATATGCACCATGTATTCACTGGATTTATCCAAGCTTTGAGACGCAGTTAAACTGAGACGATACTGGTTTGTTACAAGCTGGGGATGTACTGTAAATACAGAGACACAAAAACCAGCTCGTGGTGCAAACTTCACAATCAGCCTGAATAAGAAGAAATACACTGTAATTAAGATACATATATTTTTTGCCTAATAATGTCTCTTTGTAATACTGTATAAAGTACTTACGAATGTGATCTACATTTTTAAACCTTGGTACTGGTTTGCATTAAGTGTGAACAAAATTGCAGTTTACAGAACCACCAGCAGGGGGCATCGGTGCACCAGCAAAATCACAGCAACTCCAAGCAAACCACTGACTTTTAGGCTGTTGCATTATGATACACCAGCAGAAATATCTATTCATTAGTCTTTGGTACCTTAAGTAAGGCCCAGCAAAACAAGCTGCTTCCAAACGCTCCTGATAAGTACGTAGAGTACACATACATTCAGATGTTCTAGAAAACCTCTGGAGGTTTGTTGGAGAATATCAGTGATTAAGCAGCATCATGCAGACGACAGCAGACAGGGAAAAAGATGTGGAGAAGTTTAAAGCAGAGGCACATTATAAAAACAATATCATAAGCTTCGTATATCATCTTACTGAACTTAATCCATTGTCTGACAATGAGAAATAATCACCGTCACCTATTTATTTTGCACTCAAAAAATATGGCCTTTACGGAAGGGTAACAAGGAGAAAGCCATTTTTAACAGGAAGGCACCCGAGTCCGTTGTTTACTTCAATTCCAACATGTGGGAAAAGTCACTCTGCTCACATGAGAACAACATAAAAGTACATTTGTGCAGAGGAACGCCAGCACATTATCCTGTAAAAACCATACGGACCACTAAGATACATGGTGGTGTCGGCACCACGATGCTGCGTGGGGGCAAATGTTCAGGAGACACAGTAAAGCTGGTCAAAGTTTCAGGAGATTGATAAAGCTCTATTCTATAAAAAAAGACTCAAAACTTCTGAAAACTATCATTTCATTCAACTTCCAAATTATGCTGACCTTGTTGGTCAATCATACAAAATGTAGATCAGTACATTGAGGTTTATGGTTTTAAGGAAAATCAGGAAGAGTTCAATACTTTTGGAAAGCAGTGCATCTGTTTGTTCTTGTGTAAAAAAAAAACAAAAAAACAACCACAGTTGAGTGAATCCAAAATGCTAAATTTAGGAGAGTTCTCAGAAGTGTTGTATTTGTATACTCAAAACCAGGGCTTGACATTTAAAGGAAAATAAAAAAAAAATATACATTTTTGTGATAAATATATAACATCAATGAAAGTTTAACGACATTCCTGGAAAACACAGATGACTGTTCCAACTAGCAATCCCAAAGTGATTCATGCTTCTTCTTTTACCTGGAAGTCCTGAGGGTGTGACACGACTTCTGCAAAACTCAAATTTACTTTATTACTCAATTCCAAAAGCTCAGCAACCAACTGAGGGAGCAGTATGGGCTGTTCAATGCAGGAAAAAAGAGGCGGCTGTTCATTATTTTTTACTTTCACTCTGTTGCAATAACCTCACCCATGACTCTGGCGTGAACTTTGACCCTGATGCAGACGTCGTCGCTGGTCTCGCTCAGCAGCAGCACCTCCTCGCAGAGAACCCCCTCCTGCAGGGCCAAGTACTCGCACGTTATCTTCAGGCCTCCTTGAAAAACACAAACACACACAGTCAGGGAGAGGCAAAGCGGAGAGATGGGGTTTCCTCTCGTCTTGTTTTAAAGCAGTTCAGGATCATTTCAACAAACATGGCGTGACATCTAACCAGTCATAAATTTAATAAACACGGGGCCGCACCTGCTAAAAGTCAGCTGTGGAGCAGTTTTAGTCAGTAATATGTGTGGCGGCGAGGTGAAAGCAAAGGTCAGAACTGCACTGTAGTTTCAGACTTTGAGGATTTTCTACCAACTGATTATTATTAGGGATGAACTTGTTTTTATTACATGTTACTGTTGGACTCTGGAGAGAGATATCCCAGCTGCTGAAAATACGAGGCGGTCGAAGAAACGGGAGTTCATGACCTGAATTTTGCACAACGAAGGCATAATGTTCAATTCACAGGTACGTAGCCTCATCAGTGTTTATTATTCAACGAACAGAAATCCAAGTTTGTAAGTCTGATACAAAACAATTTTTTTTTTCCTCCTAAAACTTTTTTCGGGATGAGAAATATTCATGGAAATGAACTGATAATGTCACAACAAATGTCAGGAGATCAGAAGATTGGATTTCTCTAATCAAAATAAAATAAAATAAAATAAAAACCTGGCCTGGCTGGGAAAAGTGGATGTCATTTTTGGATTCAGTAGTGCAAACATAGTCCAAATTCAGATGAAAACAGACAGACAACTTAAAAATATATATATTTCTTGTAAACCAGTGTAATAACTGCGGCATGAATAATGTGTGAGGGAGAAACAGGCTCATCATTTTACTGTCCCTGATTGGAAAACTGAGCCTTTAAGTCGACATTACTTTAACACAAACTAAAACCCAAACACTTCTGCAGCAATCAAGACCCCATCAGGTAATAAAAAAACAAATTATAATGCATTACAGCTAAATCGAGCCCTTAAACTCATTTCCACATAACGTACTACAGCCTGGGCCACCATAGTGCTGTAGATCCTCACATAGATCAGCAGGTCTCTGTGGCGCAATTGGTTAGCGCATTCGGCTGTTAACTGAAAGGTTGGTGGTTCGAGCCCACCCAGGGACGAATGGCTTTTTGGTTCTATATAACTTAGAAAAACTGTAACCTCTCACACAGGAAAACTGACAAATAGGATCTTATCTATGTAGCTCAACACTTCGGTAAATGTTTGGCTCAACCAGCATTTCACTGTAGGTTATCTTAGCAACCAAATGACCCGGGATCATGAAGCAAACTCCAAGTGTTACTTATCCTGTACATGCCATCTGAATCTATATATTTTTTTAGATCTTATGCAAATATTTTTCTGCGTATGTTTTCAATATGCCATGTTCAGTTAAAAAAGGGTTTTAGTAACCTGCTGTAGCTTCCAGAAGGCGCGTCCCCGCCGATCACCTGCAGTTATCAACCTTGTCATTACTGCCTGCAGCGTGTTAAATAGCAGCCGAGTGTCGGCATACGGCTCAGCTGAGTGTGCAGCTCTGTTTAAATAAAGCCGCAGCACACAGCTCACTGCTCAGAGCCTGTTACATGGTAACAGGATCCAATGCTGGCCTCCTGCAGGGCTTTCTCGCCACAGACCAGTCCTTATCAGCTGCAGAACGTCAGAAAACCTTGGTAAGAATTGAAGTTATTTTCAATAATCATACCGATGCTGATTTGACTTGTTTTCATAGAAATGTTGTGGTTAAACTTAGCATAGTTCTAAAGCCAAAGAGTTTTTCATTTGTTTTCCAGGAGCTGGTCTTATGGAAGATGCTTGAGCATAAAGCACATGCCCTCTTTTAGACACTACAAACTGTGATTTTGGATGCAAAGTCTAAATTTCCCTCTGCGGAGCCACTTGTGAACTCACCCTCTGGTGCTGCTGAGATGTCGGTGATTTTGAGGTGTGGGTTGGGTAAAGGAGCCGGACACACATCTTTACCCGCCGCTGGGACCTCCGGCAGGGTGAACACGATCTCGTAGCGGTGCTGTGTCTTCAGAAAGCCGACCTACGGATGGTGGAGAGATGTTTTTAAAATGTTGAAGAAGTGATAACATTTAGCTCTTGGCATAAAACGGTATGCTTCCCTTGAGAGAGCCGGTGGAGAAGCAAAATCAGGACCGTTGTTTACAGGAAGCATGGTGGTGGCGGCATCATTCTGTGTGGCCGTTTCAGTGCCAGTGGTAATTCAGGAGAAGGTCTCCTTTCTTCTTACATACAATTTGTGCAATGCACCGGTGGTTATTTAAATAAGAATTAGTTCTTACTAACTTGAAGATGTTTGTTTTAGAGTAGCTCTTCTATCTCGGTCAGCACCCTGATCTTTCCTGACCAACTTACTCTCTCCTGAGAACAACAGCCTGGATCACATAGTTGAAATTTTTGGTGTCGGAACAGGACAGAGATTTCAAACGTTTAGGTTAGTTCTGGATGGGAGAACCGAATAAATCAAAAGCCAAAGGTCAACTACAGTCATTTATGTGTGTAAACTTCAAACTGGCATTGAGAAAAACACATGCAATACAATCAGACAAAGAAAGAACAAACAGCTTAGGTTTGGCATCGTCATGTAAAACCTCACTGCGGCAGACAGGCGACCTGTCCAGGGTGACCCCGCCTCTCACCCGGAACGTAGCTGGAGATACCAGCACCTCCCGGCCCCACCTGGGACAGGGGTGTAAGAAAATGGATGGATGTAAAATCTCAATCAGTTTAGGGTCCAAATTTGACAAGTAAAGAGCAATAAATCATATGAAAAGCAGAATTTTGCACTTTGTGTTGACTGTTTTGATGGATATGTCACATCGTTTTGAATCAGTAGGGTTAGCTTAAGGGTTAGCTTAAGGTTAAAACAAGGAATTTGAATGATCTGGACTGCTGTTTTGATTGTTCAACATTTAGACCTGTCTTTTTCCAAGACGTTAAAGGGATTTTTATTGTGACAAAGCATGAAAGGATTCATCACTGTGGACTCGGCTTGTGTCAACAATGTGAAGACGACGCATTAGAAAGAGCAGCAGAAGGTAATTTGTCACATCCCAATATTCAGCAAAGAGAAAAATTCATGAAGAATCATCGCAGCAAAGAGGGAGGAAATCCTCACGCACTAGACAAGATGAAAGCAGAGTGAGATACAGGACGACAGTGGGGAAGTGCAGGCACAGAGAGATAACACGTAAAGGCCTCCAGCCACAGTGGGAGGCGGTGGCTTCGGCTCCTAAACGGCCCTCGGTTTCAGTGACGTGACGAGCCGAGGCTCAACAACAATTCACCAGACAGACACCGTAAACTGGGGAAATGTGATCTTATATCTCATAAACTATTATCCTGAAGCATTCTGAGAAAGCAGACGTCTCATCAGCTGTTGAATAACGTCAAAACGTGCAACTACTCTAAATGTCTTCTTGCCAAAAGCAGGTTTTACCGTTATAAAATGAATAACAGCAGAACATCACTGCCAACCACCAAGAAACTATAGAAAGACCATTTTAATAGTTTCTTTGTTGAGAAGAAAAGTAGAGAACTGCCCAACATAGGTACAGTGACCTCTTGAACTTTGGCCTTTAGGGAGTAAAGTCCAGATAGGACTGTGAATAGAGCTAAGTAAGGGGCATCCCAGGAAGAAAACCTGTTAGAGGCCAACCAATTTGATTTAGTTTGAGCTTTTTACCAAAAAATGATAGACAAAAAATTCAAAATTTCCATCTCTAGACATGAAAAACAGCCAGGGACTGAGGATGTCACAATACTAACATTATTAACTTGATACCAATACTAAGAAATATATTCAATAGCATTTTTGATAATAAGACAAAAAAAAAATTAAGGCACAGAAATATTTCTAATTGACAATCAATTTGAAAAAGTTTGCATTATATTTATTAAGCCAAAACTTTTGCACTCATTCAGAAAAAAAATGTGTTTTAAAAATTACTTCACTGGATTGCAAAACAGTAACGACAAACAGACGAAGTGTTGATATAATATTCAGACATATAGTTATTTTATTCTTGTTACCATAGGTGATATCAAAGAAGGGGTTCTGTGTTAACATGTAACTCGTCTGTTAAGATGTTTTTGACTGAAATAGTTTTTAATTCTAGTACATGTTACCACTTAATGCTGCACATTCAAAGAATGACCGTTTGCAGTTCTTTATAATCCATAAAATGTTTAGAAAATCTGCTGAGCATAATAAGTTGGAACAGTGCATTTAGAGTTTTTTTATTTTTGAAAACAATATTGTTCTCATGGGGAGCTTTGTTCAGTAAAAAAATAATTTTACTGTAATAGTTCATGACTTGGAAATTATACTGACCATCATTTGCATTGACCATTTAAGAAAATCTGAGAAAATATCACTTGCATAATAATTTATAACACGGTGTAAAATACAATAAAGTTTGAAGTTTTAATGTGACAATATAGTCACATTAAAACTTCGTAAGACACTGCAAAACTGGAAGGCAGCAGAATTGGGATAAACTATCAAATTTGTTGTGTATGGTTGTTTACACAACAAAACGTAAGTGACTTTGTAGTTCAAGCAATGTTCATAAGTAGTCCTGTGATTTAAATTTGAGTGAAAATATTGATTGAGGTTTTGTTGTTGTACATTTTAGGTCACAACAAAACCTTGCAAGACATGCAATAAATTTCCTTATTAGGAAACTAAAAGCACCAAAGTCTAAATGAGCCCTACTGAAGTCACATTAAAGGACTGGCATGCAGAAATGGGGTCATATAATTAGGCTTCTGCTCAAGTCTTCAGAGGAATCTGACATTATAAATTAATCACAGTTTTTAGATTTGTAGATGAACCGACTGTGTTTATTTCACTTCATTTGAGCTAGACGCTCTCTGTGTCCTGGGCCAATGGTTGCTTTAAAAAGCTATGGATTCAAAAAGAAAAGTACATTTTTCTCATTTAAATTGCTCTAAATGAGAAGCAAGAAAAGCAACCTGAGTGACCAGAGCCGTTTCTGGTCACTTAGCGCATAGAGTACTGCTTCCCTTCCCCCACCGGTCAGATGAAGACAGGAACCCTCATAATTTCCTTTGATTAAAAAAAAAAAAGACTGGTGTTTGTTTTTGGAAAAAATATTCGTATAAAACACCAACAATCGTGGCTACATGGAACTTTATAAAGGTAGGGACATTTTGAAACACATTTTTGCAGCAAAGTTTCATGCGTTTCTGTGTCTGTCGATACGATAAACGCAGCTTGAGCCTCGCAGGTAAGAGACAGCCTGGGTAACCGATGAGCTGGCAATCTTTAGCTCATTAATTCGTCTTCAATCTGAGAAATATTGTTCAAAGAAAATACCTACTTTAAACAAATCTATTTGTAAATAAATTCAGGAGAAATTAGAACTGATCAAAATATGCAAATCAGAGCTTCATAAGAACTGGAGACTAGAAATTGGACGAAAAGAAAAAGTACATGCAGTGTCTGCTTATCAATACGACCATCTGCTTCCTCATTGGTGGACACACCGCTCTTTTGGTTCTTAGATTGGCTCTCCTCTCTTAGCTCGGTTCTGTGAGACGCTGAGAACCTCACAACACAGGACTTTGATTCTTGTTTCATGATGGTCTCCGCGTGGAAACATAAGAATTGTCTGTGAAGAGCTAACATTCTTTAAAGATCCATCCCAAAATGACTCCTTTGTGGAGCAAGTATTGGAGATTTAATAATGCATGTCTTCTAAGCAACACTTCTTGGTCCAATCTCTCATTACCATCTCCGCCTCTGTAATCAGAAACAGTGGCTGCACTCAGAGGAAAGCTCTGCGTTTTGCTCCAGACCCCACACAGAGCCCCAACACGAAGAGACGGAGCTGCTTTATCATATCTGACATTTATACAGCTGTTTTATGCATGCCATTACCGTCCCACATACTCCCACCACATCTTTGGTCTGCGTACAGAGATCAGCAACCAGCCCCCTCCCCGCTGGCTGTCACTATGGCAACCCTCCTCCCATCTCAGCTGCGAGCTTCGATGCCGGCCCGACGGCGCTCCGTGCCCACTCACGAGCGTGTTTGAGGAGCTTTGAGAAGGAACGCGGATACATAAACAGGCCAGTTTGTAACTGTTAGGGTCACAGCCAAGATTACAGTCCATACACACACACACACACACACACACACACACACACACACACACACACACACACACGCACACGCACACAGTTTTCAAGCAAACAACTCTGCCTGCTTGTGACTCAGTGTTAACGCTTGCAAAGGCTCAGTTACAGCACAGTGAGGAACTTTGAGTGACTTGAAAGAACTTCTCATCGTTTTGGTTTCCTGGAGGCAGCAAATGAGGCAAAGAAAAAACTAAACGAGGTTCAGTATCGTCATAAAACCTGAAAAACTGGTCCATCTATGGAGCACCGAGCTAAATAGGCAGATCTAAATGTGTTCTTAAATTCAGACAACTACAAGTGATATTTGACAGTGATATATTTAAACTTGATGTGAAAATGGCAGAAAACGAGAAAATATAAACATGTCATTCTGCATTAGTTATGAGCATTTATCACATCGTTTTTCATTTATTGGATAAGATTTTTTAGGCTAAGAATTTTGATCTGTCGTCTCAATAAATTCCACTGAATGTTAGGAAATACTGACATTATTGGAAATGTTTTTTTTTTTACTATTTTCTCCCCTGTTTGTTCCACAAAAGCATCAATAAATTATCAGTCAATTTGAAAATGTGATGTTGTTTGTGTGAAAGTCCTTTTCACCCAAGCCTGCTCTGCTCTGCACCCTGGTAGGACAAACTTTAGGACGTTCGTTAACTGCAGGCAGCAAATCTTTTTTTAAAGTCACTCAAACTGCCCTGTACTTGAAATGCACCTCATTTTATGTGCCAGCCACTTAAGCACACACAAATTCATGGCTTGTAAAAGGCATAAAGTCTTTTCCTGACACTTCCCTCAGGCTGCTGGGAACTGCTTGCAGAGTTGACAGCCAAACAAGCAGCTCGGTAATGCAAACATTCGCCAAGCAGAAAAAGCACTTATTTGGCCCACAATATAAATCTTCTCACTTCAGGATGTCTGCCAAATGTCACTTATTTAACTTGACCCGAAAAGGATCTGAGCTAAAGGGGGAGGCATCATATGATGCCTTTGGTGTAAGAACCAATCTGTGGATTTTAACCAGATTCGGTTGTCCGTTATGTCAGAGTGGTGTAGCCCAAAACTAAACAAATAAAATGACTTAGAACTAAAGGTGGGCAACTGTTGCACTGTTCATCAGTAACTGTGATAAAAATTAAAATTTAGCATTGTCGCTGATCAGAATATCTGTAATTATCAATACATTTGAAGAGACGACTAAATGCAGTCACTGTGTGCGGTTTAGTGACACAAATTACTTTTTTATATGACTGGTGTCCTAAAGAACTGAATAACAAAGGGGAATATTTTTGCCATGCATTCACAGCCACAGAGTTACCTAAAAACAAAGTGACAAATTGCTCTCATCACTGTAAACGCTATAACAGCACCACAAAATATTGTGATAAAACTTCAAGTCCATATCGCCCACCACTACTTGAAGTTACTAAACTCTACAAGGGTTATGTAAATATTTTACACAACATCAAAATGTAAGCTTGGCATAATTTCTCACCAGAGGAGTCAATTTAGTGAGAAACAGTTCAGAAAGCAACACCTTGTTGTCATTTCCCTTAAAATAATGGGATTGTAGGCAATATATATACACTTTTTTCAAATTCAAAAATGAATTATTTCCATTTTGAAGGGATTTCCCACAGCAAACGTTGCTATAATACAATAGAAGAACTATAAACACAGAAGAGGGGCAGGTAAGGGATGTCATGTTATTTCTGTTGATGTTTTATTAAGTCGGCTCGATGCTCCTGAACTGCACAGGTCTGAAAAGGATAGCAGCATTGGAGCACCAGATGCCACCGCGACGCGTCGTTTCACAGAAAACAACAGGCGAATATTTATGAAGGCACATTTGACGTGAAACGGAAAGACCTCGGCTTTACAAAGGTAGAACAAGGTAATGCTACTTGGCCAACTTTAAATTACAGCTCCGACTAGATGACTTGTTAAAACTTACAGTGAATAAACCAATGTTTTTTTTTTTTTGATAACTCAAAAGTAATTGAATAAATGTGTCATTAGTTTGGTTCACTCTGACCCAACATGAATGGTATTGCGTAGTGGAAGAAGCAGGAATTCCCTGAGAATATACCCACACCCACAGACTAGATTTATTTTATAGACCAGCACAAAGTATTATGGGGAAAAATAATACGTGGTTTTCACATAACTAAACTCTCAAAAGTGTGAGGTGTATTTGTGTTCAGCACAGCTGAGCCAGTACTTCATAAAACCATTTTTACAGATGCAAAGTCTCAACCAACGCTGAACATTTGAAGACTGAAAACTTCCCTAAAGTAGCTCAAGCTCAGTGAGATTAGACAAAGAGTGTCTGTAAACATACATTTTTTAGGTGTGTCTTTGATTGGGCCATTCAAACCCATAACTCTGCTTTGACATTCTTCAGAAAAACAAGTCTTAGAGCTAAATTAAGGGTCTAACTGTATCAAACAGATTTATACTTTATTCAAAGTAGTAGTGAATAAAACCTCAACAATAGTTCAAAAACAAACAAAGGACAACTGCTTTTAGAACAAAACGTTGCACCGGTCCTTTTGGCACCATCATTAGCTCCCCTACTCAAGCACCAGGAGGGTTTAGGACGTGACATCAGAGAAGTCTAATATCATTGTTGTAAGCCTTTATAGCCGACAGAGAAGATTAATGGTGATAAGAAGAGTTTAATCTTTTCCTGGAGATTTCGCAGATAAGACCAATCCATTTTCACGGAAACGAAGGGGAATTGGCACATTGAATCAAAGCATTATCTCCAACTATCACGTCCAGATTTAGAAAGCATGTCATTCAGGGACATATATATGTTTAGCACAGAACCAGTTTGGGGTTTCTACAGCCAGAAGACAAGCTCAGGCATTACGTCACTAAAAATGTCCAGCCAATGTTTTAGTCTTCCTCTGTTTTATTAGGAGCTTCGGTGAAGTATCACAGCTCCGGAAAACGGTTTAACCACACTGATCACAGCATTTATTTACCTTTGCAAACAGTCTTCATGGCACTGATGTGTGCTTTCACTTATTGTGACGTCAACAAAGTAGAGAATGAGAGAATAACTTGAGTTAATCCCAGTGAGGTACAACATTTTTAGTCTGCTCTTTGTAAACATCTGGAATTTCGCCAATCATGGAAAAATTCTCAAACATAATGAAAATCTGACTGGCATCAATCTGAGGAAACAAAGGCGACACAGGGTTTCCCCCAGTGTATTATAAGCCTGGCGGGCCACCAGGCTTTATTTGTGCCCCCACCAAACAAAGCATTGCTTATTTATTTAAGACTTTTTATAATGTTTGCATTTTTTTAAGACTTTATAGTTGGTGTTCAGGTTCCAATCCGCCAATAACACATAATTATCAAGTGATATTTTCAAATTTCCTGTCAACTTTAGACATTTTTTGACTTAAAAACACGACGGGCCGCTGGATGAACGCCACAACCACCAGGCTGAGCAAGTTTTCTGGGGGAAACCTTGGTGAATCATCACTTCCCCCCCTCCCTGTCTGGCTTTAAACGACCCTGAAATACGTTTCGTCAGGTTTATGTCAGCTGGATTACCAACACTTTATTTATTAAATGTGAGAATAATGAGAAACTGACTTGTTGAAGATTTTTTTCCCCCTAACTTGCCTTTAATGCAGAATCTGAAACACATATCCTTAGCAGGGCATAACCTAAAAAGCTTTCACATTTCCACCTGGACTTGCACAGGTTGTTTAGCTGAATTGTTATCTTACTGTATGTAAAGTAAAAGGAAAGTTGCTCTCTTATTATTCTGGCATAAAGCCTTTAGAAATAATTTTAACAAAGACTAAATCCTCCTTCAGCCGTTTCCCCACCAGGCATGTCTGACTCTCCTGCGCTGCTCTGTTTTGGAGCAGACCACACGCTAGCTAGATGTTGCGTCTGAAGAGCGCTCCATAGCACCACAGCCCTGATCCTCAGCGACTCTGAAGGTCACACATCCTTTGCGATAATAACTGAAGATTTTTATTTTTATTTTTTTAATTAGGTTTGCCTTTTTTGAGCTGTGGGGAATTATTAGCATCGCTGGCTTGATGAGCTTCTAGTTCGGTGTTGTTTTATTGCCACTTCTGGGTTTAAACGGGTGAAAGGCATTTTCACGTTTTAAAATATTTCCTTTCAATTTCACACGTCTTGAATGTGGCTGATGTTGTCTAAGTGAGTTTCTCTTTTCATGTAATATTCACCACAAACTGTCTGGATGTTGCATTTATTGTAATTCAATAAACACTTGCAACAGGTACTTGTGCACGTAAAATCAGGGTTTCATTCAATTCAAGCTTTCATATCTTCAGTCTGTCTATCTCTCTCTATCATAATGCCGTGTGTGAATATATCTTTGTGTAAAACATTAGTAATAAGAGCGGAAACCAGCATTTGTTATTGTGATAATTGAATTTTTTGCCCCACCTTGACCATGAAGTTGCCGTCTTCTTCCATGGTCACCATGACAACAGAGTCATGCAGCTTTTCGTCAAAATGAACGTGGGACGTTGCTCCGACTGAGGGAAGTTCCTCAGGGAAGCGGACGCCTCCCACCTTTGCACACCCTGAAACATAAAAGGAAAGAAGGGTTATCTGCTGCAGAAGGTGCCGAATGTTCAAAGAAAAGAGACGCTGAGCAGCCGCCACCTGTCTCCCTTCATGAATCTAACGAGGAGCCCACAACGTTCATTCGTCGAACAGTTCCATGTTTAAATTAATATCCATCAGTACCGCCATTAGGGTACCTGACATCCACCAGACTCATCAACTACAACCACAGATTGTAGTTGATGAGCAAATAAATAAATAAATAAATAATTTCAGTCACAGAACTGAACTCGTTTGTTTAAGAAGTTCATGGTTACTCCAAAATGTCGATCTGCTCTCCTGCCCTGGACTCCGAATTAACTTCATCTGCTGAGAAACTTGGATTCTTCAGAGAAAACACCATTTGGCTAAAAGGCTGCTGCCTCAAGGGTTTCATGTCTGATAACAGCAGAACTCTCTCCCACAAAAAGACATTTACAGTAGCAACGCAAACAGTACAAAAAAGCAATACATCAACTTCTGTATTGTTTATGAAGTAGCCTATTAATATCATGTTGCCATTTAAGAAACACTTGAATAAGTTCTTGATGTGAATTTGAAGAGTATTTTCAGGGTTGCTGCTGTTTGACTTTGACGCTAAATATGTCCAATGGCGTCTGCTTGTCTTATGTTGCAAGATACCTTTTTGTCTCCACTATTTTAGTTCTTGTTGGTTTATTCTGCAAATAATTAGAGATTTGTTTTGTAGTAACCAGAGAATCTGTGAGTTTGGGCTTCCTTTCAGCTTTGAAATGAAGATTGTGATGCTGGAGCGAGGCACCACAGTCCCAGTCACATTAGATACACTGTCCACATAAACACAGTTTTTAAATATTTGAACTGAACGTCGATCCTGACACTGGTGAAAAACGCAAATATTTGATCTTTGTCTGAGCACTACGCATATGAAATAAATAAGTAAATAAAATAAAGTCAGAGGAAGCAAAAAGCCATTTAAAAATAGACTATGCACTGCTGTCTCGCACACAACGTGACGTGAGCTCTGCTAACGCTGTCAGGCATTGTAGTTCTCTGTGTTCCGCAGAAAGCTCTCTGGGAGACGGGTTTTCCGCGGAGAATCTCCCAAAGCAGAACTTGTGTGGTCTAGTGCAACCGGTGACCCCAAATATACCAGATAGAGCCGCTGGCTGCTTCCCTCATAATGTCTGGAGCTGGAGCTTGAAAACTGGAGAGGTCAAGTGGTTTCTGTTGGGATTTTTGTGTTTTTGTCCAACAGTTATTATAACTACAGAGGAAAAGTAAACATAGCATTAATCCAGAGGATCATTTTTAACCTTCCAACGACAAAGCACAAGTAATTTTTTTACTTTTGAATGTAATTATTAACTGTATCAAAATGCTTTCCTGAATTAAAACGTTATGCTGCTTGCTGTTTAGCGTTTCAGCTGAAACATCCGACAATAGGAGCAGAATTGAGTCGTAACTAGTCATAACATTTACTTTGGGAAAACATGTACTTTCAGGAGTATTTTTACTGTGTTGTACTTATTACTTGGTTAATTTTGTTGTGAAGTACTGTGGCTCTTACTTCAGTAAAACGTCTGGATTTCACTCACCCCGCTGTGAGCAACTTCACTGACGGAAGAACAAGCTTGTTTTACCCAAAGCCTCACCAGACACAGACCTGCCTGCAGTTTTTGTTGAAGACTTACACTGGAGGGAACTTACTTTAACCATTCTTTCTTTTGACTGATTTTGTTATTTTGTAATCATCCATCCATCCATTTTCTTTCACCCTTGTCCCTAATGGGATCGGGAGTTGCTGGTGCCGATCTCCAGCTACGTTCCGGGCGAGAGGCGGGGTACACCCTGGACAGGTCGCCAGTCTGTCGCAGGGCAGCACAGAAACAAACAGGACAAACAACCATGCAAACACACACACACACCTAGGGAGAATTTGGAAAGATTCTCCCTAACCTGACAGTCATGTTTTTGGACCGTGGGAGGAAGCCGGAGAACCCGAAGAGAACCCACGCATGCAAACTCCATGTAGAAAGACCCCGGGCTGGGAATCGAACCCAGAACCTTCTTGCAAGGCAACAATGCTACCAACTGCGCCACTGTGCAGCCCTTTTGTAATCATGTTACTTATATTAACTATTTTCATTTTGATCTTTAGAATACCAAAACTTCCACATAAATGTATATTTTGGTCCATCTGATGACGTCATGTTTAAATATCAAATAATTGATGTTTTGGTCAGTTACTCAGCACCTCAGTAGCCTCTTTACCAAATACTTTATTACTCTTAGTTGAGTCACTTCTTGCTACTTTTTGTTTCTATTCACAGCGTTCAGTCAGAGGCCTGTCAACGAGGCGTTCACTGGACTCAGGCGTGTTGGAAAAGAGATGCGTCTCCAAATTGCAGGATGGTAGCGCTCAACGACTGGAGTTCGGCGTCTTTGAATTGTAGTAATCGTTCTCAGAGTACAATGTAAACACAAGCATAATATAAATATACACATGGTGACAGAAACAGATGTGTTATATAAAGTAGACAGGTTCCTCTCCCCTGTGGCTCCTGATCTATTAAACTTTTATTCTGACTCATGTTAGAGATTAGAAATCCTTGCTCTCTGCAAACTGGGTCACTATGATGAGTTTGGACTTACGTCATGTTCCATATGTGCAGGAGCTCGTTTTAAATCAAGAAGTGCTTTTTAATGTCCAATGCACTTTATTGGAAATATTATACAATTATGCAAAGTTGTGATACGAACAACGTGGCCTTACTGGCTCTCGGAGCAAGACAATCAAAAATGCAAACCGACTTCAAACGTAATTTATGACTCCAGAGATCAGAGACAGGGCAATCTCCTCAGGCTCCACCAAATCCAGAATACAGGATGACAAAAGTCAAAGGAGGTCAGGCTCAAAATGAGTTTTCTTATCTGATGCTGCGCTGTCATTTAAATCCACAACATATTAGGATTTTAATAAAGACTCGAGCCATACTCAGTTGGTCCACTTTTAAAACAAAATCACGAACACACAAAATCACAATTATCACGAACACCTGAGAGATATTGGTGCAGCGCTTAAGCAACAGTCTGTGTTCAAAGTTTGGACGTTGTTTAGACTGTTGAATTTGCAACTGCTTGAGGTGGGGGAGTCCAGAAGAAAGAGACACCTAACATGTTGACCCGGTCTCAATCTTGTCTGGTTTTGTTTACAGGACTAACATCTTTTTCCTGAACCACCCAAACCATTTCCTGGAAAATCAATTTCCTTTAAGAAATTCTTGGTGGTGTACGAGACCGAAAAAAAAAAAAAAAAAAAGCAGCACAATACACAAAACTCTTTACACATGAGCCTAAATAAGCCAGAACAAATAACCAAGTAATAACAGCGTATACATAAAAATTATAATTACCTTTTCAAGACAAGAAAATTATCACATTGTAACTGTGTTTTTTACATAAAATAAATCTAATTTATCATCACAACTCCATTATTCTTTTTTCGTGTAAATGAAGGGTCGTTTGAATAAAGCCCACAGAGACTCCCAGCAGAGCTCCATGACAACATAATTACACATTTGACAAACAATAACCATTATACTTCAGGCTCTTGTGGCGGAAGGCGGTCAAGCTGAAATAATCCCATTTTGACCAAAGGTGAGAGTGTGTGAAGAGAGGATTTCTTTCAGTTTAAGGACATTTAATGAGATATTATCCCATATTTAATATCCACACCAACAAAACCAAGAAGCAGCATAAAGTCATGTCAACTATGTCAAGCCTAAACCGTTAGGTCCACTTTGGCAACCAGCCACCATGTCGATGGGTTCAGCGGATCTGTGTTCTGGTACTAAAGAGACATTTATTTGTCATTTTATTTATGACAACTGCTGAGTTACTTTGATAAAAACTATGTTATGAAGCCTTTCCTGACAAACTGCTCTGTTTTATTAAAGGTAGCTTTTTATGCTTCCTTGAAAAATCATTCTTCAATAATATGGTACCGGTCTGCTCAGTTCTTCCTAGGAAGAACTTTTTTCCTTTGGAGCTGTTTTAAGGGCTCTTATCACTTTAAATCCATATATAGACGCTGCTGGCCACGCCCCCCAATGGCTGCAAACAAATGCACAATTATACAACTGTACATGTTTGAATAGCAGAAATGGAGCCTCCTGCATAACCGACAAGAAAGCAGCCAATGGTTTCTGGATTGTAGGTCAACAACAAAACACTTGTCTTTTCCAGCAGCCATTGTACAGCGTGCACAGCAGTAAACCCAGCTGAGCAAACTTGGGTTGGCGGTGCCAGTTGAATGTGACTTAACAGTCAGGAAGTCAAAATGGCTCATTTTCCAGACACCAAAAAAAAATGAATTTATTGCCAAAAAGTGCTTTTTTATTTTTATTTTAAACGGTTTGAGTGTTTTTAGAAGCAGTCGAAACCCAAATGGAAGCACAAAACAGGTTCCTCTCACAAAGCAGTGACTCTTATTTCAAAAGCTTTTCTGCCATAACAGATACAATCAAGAACTTTGTGATATAGCAGCATCACAGCTAACCAGGGGTTTTACAAGTACCCGTAAGTTAAGTTTAAGGTTTTTTAAAAGGCATTTTTAAGACTATAATGAGTTGCACTTGAGATCAACTTCAGTACAAAAATTAAAATGTAATTTTAATAACATTCTTACTTAATAAAGTATACTTAATTTAAAATAATCAGTAAAGTAAGCTAACTGTGATACTGAGTAGATATTTTTAGCTCTGGGATGTGATTTCTGATTCACACTGGATCAAAAAAACAGCAAAATACATAAAAATAAAAACATAACATGTTTTTGACACATGTGTAACATATGTGTCAAAACGATGCCAGGTCTGCTATCCACTATTTGTTTAATTGAAAGTGAAAGTTAAATGAAATGTTTGATTTGTTACTTATGTGTTTTTACTTAGAAAAATCCTCTTTATGCCTTCGAGTTTTAATCAAAAGGAAGATAATCTCTGATATTTTAGACAGGATATATTCTATTGTGGCGATGACGTTGGACAAGATTGAGGTTGCACAGCCAAAAGTCCAGTCGTGTTGGATGGTGTGGCTTTAAAAACAGGACCAGTGCACGAGTTTTGCATTTAGCTATTTGGTAAAAATAGATATACTGGTTTATTTGTATGTGCAGTTCCTAGAAAAAGGATCTAAGAGTCAGATCAGGCATCCAGAGAGTCAATCAGGTGAGGATTCAGATACTCAGTCAGATCATATAATCCAATAAGTTTACAAGATATGAAATGCACTGTCCTCCAGCTATCTGTGCAGCAAATCAATAGCCACAAACATAGTAACACAGATAAACATAAAGCTATAGTCAGCTGGCTCATATCAGTCTAATCTGTTGCACATCTGCTTATGGTGCCTCTCTAATCTGCCTGACATGCAGCGTGTCTGTTTCTACTCAGCTGAATCTTTTACCTTTCTGGTTTACTCTACGCAGGCTCAGGCCAAGAAAACATGCATTAAATCTGCTGTAACATCATTAACTAAACCGTTTAAAATAATTCAAATCAAACTAAGGGGAGTCTTTGTGTTTTCTCAAGGGACCATGTTGTTTTGGTCATGAATTCAGTGACTTACACTGACTAACTAACCAACTACAAAAATGGTCTTCTAATCCTTTGAGGTGCTCTTTGTGACTGTGTGAAGATTTTCAAACTAGTTCCATTTCATCTTCCCTCATTTCGACACCGGTCTTTTTACGTGGCCGTTACATCCTTCCTGAAATCCACCTCTTTAAGAAACAGGGTAGGACAGAAAAAAAAACAAATCAAGACGATCCTCTCACACCAGTTGGTGTTTGTCACACACACTTGAGGTTTGTGTGAAGCTGCTGCAACTTGAAGGCTTAATCAGGCCGTAACACGAACCTGGTCAGTCATCGATCATTACTGTGACTAAGAGAGAATAAATCTGCTTCCTCTGACAAAAATCAGCTGTAAATTGTCTCAATTGATTTTCCTTCTCACCGGCGCCACCAGTCTGATGAAAAGCTTAATCTGGTGTTCTCGGTTGCAGTATGTTGTAATTAAGAGCTTATAAACCTGATTAAAGCCACCGTTGAGGACCCAGCTTTATCAGTGAAACGTCTTATGCGGGAGAAAATACTGAACAAAGCGACTCTAAAAAAGATCAAACGTAGTCGTTTCAACCCGTCTGAGTAAAAAGCTTAGATGAAAATGGTAAAGATGCTTTCAACAGTGATTTATTGTAGTACATTCACCTACACAGTGTTTGGCTTTTGCTAAAAGGAAAACTGAGCTTGCAGTTGCATGTTTTGGTATGCCACTCAGGTATGCAGTTTTGTTTTCTGTTGTTGCAACATGACTGATTTTTCTATCTAAGAACATCTTAAAGATACATTAAGTGCACATTTTCAACCAGGTTGATGCATATATGCGCTTTAATAAATCTCACTATATTTCCAGTTTTAGGTTGTTTTAGGATAACTAACCATGTGCCAGAGTAATTAGAAGAAGAATTTGTTTCAGATTTCTTTTTTAAGTCAAATATTTACAAAGCATTTTAGCGTTCAGGGTTTTGGAAGCTTCTGATGGGTTAATTTGCAACATTTGAACAAAATGAAGTTGCGCTTGTGGATGTATTTTAAGATCGACACCCAGAGCATAACGCTTCCTTGAGTGACATCATGAAAAATAAATAGGCAGAGTTATCAGAAAGACAATGGTTGACCGTCAGTGGCGGTTTCTGATAAGGGCAATGTGGGCAGATGCCCAGGGCGGCATAAGAACAAGTGGGTGGGGGTGGGGGAGCTGCTGTAGGCGCTGAGTCCTAAGTGCTGCATCATCGAGAGTTAAAATGCCACTCAGAGAGGAAGAAGCCATTACTCCAAAAGCAACATAAAAAGCAAGATTACAGTTTACAAATGTACTCAGCGACAAAGTCGTGAAACTGACTTTGGAGGCGGAGGGACTGGTGCACTGTACACTAATAATGGCTTCCTGTTGGAAGACACTGTGAAAACATTAAAGCAACATCTCAAGGCATCAACCTGGAAGTTAAAGCTTGCACACAAATAGGACTTCCTAATGGACAAAACGCATAACCACTAACCAGCGAGTATGAAAAGGCCAAAACATTGTGGAAAGCTTGTGGGAAAATATCCAACTTGTTGTTTTTTTGTTGTTTTTTGTTTTACCATCGTCACACAGTTTTGAGTGAAAACTATAAAAACTTCGGTCTTTGAAGAAAAATCTGAAAATGTTTCACTTATTCTGGCATTATTAATTAAATCCCAACTCACCTAAAAGAGTAAAAAAAGTTCAATCTGATTTAATGTCAGGCTCTTCTACGAATTATATAAGTTTTTCTGGTTGGTGCGAGTGAACTTGTACAGCAAACTTCAACCAGGAAACGCTGGTGGATTCTATTTGTGAAGAGTAAATAAAATAACAGAAACTCACTCTTCTTTGCAGCAGCCATGTCACTCGATTCGGGCCAGCAGGAAGACTCTTGGATTTCCACTGTCACAGCTTTGTCATTTCAGCAGTCTGACCCCAGAACAACCCTGCAAAACCAGTTTAGGATGCAATGAGAGAGAGAAGCTTTGGGCAAAACAAACAGAAGAGGTCGTTAAGCTGGGAACTGGTCGAAATTATTAGATCAGTCGATGTGCGCTAAAAGAGAAGGGAAAAGGTAACTGGCGAACATGAGGGATTAAAAAGAGGATGTAGAGGTTTTTGGCACAACTCGATATTTACAAGAAGTTCAGCAGAGAGATCAGCGGGGTCGTGCGAGTGGAGCCCAGAGCACCACGGACTCCCGACAGAGGCTTCAATTAAAGGAAAACAACAAAACCGTCTAAGAGGCTTAGCTACGCAGGAGCTGACGCCGCAGTTGGTGGGCTTCGTGCAGATGGAGAATGCTTATAGCGTCTTATGTTCTGAAGGATATAACGTCGTAGACCTTTGAAAAGCTCAAAGCAAAATCTGAAATGGAAGGGAAACGTAAATACAGAGCAGGCAGAAGGAAGAACAGAAGAGCTGTAGAGCTGTTGTCGTGCAACATTTACCAATGCACGCTTGACGCGTTTCTCCCACAGGTTGAGCTGAGCTGTTATTAAAAGCCAGGTGAATGCGTTGCGTGTCTAAATTAATCTGGTGACATTGTAACAAAACCTCCTAACCATTTTTAGAAGGAGGCAACTGCAGGGGATAAAGTGAGCTTTAAGAGGGGAACAAAAAAAGGAAACAAGAAGCAGCTAGATGTGCCCCATATTTCTGAGGTCGGCTGAGGCCAACGACTAATGCTATTAGTTGAAAAGTATGCCAAACAATGCTTTATGAAAAGCTCGCAAATTGTTGCCAAGTTTGAAAGGCAGGGCTTTTATTGAAACTGAATTTAGGTTTGCGGTTTATGTAACTTACATGTAAGATCAAACCTGCACAGGGGCGTTTTCAGCACTGTTTACCACTCAGTAAGTCACATTACCACTGAGAATAAGTTCACATCGGTAATTACGTTCAAAAAGTCAACCTCACGAGATTCATTTTTCACATAGCAATCAATTTCAGTTTATTCTGATGGCAACTGCTTACAGCTAATGAGAATTCAAAAGTCAGTTTCTCTGAACATTTGAACATCAGACCAACACAAGTACCATGCACATAAAACTCGGTGATGGCTCCTTTCGACTGAATTACTGCGCCAGTGCGGCACGGCGTTGAGGTTCTGTTGAGGTCTCGTGAAAGCCGATGTTGTTTTGATAGCTGCCTTCATGTCGTCTGCATTGTTGGGCTTCCAAGTGCGGCTGAAGACGCGTCATTAGCCTGCCGGTCACTGACTGGCGAGGTGGTGAAGTCACCGGTTGCGTCACAAGACTGACTCCATCACAATAACACAACCCATCTTTAGTGAAGACAACTGTGATTAAGTGTAGTAGGTGCTTTTTAAGGACAGTGAGAGACTGAACAGAATGTTTCACCTAGCTCCCATGTCTTCAATTGGAGAGCTGCATTTATGTAACGCAAATAGTGCGTCACTCTATTTTCCTGACTCTGGGACTCAGGAATTAAAGTCTTTCAATGAATTTTATGTTTTGGTTAATATCTGTTAAGATATTAACTTGTATAATTAAATCCTCTAAAAAAAAAAGCCCAGAGTTCAAAGTTTCTCTCACTTTGTCACAATGCCAGATCTCAGTTTCGACAGACTGAACAATGAGGAGGCTCTGTACATGTAGTTACTCTGGTTAATTAACAAAAGTTCAGCCAAATAAGGAACAGACAGTCCGTGTGATAACATTGCACAGATCAGTGACTGGCTTGACATATTTTCTCGCCGGAAACACAGACATCTGCGAGAACAGGGACAAGAATCACTCGCGGTTTGCCCTTCCTTCGTTAATGTCAGTCAAGGTCGAAGATCAAGAAACTGCGAGAAGAAAGCCTGCAGAGAGAGAGGAACAACACGACAGAGCATGAAAACCTCCAGCGTCGCATCCTCCGAGAGCGCCGCGGAACCAGGGGATGATCTACTTTTAAGCAGTGTAAATATATCAGTGCCGTTTTCAGCACCTAAATGTGTCACTATGATTAGAGTGACACTGATGGGATTCAGATGTGCGCGCCTCGAGCATTGGGAGCAGAAGTAGGAGCTAATAAGCATCAAAGTAGTTAGGGGAAGGCGTTTATCGTATCGTTGATGATTTATCGCGATAGTTTTCTGATCACTGTAAGTATTTTGACAGAAGTATTGAAAATGTTATTTGTACTATTTTCTCTAATGTTCCGTGAGAGCATCAATAAATATCAGTAATTTCGAAAACACAATTAAGTGCAGTTACTTTGTTACCCAGAAACCCAATTATCGTCATTTTTATCATGATCACTCTGGTGCCACAAATATTGCGATAAAAAGTCTATATCGCCCCTAAAAGTATCATGCAGATGTTAAAATAAATGCTTCAGGCCATCAGTGTCATATCGGTAAAGGTTTTCTTTGGAAACCTTTAAGAATTACAAAGCACATATTGATGTAATTTCTGTTTATTTAAAACGCAAATCAAGCAATTACGAAACATGGTTAGCATGGAACCGTAAATCTAGCATACCTGTGTGCTCAAAACAAAGCGGATCAGTTCATTGTAGTAAAGCATTCACATGTAATATAGACATAAAATCAGCCTAAAATTATCTAATTAATGTGCGATTTAACTCAATTGTAGAAAGATCTGATAGGTTGCTAATAAAGTGTATATCCACACTTTTTTTCTTTTACCATAAATTGGCTGTTAGAGCTTCTTCTTTGCACCATTTTGAGCCACTGCACCTGTACGCTCCGCACCATCGCTGACAGTTATCTGTGTGCACAACCTGGCTAAGATCCTGTAGTTCCAGTCCGCTGCGGCCTGCCTTCATCTTGACTCGTGCTATTCTGCAAAACACGCACCTTATGTTTATCACATTTTGTGCTCAGAGCAAAAAGGTTATAGCTTCGTGTTAGTTGCACGAAGACCACAGTTAAAATCCAGAAACCAAGACATGTTTTTGTAAATGTCGGCCCACCCCCACCTCTGAGCCTGAGTTCAGGCAATAAAATTTAAGATGACACAGAGAGCAGCAACAGGTGCTCATTTCCTGCTCTGAGCCTGGCATTGTGCATGAAAGCAATATCCTCTGTCGTGACTTATACAAGTAAACAGTGGCAGGGACAGAAACTGATGGTGATAGGCGCTGCATGCTTTAAATAGGAACTCCCTAAAATAATAATACAACTATTAACAACAACAGACACTTTACCAGCATGTAGTAACAGTATTTATATGTGTTGTTCTCATTTAAAAGACTAGACAATGCGAGTTATTTTAGCCTTAATAAAAGTGTAGTTACCCTCCAGTTATAGTCAGTCAAAAGCAACATATCATATCATAGCATTACTGTGGTTGAGCCCCTTCCACGTGGATTAATGCACAAAAGGAATAACCAGTGTACTACTGCATCAACAACAGCCAAACATGTAGCTGCTGGAAATAACTTACACAGCAAAACACTGCAGACTAACTCTCAGTTAGCGCTCGCTAATACAAGTATTTACCCTAATTGTTCACCACAAAAGCGCTAAGTTTTACATTAAAAAGTCGCTGAGTGGAAAACAGATATCTATGTTTGGCTCTTTCTGTGGAAAAACATAACTTACCTTAGCTTACTAAGGTGGCTTGCTAGGTTTGACTGCGGTGAAAAGAAGGAAACGAAGCGAAGCGGCGAGTCCGTGGAAGTGTCGCTGAATAAAAGCAGCTCCTTAAATCCCGGAGACCCCGCTCAAACTCTCCGCTTCCCTTGTTTTGGCACTTTCTCTCTCTCTCTCTCTCTCTCTCTGCAGGGGTGATTTCCGATCACATGGGGGCGTGAACACGCCTCCTCGTCTTCCACCCTGACCGCAGCCTTTTAACTACTGGTTATTAACATGAATGTTTACAGCTGTAACCTGAACTACCGCACTGCATTATTAAGGTCTTCAGTCAGCTGATTAACAGCGCCCCAGGTCGGGTTTATAACAGGAGCTCCGCTCTTCTTGTTGAGCTTTGAGTGAGCTTAAGGAGTGTTGTACGAAAGCGCCACCTGGCGGTGCTTCGTGTGCATAACATTTCTAATGCTTTTTTGTACTGCTTGAAATTGCAGCGCAGGTGCATCCCAATAAAACAATAAAGTTCATTACTTCAATAATAATATTTTTTTTTTTAATGAGACGAAAGTTATTGAGATTGAGTGTTCATTTTTGTTCATTTTTCTAAATTACTTGTTTACTTTTAATGCCATTTTCAAACATAACATGTATTTTGGATATTTTGTATTTGTAATAAAACATGTTATATTCTATAAAGTTTAGTTGGACGCTATCGTTTTATATGATTTCCATTGTACATTCAAATTAATCATCCACGTTACCCACGAGTTGTAAGATCGTTTGGTTGATCGCAAAGTGGTCTTGACAAATAATTCTCTGCGCTTTTAAAAAATATATTTTCTTACGTTGCAGCATTTTTTAGATCTTATTTTGAAAGCTCCCTTCCTATATTTGATATTTTATTAAATTACTCACCCAAAGAAAATATTTTAGCGCCCAACGTGGGGCTCGAACCCACGACCCTGAGATTAAGAGTCTCATGCTCTACCGACTGAGCTAGCCGGGCTGTGAAAACTACCTCACACGTGAGCTATAAAACACAATGACCACACAACTATGCTTTGACGTGTTTTGTGTATTCTGGCAATCCAAGCCCGGGCCGCTTTTTTTAAGACAATCTGTTTATCGCTTATTTTACAATCTTCACTGATTTCATCTCCATGTCCTTCAGTTCTTTCCTTGTGCTAAAAGCATGTCTGGATTAAAATTAATAATAACTAAAAAAAAGCAAAAACTGTGCCGTCCCTGGGTGGGCTCGAACCACCAACCTTTCGGTTAACAGCCGAACGCGCTAACCGATTGCGCCACAGAGACGAGCTGAGACAAGAAGAAGTGACATTCCTCAGTTATTCGTCAAGCCCCGTCCTTGCGGCAGAGCTCCGAGGTTGGCTTGTGCAGTGCTTCGGTGGTCCTTTATGGGACGGTATGAAACTGGCTGAACCTGAGTGCGCCAGAGACGCGCTGGGGAAAAGGAGAATGATGGTCTGACCTGCCGATTACGATTTTTGGCTCCTGCCATATTCTGTGTCTGGAATGTTTCTAAATGCAGCAAGAAAGTCGCTGAGCTGGTAACAGTGGGGTGACTATTTTTAAGTGCAAACGTGTGCAGACATGACTTGGAAGGCCAGTTTATTACTCACAGTGATTGATTTTTAAACCATTGCTGAAGCAGGTCGTCTTCACATGTTGGCCGAAATAACCCCGAAATTAAGAAAATCGGCACCGATAAATCGACTGGCTTATAAATCGAGGTAACCATATTCAGAAAACAATATTCTGACGCCAAAATGTTCAAAATACAACAAAAATAGTAATACGTAATGTACTGCTAGAGTTGCAAAGTGCAAGTCCCTTTCTTAGGTAAGTTTAAATTTGCATCAAACCACAATCTTCCCAAATAGGCATAAATAGTATGAGTGCTGATGAACACTGAAGCCGTTGTGGTCTAAAGAACAAAGAACTAGGTTTTCATGAAAAAGCATAATGACCAGAGACAACAAGAAAGAAAGAAAAAAAAAACTCCGTCCCTGGGTGGGCTCGAACCACCAACCTTTCGGTTAACAGCCGAACGCGCTAACCGATTGCGCCACAGAGACTGTGCTGCACCGAGTAAAAAGTGCTGAGGTCTAGCATGATCCACCATTATTTCATGTGATTTTTCTTTCTTCGACGTCAGGCAGGAATGTCTCAATAAGTTGGGACACCATCTGGAGGAGTGCACCAACTTTGTAAATAGATCCAGCCTTTTCCCTGTGGGGTGTCGGGAGGCCCCGGAGCCCACCGATGTCCCCACTGAGCGCTGGTTGCTCTCTGACGATCTGTCACGCATAGACCACATAAAGGCCAACCAAAAAGGTTAGTAACACGGTAATGATAATAATGTCTATTATATGCTTCTACCAAAAGCATGTTGTAATGTGAGATACTATTTCAAAATGTTTTCCAATTTCACAAACAAACGTGTCTAAAACAAAGAGCTAGTATAACCAACACAATGCTGGACGGCCATATAACAAACAGAACTTTAAGCTGACGGAGGACTTAGAGAAAGCACGCAACTATTGTCCTGACAGAACAGCTGTTGGAGGAGCTAAAGGGTCCAAAAGAAGAGACTTCATAGGTTTACCACTCATGGATGAATTAAAAATAGATCACATCTGCTGTGTGACATTATGCCACTTAACGTATTTCCAGGATGTTTTGGGAATTCAGCTGTGGACTTAAGTTGGCAGCATTAACAGGGGTGGCATCAAGCTCAGAAGCAAGAGGTTCAGCAACATCTCGAGTCTTTTCACTGCCATTTGAGCAAGTTTATTCCAGGTTAGCTACTCTTGTGTAACATAATTGCTCCCCTTTGGTATGTCTCCTTTCATAACAGGTTCAAACTAGAAAGCAATTTTTCAAATGCAATAATACGCATTTATTTTCCTTCCAGAAGCAAGAGCAGATTCCATTCATTTCCCGCTCTACCTACTGGAAGGCCTTAACAGCCGGGACCAGGATCAGGTCACCAGCAAGTAGTGATGGGTCCAGCAACACCGATGCGTCTTCTTTTTTTGAATGAAAATTTGCAGGGGGGAAAAGCCCGGTCCACAAACATCCTCATTCCAAACATGTTCATTTAAATGGTCACTTTATGGTACATGTTCACATTGTTTATTGACTGTATCTAAGAATATCAAATATATTTTGAATTTAACTAACTATTTAACATAATACAATATATAATACACAATAAAATACAATGACTTAAACCTTATTGTATAGACTAGGTCATCAAATCAGTCTGTCAACTACGTTGCCTGTAGGGATTTTTAATGTCCAGCAGGTGTCAGTATTCAGTGACACAGTATCAATACAGTTTTGCTTTGGGTCGAAATGCTTCAGGACACCTCATTTACCCGTCACTAATAAATATATGTTTCTAAGCTTTTTCTGGTTATCGCTTTGGTTTTGACAGCTACTAAACACGCCAATAAGTGCGCCAACACAGGAACAAACCATTTCCTGTAAACTCATGGGGGTGTGAAGTAAATATGATTTTTTGGTCTGGTAACATAACATTTACAGCCAAATGCAAATAAAAACAAAGACATCAATTTGATTATTGACAACATACCTCTGCCATTATCAGTGGTAAAGCAGCATTGTCTGATGTACCAGGTGTGTTTACCGCCACTTCCATATCTAGCATTAGTTTAGGCACATGGATTATTTTATTTCACAATTTTGGGTTAGGAAAATTTCCAACTTTCCTGAAAATTGTATACAATGAGCCATGACTGTGCTATGAATAATAAATATAAGCATTACTAGATATGATAGTGATATAATTTATTGATTTGAATACATCACTGCAATACAAAAAATCATTCTATAAATTTTAAAAAGGGAAGTTGTTGTTTTTTTTTGTCAGGAAAAAGGAATGCAGTATTTTCAATTTACATATAGGTAATTTAAAGTTGACTTATTTTCAAAATCCATTTAATAATCTTTTTGAAAGAACTGACAAATAATTTTCCTTAATTCTTCCTTCATTTCTGCTACAGTAGCACCAAAGTGATTTCAGAACTCTGAAATCACTTTGGTTTTTCCCTCTTCTTCATTTTCTCCATCCCTAAAGGCCGGATGATTTGGACTTTCCTCCGGCATCTCACAATGCATATGTGTCAAAGTTATTATACATAAAGTTCAGTTTAACATAACCCAAGATTGCTAGGTTTAAAGGATTAAATATCTGAGAAAGTTAGCAGCTCAAACCAACTTGTTGCCTGGTACTTTCATGTATAAACTCATTAAAAAACAACATTGTGTTAAATTTCAGTTCTTTATTCCTAGCGATTGTCATGATTATCTTTTAGAAAAAAAACAAGTTGCTGCAACATGTGTATACTGAATGCTGAAAGGGTATATACATATTTAGTGCTCAAAGGCACTAAATTCTATTTAATAAAAAAAAAAGTTTATATTTTCCATACATTTAAATACCACTCGTCACAAATTTTACTGCTTAACAGCATTCTAACTAAACTGGAGTAAGAACAAAAGTTGACATTACAGACAGACATGGTCCAAATACTATTGGCATATTATCAAATGTAGTGCTTGCATGTGCACAATGTGACAACATGTTGCTGAAACAAAGGATGGCATTGTTAACTTGCATTAATATGGAGACTTGGCTTTGGAAATGCCCAACCACACAAAGTGTAAGACGACTTGCAGTGCCATCAGAAAAGTCCTTCAACATGATTGTTTAATTATAACAGTGCCTGATTTAGACAATGAACCACTGAACCAAACACACTAAAGAGAAAGGGATTCCCAGTTAATTTTGTTGAGAATCGCTGTTTTGTGTTTCTACAGTAGGTAATACATCAGGTCTTGATCTCGCCGGCGTCTCCGGTTTTAGCTACAGCAGCGTTGCCCCTCTGGGACGCGTCAAGAGCGAGCTGCATGGCCCAAACACTAAGAGGCCTCATGTAGGCCAGAGAGCGGTAGATGCTCCTCTCGCAGTAAGCTTCAGGAGTCTGGAAGGCCATTCCCAGCCGCTCCCATACTGTTCGGTAGCAACCCTCTGCAGTCCGCATACCTTCCTCCAACATACCCTGAGGAACCACAAAAGAAAAAATAATGTCCATGTTGCCTAAACACTACCACAAAGTTGTACTGAATAATCTTGTTAAAAATGAGAAAAACAAATATTATTTGGTAATATTGCTCTATGTTTAGGTCCAGTTACCTTCCCATAAACTCAACAGCCACCCCTGTCCCTCGTAAAGAAAAGCATGATCCTGCCACCACTGTGTTTCACTTTATTTTCCCTTTCACAAAACTGGAAGAACATGGTTTTACTCTGACTGGGAGGTCTAACTGAAAAACTGTAGTTTTGGTAACAAAACCAATACATGTATCAATTTTTAAAAATCTGAATCTAGCTCATTAAACAACAAACTGAGCTTTGAACAGTCCGATTTCTTAAATGGAGAACTTTAAAAATATTCAGCAATGAGTTGATTTAATTTAGTCATCCCAAAAAAGACTTTCTATTATCAATTTTTTACATATACAAGTTGACAGACAGGCAACTTATACAATGAAAACAATGCTGGGCCTAAAATAAACCCTTGAGGAACACCGGGGTAAAGGCTCTGCAGCTTTCATTGGTATGAAGAAAGAAATTCCTGTTTATCAAATACACATAACTTAAGGAGAGCTTCTTAAATAAAGCTACCTCTAAGGTGAAAGTATTATTGTTTACAGTATTAAAACTAGTGTTCGAGTTTTGTAATCTCCAAAAGTTATAAATTACAAGATGGTCATAGCAGTCTCTTGTAGAGCTATGATGAGATCTAAAATGGAAATAAAAATTTTGCAAAAAACTTAATTCAGTGGACTTGATGTGACATGTGGGGGGGAAAAAGTGTGTTAAACTGAAAAAGAAAAGTTAGATTTATTTGATTTACTGCTTATAATCACACAGAGACTCGTTTTAGGTTTCTGGGAATGAAACTTCACAGCTGGTCTTCAAAGAAGGTCAGAAAAAGTGTTGAGAAACGGATATTTTTTTATTGACCTCAAAGGCATCAGACTTTATCAAACACTATTCAGCTAAGACTTTCACATTTGAAGTAGACCCAGAAAAAAGGAAAATAACGTTGGTATAATTAATCTGACTGTGCCCCACTTTTAAAAAAAATCTACTACATTAAAACTTCCACTCGCCTCATGAATCATAGTAGCTGCCAGCCCGTACACGACTCCGACCCAGACCTCATCTGACTGGACGCTGGAGCGGTCGGGCACTCCCTCGGGACGCATGCCGTTAACGGCGCCCATGTGGCCTTCAGAGAAGCTCATTACGTTCAAGTCATAGACAGATTTCAGTGCACGCCGGATCTTTTCTTTGGGAAATGCCTGGAAGGAAAAAAGGACAGGATTGTAAGGCAACATTCATATAAAAACGAATTGGAAAGCATTGGCTGTGTGGCTGCTTTTACAAAAGTCATGCTCCACTTTGCAAAAAACATTCAAACTGCTCAGCGTTCAAGGGAGATGATGGATGAAGCTAATTCCAGAGGCTGTAAAAGAGATTTGTGCTGAGGTTTTTGACCTTAAAGATGCAGCCAGACCTACAATTAAATTATCTAAATCAAAGCACAATGATCCAGACCAAAATCTAATTGGTGGCCAAACACAAAAATCGATGTTTACAGAAGCTCTCCACTCGGCCATACTGAGCTTGAGCTGCTTTGCAAATAAAAATAAACGCATATTTTCATACTGGAAATCTGTACAGAAAGATTTCAGGTCACCACATCTGGATGGAAGTATCCGCTATGTCAAAATTCATTTGGCCAATATGTTTCCATCTTCTCTCTTTCTTGGAAATGCCAATAAAACACCTTAAGCGAGCGGAAAGTTTTTTTTTGCTAATTTGAGGAAGTAATTTTGAATTTTGCAGTTTCCATCACCTTTTTCTCATGAGACACTTTAAAAGGCATATAAAATACATGGAAACACATTTAATAACAACATCAATGGGAGGACGTTTAACTCACCTGGTAGGCTTCTTCTTCCAGCCCAGACGCTCTGAGGAACCAGTGTCCGGCACACTGATCGGACATGACGCTGTTAGAAAGCGCCCTCCCGCTGCTGTCATAATTGTAATACTTTCCTAAACATCAAAGGAAGAAAAAAATAACTATACAAGCTGCGCTTAATGCTAACTGGTCATTTGAAGTATGCTTAACTTTCATCACTCCGTAGATATGACGATGTTCTACCTCAACGATCAAGTCTGAAACTCTCAGATAAATGTTGGACCGTACCGTTCCATAAGAGTTTATCAAAGGCTGCACTGCCTCTCTCCAGGAGGTCCTTGTAACGCTGGTAAGCCTGTTCACTGTCCACCAGTCTGGCCATTTTACACATCACACACAGGGACGCCAGCCACATCCCACCACAGTATGCACTGCACGATACAAAGAGACCAAACATCGGCAAACTTGTAACTCGACTGCAGTCGTAAGGTCTCCAGAACACATATTAGGAAAACTGCTTCACTTCGGCCGACCCTGTTTGAGTAAACCGGGCCTCACCTCGGTCCAGTCACAATCCAGCCATCATACGTCTGATCTGCATATCCCGAGTTCTCTATCAGGCCGTCTCCATCCTGGTCAAACTTAATCTCAGACTCCATCACAGCCTAAACAATCCATAAAGCATCATTAATCCTCAGAGAACCAAAGCAAGTAAGTTAAGAGTGAGTTTAAAGCACAAATTATTGTTGAGTGAAATAATCCATGTTGATTCCTGGTTCAAAAGTTCACCTCTTCATGACGTGTCGTGCAGCAACAATGCAGGCTCTGTTATATATACAGTTTGGTATATTAGCTTGTCACATTGATTTGTGAGAACTTTACTCATAAGATCCTTTTATTTTCCCACCCTTCTGTAAACATTTCACAGAACTATTCATTAAGTGCCAAGGGAGAATGATTTGTTCAGGTTCAGTTACCTGGATCAAGGTTTTTGAAAGGTTACAGTTACAAACCTGAAAAATGTTTCGTTATATCTTCTGACAGTTTGAAGATATAAGGAAAGGCAGATAAACTGCAAAAGTGACATAAGATTTCTCTGCCAATAAGCAGGCTGCTAAAAACTACTAGATCATGTTATAGACTGTAACTTCATTTCATATTTTATACACTTTAGGGTCATTATACAGCAAGAATCAGCAAGAAACATTGATTAAACAATGAATTAAAAAATAAACCTGGCAGATGGGCCACATGTCCTGCAGGTACTGACTGTCCTGGGTCAGATGAAAGTCCCTGTAGACCTGCAGGACAAACTTCAGGTTCAGATCCTTCCAGTCTGCGGTGTCGTGGATGAGGTAAGCGTTTAACCTCTGCCAAGGCTCGTCATCTTGGAAGAGAAATGTGTTGTATAATCAAAAGTAAATATACAAAAGTCAAGCAGATAAGAGCCTTATAAAGACAGCTAGTTGTAAAGAACAAGGCATCCGTCAGGTTTAATTCTGTAATTTAGTCGTAAATGACAGCAGTAGTCCACTGGGATGCTCCCACAGTGAGGTTATTATCTGGGTGGCCTCTCCCCTACCTGGGTCTCCGATGTCATGAGGCACCACGTTTTTCGTCTTGACAGGAGAGTAACGGCCGTTCATCAGATGCAGCCTCTCTGTTGGATCCTGCTGAACCACGGTGCCAGCTGAGGGAAGATTGATGGGTTAAAAGATGGAGCACGGTTTCACGGTCGGTGGAGATTGATGGCGTAAAACTGATCTAGCAGGGATCATTGATGAACAGTTGGGTTACAGTAAGGGCACTAAGATTTCGCTCACCAATATCATATTGCAAACTCAAGGCTAGCTTGGGCCACAGCATGATAAGTGCGAAGGAGGCGTAGAAGTGCACGTCGTACGTGTTGTACATTCTGTATTCATGACCTGGAAAACAGGGAAACATCTTATTCGATCTGAAAGTCATCGCTGTTGTCTGAATGTTTTATCCGATTTAAAATACAGCAAAACAGTGAATATTTGTGTATTTTAACCAACTAATGATTCTCCTTTTGCCTACCTTCTAGGTAAGCAAATCGGCCGTACTCCTTGACGAGAGCAGGCTGAGCTGGCAGACCGCCGTCCTCACTGCGCACGCCGCCGCTGACGTCAGCGTCCTCCGAAAGCTCCGTCCACACGGTTCCTCCGTCTGCCACGAAGTACAGCTCGTTAAACAGAGCGGACTTGTACCAAGGCGGAAGAGAACTGGGACACATGGAAGAAACGCAAACAAATAAAAAAATAAAAATAAAAAAAAACAGAAGGTTCTTATGTGAGATCACAAAACGGCAACAAACAAAAAAAGAAAAAAAATGTAATCTGTAGATTTATTATTCACACAATGATAGATTTCAAGTATTTTTCTGTTTATTTTGATAATCATGGGTAACAGCTAATGAAAACCCAAAACTAATCTTCTGAATGGCACATCAGATTGACAAAAATCTCATTTAAGTACCGATCATGTTTGGACCTTCATAATCATGGGACAGATTATCCAGCAGGAAGTCTCTGACACCTTCCATCAAATGGCTAAAAAGCCACAAAAGGTCATTTCTAAAATAAATAAATAAATAAATAAAAATAACTTTTCGCATATTGATGTATCCACAGATTTTATAGAAAAGTTGAGAGCAAGGGAAAAGTATGATAAAAAGAAAAGTGAACAAGGTTTAACAACACATTTCTGTATTAAAAATATTTTTTCCACAATTTCTTTTATTATGGTCTAATTTACTAAGAAACTGAACTATTGGTTTTCATCAGCTGTAATCCATCAAAAAAAGAAAAATCCATCCATTTGTCAACTTTCAGTGGTGATGAACAGAAATACACTTGAAATAAATCACTTAAACAAAATATAAAAGCTTTACCCTTTATATTTTATTCAGATGCATCTTCTGAAACTAAAGTACCTGTCCTGTAATATGGGTCTCTGCCACTCCTCAATGGATTTCTCCCATTGTTTATAGTGTGTCAGTGCGTAATGGCTGAGAGACGGAGATGCATCTTGTTTGTCCCCAAAGTAACGAGAATATCTCCTGTAGATAAAAAAAAAAAACTTTGTTTAATAAAGAAGTGCAAGATAAATCAGGATTAGAGATTAGGGGCATACATCTATTATTTCTCACAAAAAATGCTTGTTTTTTTGTTGTTTTTTTTGCCTTTTTGCACTTAAAAGAAAAGTAACTGGCTCTGATGGGATGTGAGGTGAATAAGTAATGAGAAATACCACCCTGATCTAAACCATGAGTAAGCAAATTAAGGCAGGACTAGTGGGCTCTTCTTGCACTGTAACCTGAGAACAATGGCAGAGCAAACAAGGGAGGAGGTATGCTTTGCTTATGTGACGCTGAAGCTCAACAGCCAAACCAAGTAAATAGGTAAAATAAGTGCAGTATTACATGTTTCAGCATGAAGCATCAAGTTCTCACAACTGTAGATCTTCAAAAGATGTAAAATCAAACTAATTTAAGATGACTAAATGTTTAATACTGGTGATTTATGTTTTTTCCTTACAACCACGACTTTGGATCCCTGTACTGTGACTAATGCGATGTAAGAATCACCTGACGTGTTCCCGCTCCCCGGACCCAAAGGTGATTCTGGGCATGTCCCAGGCCAGGCAGAACTCCAGGCTGTTGAGTTTATGAGCCAACACCGAGCAGCTCACCGCCAACGCAGCTGCCACCTTCTCTCCCTTCTGGGTTGGTGGGCTGGATCCTGCACAGATCAACAAGTGACGAAGGTGAATCAGACAATAAAGCAGCATCTCTGTCTAATTCAGCTCCTTTCATTGAGATGAAGATGATACCTTCATATATCCACATTTGGGTCAGAAGAAATTACCACCGTAATATTGAATCTATCTTTATTGGGCGCATTTAAAAAATGTAAAAAAAAAAAAAACTCTTTCATTGAAGGTATTTTTGCATCACAGCACAATAAAAAATAAACATCTGTTCTTTATGATGTTCTAAAATGATTTCATTTACAAAATAACTTTCTTTATCAGATGAATCACTTCCTGTGATTCATCAACTTGAAGTACTTTTGGAAACAATAACTGCTTTGGTGTAGAGAGGAGTTTCTGGTTGACTCAAAGATTGTAATGTACCTAAATCATAACTCCTCCATCACCGTGCTTTGTAAGAAGTCATTCTAGCTGCTACGGACGACCAGAATCTGTCCAAAGAACAGAGTGAACAGAGCTGTTCATCTGTCCAAAGAACAATCCAAACACCATCTCTTATCTCATCTAATAATAACGAATTTAAATTTAAACAGAAAAGTAGGCAAAAGAATATATAAGTGGGATTTGCTTATTATAGCCTGTAAAATATGAATTGTTGAAATTGAACGTATAATCTTTCGTTGCATGTCAGCTGATGTTCACTTAGGTACATTTAGGGGATGATTAAATGTTGCATAGTTGTCCTGGGCAGTTTTCACTTGAAAACTACTGCAGTTTGGTTTGGTCCCATTTACACGTTTCGAATCATCAGCTAGCAGATTAACCTGTGGGGGAGTCCAGTCGTCCGTCAGTGATCAAGTCGCTCCACAGACCGCTGCAGGTTCCTTTTGGACTGAAGGCCGTCTGATGGCTCACCTCCCTGTCAGCCTGTTGAAGTTAAAGACCCACAGTTTAATCTCTTAGAAATGGTAGCAATAGTAGAAAAACTATAAAGATGCCGACTAGCCATGGCGCAATTACTTTCATCAAGATACACCTAAGTAGACCTGTGACGATAAATTTTTCTGGACGATAAATTGTCTCAGAAATTAATCAGAATACCAGAAACAACCAATTAAATGAATTATGAAGTTTCTGTAAACAAAACTATCCTTCAAAAAAAATGACCAGATGAGACCAAAGCACCAGAATGAAGACTTTTGTCATCCAGGTTTTGGCAGAAAAAGAGAGAGAAAATAAATAAATAAATCCTGCAAATGGAAATTATTGAGCTCATTTTAATTCAATGTGCGATTAATTTATTTCCCGCTTCTGACAGCATGAATGAAGTGAACCTGCTCTCGCGCTGCGATGCACAGGGTGTAGGGGTTGGCTGCGGTGCAGTGGTGCAGCAGGACTCCGGACACCGCCTCCCCGTCCTTCTCCAGGTGGAACGGCTCATTCCAGTGGCCACCGCTCTTGTCGTCCTTGTGTCCCGACCCGTTGACCATTGTAAACATGATGGAGACATCCAGAGCGTAGTCATTCTTGTTCTCTATGTCCCACACAAATACTGCCGCTGGGAGACTCGAGTCCTGAGGAGAGGCAACGATACTCAACAGGTTTCTTTAGACATAAAAAACTTACAGAAAAAAATAAAACCTTTGTGTACAGAAAAGGCTTTAGGAGCACTATAAGTCTGTTTTTGGTGTGGTGGAAAATTTAATTTCATACTGATATCCTTTAACTTTATTCATCTGATGGTTATATTATGTTTTCCCTTTTCTTTTTGTCTGTGCGCCACATCCAAGGTTAACTATTGTTTTCCACGGCTGCGAAAAGGAGCCAGACTCTCTCGTGTGTTTATGATTCTTTGTCCTCGATATAAAAATGATGTGTTGACTGTCTGGCAAAGCCTCTCGCTTTGACCTGATCAAGAGTCTCGCACAATTTTATATTTCCAGAAAGATCTTGTCAGAATTTGTGTAACAGATGCATTTTTAAGGCTGAGCGTGCAGTCAGAGAAACGTCACCGACCTGGTAGTCATGAGGGATGATGGGGGATATCTGCCGACAGGTGAGGGTGACGTTCTGACCCGGCAGCTGGTACACGGTCCAGGCGCGGGGGTACAAGGCGTGGTAGAAGGCGTACTCTCCGCAGTAGCCCCAGTTCCAGCCTTGCAGCGTGGGCGGACGCTCCACGGACAGAACCTGCTGGTAAACCGTTTGTCCTCCGCGGCGCAAACACACAGTGAACTGCAACAGGAGAAGAAGAGGCTTAACTATGCTGACGAGTAAGATGTAATGATCAGCTTTAAAGACACACTTCTGTTTAAGAATCTGCGTCCAGCAGATTCATAAATAACAACAATAGTGATTGGGAAAGAAACAAGTTTTTCTCACCCTTTCCTGGAAACTGAAACTAGGAAATTCCAAGAAAACGTTTTTCAGTCCATAATTACTGTGTCTATAAAGATTGCATCTCATTAAATAACTGAGTGCAATAAATTTACAATAAATTAAACCTGACTCAGTGATTGCATTTACAAATTAGACTAGATTCATTGCGCTTTAACTAAACAACAAATCTATTTTTACACAATCTGAACGAATCCAAATATATAACAGACGCACTGAACTTTGTACTTATCAGTACAAAGTACTGATAAGTTCTGATCAATATTTTCCTTCTGCAAGGATTTGAACAAACTATTTTGTGTAAATGTTTAGAATTTTTCTGCAGGACAATCCACCACTGCAAACATCGATGTGCATCATTGGTTGGCAGAGGCCTTAAAGATCTGATCCAAACACCACTGGGAACAACATGTACATCTTTATCGCTCTGTTGTTCACAGTGTAACTCAAATATAATGATATCAGAAGAAATATTATCTGTCTATCTGCCAAGATAGCTGCCACTAGCTATCTCTAGTCATCAAACAGTGTTACATAAGATGATTGATTAGTGGCATTCCTTTAGTTTCCACAACAAACAACCGGAAGTTTATCTAAACGTGTGATTTTGTGAAGGTCTAGCAGCCTTCATTTGGCAAGCGGACTCCATGGAAACGGGGAGTTGCTCTATGTTCAATACAGCTGGGGGAAAGAAAAAAAATCTACTCACAGTGTCTCACTGAAAGTGTGACACAAAAGTAGACTTTGGTGTTTCTGAAACCAGTATGCAGCCCATGCCTTGTATGGGCTGCCTAAAGCGTGCGCTGCGTGTCACCGGCGAGTTGCTGCTCACTCCTGGCAAGACTGAAAGGAAGCTGTCACACTTTTCACTTACTCAGAAGAAAGTGAAACTGGGCTGTTGAGAAATATTTCCAGCCTTAAAAAAACATCCAACAGTCATGATGGAAAGCGACACAAGCCCTACCCATCGCTCTTATTAGTCATTATAAAAGTACAGATGGCAAGGTTGGGCAACATGTCTGTTGTTACATCAACGTGTGAGCTTCTTGTACTGTTATTATTCCACAAAAACCATATCCTCCAGATGCCCCATCATGATGACAAAGCAAACTCCAAGCACAAGACTTTTGGGTTATGAGGTACCTGGTTGGCTATGACGGTTTTGTAGTGGTACATCCCGGGGTTTAGCTGCCATCTGCAGAACTCCCCCCTCCAACCTCTTGTAATGGTGCCGCCTCCGATACCGCCGAGAGGAGCACCTGAACACGCCAGCGGAAAGAGGAGAGTGGTGTCAAAGAAAGGATGAACAGATGAGCTCACTCATGGCTAATGCCAACTCTATGAAAACATGAAGGTTTACATAAGCTTAGTCCAGCTTTGCAGAATAGCAAAAGTAATTCCAGTCAAGCCTTAAACAAATCCAGTGAGTTTTGTCTAATCATTTATTGATCTCCGACTATTATTGGCAAACCCTGATAAAGATGTTTCCAAAAGGTTTTGGATAAATAGTAGTTATCCTCTCTACGCTGCAGTTCTCCAACTCTGAGCTCTGAATACATTTTTGTAGTTCCTCAACCATCGTCACAAATTTAGGCCGGTAACCATGTCCTGAACCAAGCACAACGGTGACAAATATCGTCTTTCTGCTTTTGAAGAGTGCATAAAAGAAACTGACCTCTGTGTTGTGCCAACAGAGAAACAGATTTACATTTGTCTCCTGTGATTTGTTAGGAGTGACAACAATTGTGGCACCTTTTATTTTGATAAAACAAATAATCCTTAACCACTGAATAAACAAACTTAAAATAAGTGCAAATTTAGAGATTAAGCTACTGCAATAAAAGATGCGTCTATTCAATTTTAATCCTTAAAGTCCAGCATGAACATGAACGGTTACATTGTTTTCGTTCCCAGACCAATCCTGCCTTCATCAGAGATACTGTTGCCTTTATTACTGCACTCATCTCTACTGAAGGCAAAGCATTTCTTTGTGATCTACTATAGCAATTGTCTTATTAAAAAAAAACTCAAAAAGAAATAACTATTCTTCTCTATAACTGAATCAAACTAACCATATATTTGCTGTAGAGGCACAGATCGAAACATATCGATGAATGGAGCCTTCTTCTCCACTTGAGTCTTCTTGTACCACCATTTAAGATACCTGGAAAACATGAGCGGAAAGTTAAGTTGTGAAAACTTTGCACTTTCACTCTAAGTGAGGAAGATGAGTCAGTTGATTCCGCTTTGGTCGATTTATTAGAAGAATGAGGAGGCGCTATGCCAGAAAAGAAAAGGAAATGAATTAAAAATTTTATACAATTTTATGACACGTCAACAAGATTACAACAGCGGGTTAGTCCATAAGATGATCAATGCCTTCCTACACAATTCTCAGCTCTGTCTGAGGTTTTCTCCCATTTACTTGGATTCCTCCGGTAGAATTTCAACCGGGTCAACCAATGAACAGAAGGTGAAGTTGTGAACCATTCTGATGATTTTTGTTGCTGTTTTAGGATTGTAATTTTCAGTAGTTTTAGAGATGGTAGTGGAGGAAGTGTTAGCCACGCTTCCAGACACTGAATTGACATTAACGTTTGCATCGCCTCTCTTTGCAGTGCAGGCAATTTTAGGCCTGCTAATTTTAGGCAAGCTTCATAGCATCAAGCTGGCCAAACGTTTAAAGTTTTAAACTTCAACCGAGGCCACGCCTCCAGGAAGAAATTGTTTCTGACAATATAGTTAGTTTAGCTGCCCTACATAGTCACATCATTGACACATTGCGTATCAATTCTGATTATCTGGACATTATTCTTAATAATGCGTTTCTCACACACCTCTAATAGACGAGTCTTAAGTTAAAGAGTAAAATTTGATGAGTCTGGATGTGTGTGTTCCACATAAACATAAGTGTTTATGGCTCAGCTGTGTTTTATCTCAGCTATATGACCTCGCCCGTCTTCCAGTGCACTCCACCATGAGATAACATCTCCACGGCAGAGGCTGACCGGTTACCCTGCTCTGACTGTTCCAGATGAATATTAATACCCCTCCAAAGAAAGCCTCCTTCTTAAATTGACATTTCTTTTTACCTTAATATGTCGAAATGTCAACAAAAAAAAAAAAGTGAATAACTTGAGTAGTTTAAACAAAAGCAGTATATTTTACTTTTAAAAGCCCCGAACTGGTAATAAACTCATTTTCTCCCACTTGTTCTTGTTTGTCTGCTCTCTGGAGCTACAGGAGTTTCCAGGCCTTTAGCACGCCCGCGCGCAACGCACACACACACACACACACACACAGAGAGAGAGAAAATAGAGGGAATTGTGCAACTACACAAAGGACGGACTTGTAAAACGAGGCCAGCAGACTCACAGTCTCAGGTCTACTTCATCTGAGCGCTATTAATGGTGCGCTCACAAACGTGTGTCTCGGCGTGACGCAGGGTTGCCCAGTCAAATATTAATTAGGCAATGTAACAAACCCGTTCAAGCTGCTTGCAGTGCCCACAGCGGAGTCAATAATCTGTTTATGTTCCGAGCTCCGAATGGAAACACGACGGATTTTATGTTAATAAGCAAAACAAAAAAAAAGAAAGAAAAGAAGCATAAAGCTGTCTGTTGTTGTACAGTGGTGTTTTCTAACACAGGAAATACGGTCAGCACTGGTGATGTGCAGAACTAACGGCCCATGATGCATTTAACCTACATTCTCAGGCGACACAATTCCCCATTTGTGTTTTGTTGTGAAAGAACAAAGGATCAGCAGCTTTATTACACTTTTAAAACATAATGTGAGGCTTTTTTTTTTTTTTTTTTGCAAACTGAAATGACAAACCATCTGACAGAAATGGATCAATGCCAAATCCAGTGATTAATCAGTGGGTAAAAACAAAACGGTAAAAAGTGAATCGTTTGAATTCCAGCAGCACATATTTCTATTCTGCCTTAATTCAAACCTCCTGAGTCAAAACTTGCAAGGACCTCTTCTTGCTGTAGGGTATGTCTCTAACAGCTTTGCACATCTAAAGACTAATTGTTTTTGACCTATTTTTTTAATTTTTTATTTTTTTTTTATACAGCAACTCATCATCTGTCCGACTGAAAGGAGAAAACTACCTGAACATAAACTTTTAAGTTTTACTACAGGGTTATATCTGTTTTAAAACCTCTAAGTTCCTCACAGATTAGCTGAAATTATACTGAAATTACATAACACAAAAGTGGATTCTGATCACTGATTACATAAGACAAATTGTTCTGCAGAATTTTACCTTAGGGCATCAAACAAGAGGGGCTGAACAGAAATGCCCGTCATTTCGATTCAAGATAAAATTCCCAATGAGTTCAACAAATATGAACACTTCAGTCAGGCTTGGCAAATCTGCTGACAATGAAGGTCTGACATCAGCAGCCAGCTGTGAACAATACCTCCGCATAAAGAAAGCTCTGGCTGTACTGATCCCGAGATGAATGGACTCGACCAAAGCGTGTCATTTGAAGCCACTGCGGGCTCAGACTATTGTCAGGACACTGCTGTTTGCGGCCCAGCTGAAATGCAAACAATGGTCCTCGACCCAGTCCAGATATGTGAACACAGTGCCAACCTTGAACCCAACCCAGGTGAGCTTTGCTTTGGCTGCCAGCGTGCTGAAAACTCCCAGTAACCATATCTTAAAATACAGTATTGACCGCAAGTCTCGATATTCTCCAACACCGAGCTGGAGGCGATGTTCTCTCTGAGCAAAGTTTATTCAGCGCACCAGTTATGATACCATAAATCTTTGCAATAATTAACAAAAGCTGCCATGGCAACTGGGCCGACTGAGGCACACCCTGTATGAGCTCTGCAAGCATCACTGTACGCTTTCTACATGGTCCGAAGTGACCATTTGAACTGGTTTTTAGGGAACTTGTAGGATCTCAGGGAAGCACAAATAAAGAAATGAAACAACTTCATTGTCAAGTAAGGAACCCTCACACTTGCGGTACGTCATATTATGTCTGTAAGCACAACGCTGACATATTTTATAGAGAAAATGGCTGATGAAAACATGAAGCGCTGCTCGAGCCACATGTTCAGCGTATATTTGACTGCAGCAAGTAAAGGCTGAATGGTGGGCTGCTCGAAAGCTGCTGAATATGCTCACTTTGCACAATCAAGAGCATTCATACTGGAGTATTTTTATCTATGCAGTGCCTTGAAAATCTATTTATACCCACTGAATCTTTTTCACATACCATCAGAACTTAAAATACTGTTTGTTCACTAATGGATGTTCTATGAAATACGCACTATTTACCAATTAGGTGACTTCTGGAGGCAAATATTTGCACTGGCTTATATTTAAGGATTTCTGAGTAGAAGAGGGGGATGGGACTGTACATAAATGCACTCCAAACATTTTAGAAAGTTAAGCATAACTTATTTTACATTGCACATTGGTTTGTGCAATGTGAACGCACAAACTAATGTGCGTTCACATTGCCCAGAAACACAATGTGTTGACCTGTTGGTTTGTGTTGATCCGCCTCCTTAAAGAAATAAAAGAGACCACTGCTGTTTCTTGTAATCTATTACAAGAAACAGCTATATATATTACAAGAAACAGGATCATACAAGGACTCCAAAGCCTTTCTTCCAACAAGACCAAAATGCAACATCCGGAAAGTAACTTTAAAATTACATTATTGGGATCCTTCACTGCAGGAGAGGTTTTGCATTCCCTTAGAGAACAACTAAACTCTCTGATATTTGAACTTGGTGCTGACCTAGATTCCTTAGGTCAGAAATATTTCCACTTCTGAGAAAATGTCACTTGTGCTCCATTACAAGGAAAACACCAAAATGGCAAAAGTTGCTGCTAGTTTTATACCAAGATTGTTTAGGCATCTTATTAGGAGAGGTTCTGAACACTGGTTTAACAAGTTTTGTTTTGGTATTTTAAATGATCTCTGTGCTTTACCTGATTCCCAGGCCGATGTGATCCATAACATTGGACAGCGAGACATCTTTGGCCTGAAAGGGCTTCCTCTTCTCCTTGAATTCGTGCGCCAGACAGATCCGCCACCCCTCTTTGGGCACCCCTTGTCCCACTTCCTTAGAAACGCATCTGCTCATGAGCGCCGCTGTGGACCTCTCGCCCCACTCCGAGGTCATATCTGCACAACCTTTCACCTGAAGGAGCGTGGTGAAGAACGTGGTGAATGGGATTTATCCACCACCTTTAGTAAACTGAACAAGATCAGTGAGGGTTTTCACCACAGAGGTATAAGGTGTTACAGGTGTCTCTACACTGGAGCTAATACACTGGATTGGATGAGTCAAAGGGGGCGACCTGATGGCCTCTTGATAGGTGAGCAGTTAGTGTTTGTTCTTCAGGGTGGAGGCTCTAGTGCCATATTTCTGCTACAGTAGTGGGAGCATCTCAGTGGGGTTCCAGTGTGGATTTCCTTCAGGAAGTGCTGGAGAACCTTCTGTTGATTAGCACGAGCTCCTGCAACGCTGTAAAGAGAGTAAAACAACGCGTTTAACGACAAAACACGAATTAACGCATCCAGAAAGCCTTATGGAGTCATTATTTCTCAGCAAGCATCTGTAGAATTGCAACACGTCTGACAACAGTCCCAGCAGTTTTTACCTCCTTAGTCAACAAGTATTAGCTTAAAACATCCATGCGCGTTGAGGAGAAGGTACAGCGAAACCCGAGGCGACCTACTAACCACAACGAATTGTCTGTATTTGTTTAGAAAATACCTGCGTTGCAGCGTCAACGCGACATAGCGGAAAGCCGACCTCTCTGAAGAGGCTGTAGCTCTTTTCAGGGCGGAGCTCGACATGTAAATCCTCTACCGGCTGCGCGGAGGCTCATTTTTACCCGCATCTTGACTTGCAGGGACAGGCTTCCCTTGAAACTGCTGGAAAAAAACCATTTCGTTTCACTGCGTTTAGCGTCATATAGGTTCAACTTGTACGTTTAATTTAATACATGTGTTGCAGCTACAACATTGTTGCTAACATCGAAGAGTTTTGAAGTAACGATTGAAAAATGTCGTGGAAGTGAACTGTGCCTGACAAATTTGACTCTGGAGAGCGGAGCAAAAATATATATATAAGGATGCGCGTCGCATCTTTTTAACAAAGAGAGAGAGAGAGGTTAGATATATTCCAATTTGTCGTCTGTATGAATTCATTTGTAAGTCAGTATGTACGAATGTTCTTCCGCGTAATTATAACGTTTTCATCAGTATTCTGCCATTGTCGCTCTGCAACCGCCCCGCTGTAATTTGGCGCATGTCTTATGGCAGGCTGTTTGCGTATTTAGTCGAAATCCGGGCTTTTGACTAAAGCCCTTGTGATTTGGGTTAGGACTGATGACGAGCCCGTGAGACGAGTTTTCCGTTAGACATTAGGCAGATTTAGGAGGCGAGCACACAGCAGCTTTAAGGTGTTCACAACTCACAAATTCAGAGGAAGGTTTAAATCTAATCAGCAGTTCCTCACAAGAGTGTTCACATCCTGTTTTTGTTTTCCTGTTGCAGTCACAAACTTAATGATTCAGAGTGGAAATGGAAGGAAATAAAAGCCTTGTATTGTATTTTGTATTATGTTTAGCCCCCTGAGCCAATACCTTTTAGAACAAAGTAGGCCTGTACTTTGCTGCACTTTACACATTGGAAAGTTTTGGGGAATATTTCTATCAACTTTACATATCTAGACACTGATATTTCACCCTCGTTGTTCTTTGCAAAATAACTAAAAACACTCTTTTAGGACTTGCCATTACAGATGGTTCCAGCCAGCTTGGCGCCCTGGGTGAACACCTCAAACTGCTCCTCACTGTCATGACATCCACAGCCTGGCCAGTGGAAGCGGAAAGGGAGCCGAGGCTCGTGCCACCCCCTGACAACATGACGCCCTGGGTGGCTGCATCTCATCAGAAACTTCCACTGCTTGCCATAAATTCTCAATCGAAATTAGGATTGGGAAATCAGGAGACTTGGACTAGGCCATTCTGACATAACTTGTGCTTTGGTCTAAACATTCTTATGTTGTGTTGGAGTCATTGCTCTGCTTAAAGGTGAACCTCACATCCAGTTTTATGTCTCTTATTGCAGCCTCTAATAAATTTTACCCTGTATTTCGTGGCTCTACTGCTGACAAATGGCACAGACATAATAATTACTGTAATCAATTATATTACTTTACGTCTATGACAAATGGTGCTTTCTAATATTCGTGGTACGACAAACACATGGCCGACACAAAAACGTTCCCTGTGAATGTTTTTTTTAATTTTAACTATTTAATTTAAAATATATAACACAGACAATATAATTTGTGTTTTAAAACAAGCATTATTTTTTAAGAAAATGACTTGTATTTTTGTATTTTTCTAAATATTAGAGAGGTTTAATTTTCCCATGGTTTGTGATTTGGTGCGCAGGAGCGGAAGTGGACGACATCCATTTTTTTTTTTCTCCAGTTTTGTTTACTGGATCTTCGGCGATAGCAGGGTGGGAGAGTCTCTGTTTAGTTTAGACAGTTAGAATTTTTGACAGTTAAATTGTCCTAATGTGTCCAAAGAAGTAGTTTTAGACACTCTCTTGACTTAAAGACCTTAAAAGTCTTACTGCGAAGTCGCTTGACGTCGAGGTACGTAAATACGACTCGCTGTAGAATCAACAAAGTCCAGCAAAAAAAAAAAAAAAATTGAGACCGAAGAAGTTAGCTTCCTCAAACTGACTGGCTCGTGGAGAGAGTGGCGGGCTCGTAAGGAGTGTTGTAGTCTCTAGTTTTTCTTTGTAAGCGTTTGGAGATGTGTTGAGGTAGCGTTGGTTTTGTCTGGCGGCATAGATGATCGAGGTGGTGGCCTCCATGGCCCGGGGCCCCGTGTTCCTGGCTGGGGAGCTCCTGGAGTGCCTCATCACCTTCACTAACCCGATGTCTCACCTCTCCACCTCGGCCAGCAGGTACGATTTTTCTCCTCTGGGATTTGATTTTTATTTTATTCAAATTATAAGGGCTTCATCACATGGATGTGTTGTTTGTCTTGTATGATGATGTGTAGAAAATTGTCATCAGATAACCAGAGAGCAATCAGCTAATTAAAGCCAACATAATTTATTTATAGAGCAATATTTGTGCAATTTGAATGCATCTAAAAGTGTTCTGCAAAGTTTGGAAACAATTAAGCGTTCAAGCACAAAAAAATAAAAATAATAATAAAAAAAATTAGCTAAGTGCATATCATAAAATTATTTGATCTCTTTTTTTAATTGAAAGATGGCATGAAAATGTAAACGGAGAAAAGTAATTGCAGTTTTATTTGTAATGAGGTGAAAAACCAAAGGCGGATTTGAAGAAGGTAAAAGTAAAGTTGGCTATAAAAGGTACATTATCCGTAAGATAAATAAAAAGGGCTAAAACCTGAAACGGCACTAAATCTAGGATAAAATCAAACGTTTTAAAAAAAAGAAAGGGCATGAAAAAGATACACAATAATCAAAGCTTCGAGAACTAAGAACTAAACGAAACCCTAATAAATACAAGTTTTTATTTTGCTTTTTGCAATATCAGCGCTATATTTGTCCTCAGTTCTTGAGGACCTCTGTACCAAAGATGGAGACTGTAATTACAAAAAGATTCCTCATTGTGAATCTTATTTTTAACTTCGGGTGCAAACAATCTACTTTGTAAAAACAAATCACACATCAGTAGAAGTAGCACAGCAATAACATGTTTATCTTGGGACACAGTGCAGGGAGGAAATCTCCAAAGCTCATTTTTTCAAACTGCCAGTATGCTTCTCTAATAAGACATGAATTGATAATTGTCACATATTTATACAGAGGAGTGCTAATACTTGTGCTAAATAATGCTAATGTTGATCTCAGTCAGTCAGCCTGCCCCGGTCTAACCATTTCTCCTGTGTGGCAGCGAGATGTTGGCGTGGGCCAGCGCCCAGATCCACTGCCAGTTTCATGCCAGTGAGAACAGAGTGGCCCTGCCGGCCCAGGGCAACAAGCAGGATGTCCAGGCCGACAGCGACACCGTGCTGATTCCAAGCAGAGGTGAGCCCTGCAACATCGGGAGACGGGCCGAAGGTCCAGATTCATGTGTCTGATATCAGATCTGCAACATATCAGGGCTGCCACCAGCGATTATTTTTGTTACTGATTATTCTATTGTTTTTGTTTTGTTTTTTTCCCCTGATGATTAATCAGGTAAAAACAAAAAGCCATGTTAGAAATGCATTAAGTTATTCAGATAAACAAATTTAATTTCCCTTTTATATAAGACAAAACTGTTGTTGCCTAAAATGCAATAAAACTTTTATTTAGTGAATGCTTGATCATTTGTTGTAATTAATGCAACTTCAGAAAAAAAATATATATATATATTTTTTTCTGCTTGACTCAACGTCAATACAATGTAGGGCTGACCTGGTGATTATTTTGGGGGATTTTCTTCTTTTTTCAGAATTTGAACTTGGAGAAGCTAGAGCTATGCCATCTGGATAGAACATGGCCACAAAGCTTTTTTAACTTAAATGTAAATATCTATAATTTTTGTACAGTTTTGACTTAATTAATGCTTAGTCTGTAGACAATGAATCGATTACTAAGTTAGTCGACGGTCATTTGGGTAACGGATTCATCACGATTAGCCTGATTAATTGTTTCAGCCCTACAGCGTATATGTATTTTTTAAGATATCTCAGAAAGGGAATTTGGCAAAAAAAAAAACTTCTTAGTAGTAAATAAATAAATATATTTAAATACTAGGGCCAAAGGTAAGGATGTAGAATGTGCCACCAAGTCTTCACCTTTATTTTTTGCAGGAGAACGAGGGCAGTGTGTGCTGGACACGCCTCCCAAAATACTGTTCTGTGACCTGCGTCTTGACCCTGGAGAAAGTAAAACGTGTACGTATATTTACATGATTTCTGTGGGGTTTTTTTTTTTATCCTTACATCTTCTATATATCCACGAATATCTGAGATCACCTATAGCAATTTTCTTTTGTGTGACTTAATCAGTCTCTGATAGTACCAGAATGCTTTCTGTTGTTGCTTTTGAGGTTTATTGGGTTTTTTTGTAGAGCTTTATGAACTTCCTGCTAACTGAAATTTAAATATTGGGTGTAGAGGGGTTTCACATTTGAGCATAGAATATTTTGGCTGGCTGGTGTAAAATAAGAAAATCTGGTCAGTGAACACGTCATGCACAAGCACTGCAAGCTCGCTGTGCTAACAACAAATCTAAGATTCTTGTTAGCTTAAAATATCAATTCAAATTATTTTGTTCCTTTTCCAGAATATTAGTAAAACTCACTTGTTTTCCCGTGACTCCGCCTGTGTTATCGTTCCTAAATAGTAATTGAAATCGGCTGAAATTTGTATTTGCCTCTAAGATGGGCTGAATACCCTGATCTCTGCATCTGTATCACATTCACAACAGTTTTATTTTGTTGGTTTTTATTTCTGCTTTCCACCACACGACCTTCACAGACTCCTACAGCGAGCTGGTTCCCGTAGACGGACCTCCTAGTTTTCGCGGTCAGGCAGTGAAGTACGTCTACAAGCTGACCATCGGCTGTCAGCGAGTTAACTCTCCCATCAAGTTGCTCCGAGTTCCTTTCAGAGTCCTGGTTTTGCAGGGTGAGAGAGTTTTGGATCACTTCCGGTTGCGTTTGCTTTTATTTTGTCAGACCGTCTGAAATTCAGGGAAGAATAAAAACTGATGAAGTTCGACTTTTTCTTATCTAACCCACAGGAATGCCAGAGCCTCCGTTTCCTCAGGATGAAGAAGTTTCTCCCTCCAACCCATTTCTGGAGGAAGAGGAAGCAAGCCGGCGAGATGCGACAGCTTTGGAGAGAGCGCTGGACATGCTGATGGTCACCACCTCCAGACGATGCCCTCGTAAGTTGTTCATCATCTTTCTTTGTTTGTGTGTTTCTTTTTCTTCTTTTTTCTCTTCTTTCTTTCTGTATTTCTTTTTATTTATTCTTTTATTTTTTCTCTCTTACTTTCTTCTTTTTGCTTGTTGTTCGTTTACTCCTTTGTCTCCTTTCTTTTTTTCTTTCTTTCTTTTTCTTGCTTGTCTTTCTTTATTTCCTTTATAACTTCTTTATTTTCCTTTTCTTTTATTTACTTATTTATCTTTTGTTTTTATGTTCTTTCATGATTTGAATTTTTATTTCTTAAATTTTTTGTTTTTGTATTTAATTTCTTTTTTGTTTATTTTTCTCTATTTAATTTTTGTCTTTTGTGTTATTTATTTCTTATTTCTTCCTCTTTTGTCTTTTTTTTGTCTTTTTAATTTAGGGATACTGATAAACAAAAATGTGCAGTGTCACTCTACAGATGCATACATCTATGTATTTACATAAACATTGGAATCAGATCAAAACGAAACTATCTTTTTTTGTATCTTTCCATCATTTGTACCTTACACACATTCTCTCTGCTGTTCGTCACACCCAGACATGTTTAATATCACCAACACGCGAGGAAAAGTGGCAAAGTTCTGCATCTTTAAGACCGTTTACAGACTGGGAGAAGACATCGTCGGCACCTTCAACTTCTCCGAGGGAGACATTCCTTGCCTGCAGGTGAGCTTACTCTGTAGTTGTAGCATTGCTTTCCAATATTTCTTTTCTAAATCGCTGTCGAATGTGTTTCCTAGTATTCGGTGAGCCTTCAAAGCGAGGAGGAGATCCAGCAGCAGTACCAGCGGCGACCCGGACAGACCGTCAGCGTGACCGGACACGGCCGGCACCTGGAGTCCTGCCTCCACACCGCCTCCAGCCACTTCTCTTTGCCCATACCGCTCAACGTCACGCCGGGCTTCAGCACAGACATCGGTCAGTCGGAGGGTCACGTTCCGACGTCAAGTTGTTTAAAATGCTTTCGAAAATCCTTCTGACAGTTTCAGACCATTAGAAATGTTCAAATTGATTTCAGTCGTAGTCATTACGACTACAGAAGCTTATTTTTTTATAAGCTTCCATTTAAAGACAAGCTATACTCATAATTAGGAATTTATTTAATATAAATTAAAGGCTTTTAAAGTCGTATTTCTGTCATTATTCTGTTATAGAGAAAACACTATACCTTAAGTGATAAGAAAAAACAATAATTGGGTGCACACGTTTTAATTTATTTTAATTTTTTTTCTAGAAACAGGTTCTAATTCACACATACATGCTTGATGTTACACATATACCTTCAGATAATATTATCTGTTCTTTATGAAAATTGCAAACACTACAGATTTCTTGCAGTACTTATTCCTACTGTAGCAGTTATTATATTAGTAGGCCTTTTTTTTTTACCTCTTTTGTTATTAGCAATTCATTTATCAAACACTTTACTTTAAGAGTGTTTAGACACCATCTTCATCGACTCTCCTTGCTCTCGCTCTTCAGTGACTCTGAGGTGGCGCCTGCACTTTGAATTCGTCACGGCTTGCGAGCCGATGGAACCGCCCACCGTTCTTCAGAACCAATCAGAGGTGACCGTCTGGGCTGGGGCGGAGCACGTGGACGTGGACACCTTCAGCTGGAACCTGCCGGTTAAAGTGCTGCCCACAAACCCAGCGCTGGCGTCCTACGTGTCCCAGTTCACCGGCACCAACAGCATCAACATCTGACCTCCAGAGCTGCACAGTTTTAAAGACTCGTGTGAGTGAGTGTGCGTGTGTGTGCATGTGTGTGTGTGTGTTTTCCTTTTACAGGTAGCTAATATTTGCACAGAGTTGCATATTTCCAGAAGAAATAAGCATCCGGAGTTCGTGGATTCAAATCGTATTGAAACAAACTGTATACGTCGCCTTTTTTGTTTTTTGGCTTTTTAAAATTTTTAGAAAAATGCAACTTTTTCTTTTTGGTGTTTATTTATTTCTGAGACTGCTTTATGCATGCACAGCTTTTATTTTTATTATTTGAAGCCAGCATTACTCATACAAGATGCTTTTCTCTGTACAAGTTCTTTTCTTTGAGCTCGTGTAAGAAGCACAAGGATATATTAAAAATTTAACCTTACATTTTCTTTACTTATTGTACACAAGAGCGTTATCTCCAGGTTAAATGAGTTACAGCAGAAAACAGAAATACAAATAAAGTATGCATTCTTGCTTATATTTACATTACTACATTGTTGTGACAAAAGTTTTGTTAGCAAAGAACATTAAATCAGTTAAACATGCAAACGTTTTACTGAATTTTTAAAGCACGGTTGATTATGGGAATAAAATAGATTCAAAAGAATGTAGAATATTTACTTTAATACTTGCAAGAAGAATACTGAGTAAGAAATGTCATACATAAACACAAAAGGCTGCTTGTCTGAATTTTTCTTTTGCAAAGACAGATTCTTAATACGGAAACAGGCCACGACTCACGGTGTTTAATATAGGTTAATTAAAATAGAGAAAGGCATTTTCTGATATTTAAGTGCAGGTCAAGCTGCTGTTGGTCTCTGTGCGGATCCCCCCTTCAAGCTGCAGCTGGAGAGATCCGTGGCTGGGGTCCCTGTTCGTTTCACCCGGGGTGCACGGCAGGCGGGGGTCGGCTGTCTGGACCAGAAACACTTTGCAGGTCACTGACTCCACCCTCACCTCACACCAGGCAGGGAAGTCCACCGGTCGATGCACCCTGCAAAGTATTAGACACAGGATTCCTTACACTGCATGTTTTTAATGTGTGTGTTGTTGAAAAGTGCAGAAAAAAGTAGCTATAAACCATTACAGTGTGCTCTCAATACAGTTCATATCAACCTGCTTGTTAAAGCCTGTATTTGTTTGAAAAAAATTAAAACTTTTCATATGAAGATAGATTATTTCATGTATTCTAAACATCTAAAGCTGTATTCTAGGTCAGCAGTGTTTTTTTTGTGTTTTTTCTAAATGAAAGGTACGGCTCCCCACCCAGGGCACCATTACTAACGAGTGGCTGCACAAGCACACACAAAAAAGTATAATTTAAATGTTAGTTACTCCTGTGATCTCTAATTCGATTCGTTTTCATTTTCCACTAATGGGGCGAGTGTAAGATAACGTAAAAAAAAATACAGCGTGGCTTCTCACTGCAGACGGGTAAATGGCATAGATGAAGCAGTGTGGCTCATAGTTTATTTGTAGTAAAAAAAAATCAATAGATCAATTAATTAAAAAGTAAAAATTTAGACTGATCAAAGTTGCAATTAATTATTGTTCCCTTATCAAAGATTTCTAATTTTCTAAATGTGTTAATTTTCATTAATCATGACACGCATATATATATATATATATATATGTGTCATGATTTTTCTAAATTCAGATTACATATTAACAATCTAATAAAAATCATTGAGACAATGTGAAAGAACAATGTTTGATCATTTTTGTTACTTTTAGTTAAAAAAAAAAAACATAAAAAAATACACTCTTCAAACTAATTTTCATCCTTACTGATCATAATTTTGCTCTTTGGATCATTTATCTTAAGGTGATGACATAAGAAGGCCTCTTTACCATCACCCTAATCTTCAGGTTCACAGAGTTGAGTCTCTGTGCCGCTCCGTAGCCTTAATGTTAAACGGAAGTGTGTTGGCGTAAGGAAAATATTACTGTAACGTATGTCTGCCAGGGGTCTGAGTACCTCCGCTGTTGCATATGGACCGTGTGCATCTGGACACCGAGCGATTCTGGGTGTTTGTGTTACTCACGTCTCACAGCAACCGACTCCAACGGGGTGCAAACAGGTGCACTGCATGCAGGCGTTATCCATCCAGGTCTCCCCCAGGGCGTACCGCCTCCCCTCGAACTCGCACAGAGCTGGGACGACACACGGAAAAACCACAGCTCAGACCGTTTTAAAAAATAAAAGCATTCATTTAGATAAAAAAGGATTTCTCACCTCTGGAGTTGAAGTGGCACTCAAGAGGCGCTGCGGAGGCACCGCTGGCCCAGAGCAGAAGAAACCCTGCGGCAGCGACCGTCCAGTTAACCACGGCGAGCTCCATCTTCATCTTCCCCCGATTCCTCGTCTCCGTATGTTCCCTCGCTTATACATCCGGAGGCTTTAAGTCCGTGCCGTGGAGGTGTGGTCGCCATGTGGCCCGAGGCCCTGGCTGTGGAAAGTGGCGCCATCCATCAGGAATGAGGAGGTCCTGTTGTTTGGAGTGGAGTGGGGTGGAGGGGTTGGACAGAAGTGAATCCTGTATCTTTTCATGGGTTTGGCACCTCAGAGATGCTCTCGCTGCGCTTCGGCAGGCATGAAAGTCAGAAAGTGATAGAAACAATGACACATCCATGTGGTGACTAAGCAATGGAGGGGCAGAGGAGAGGTGGGCTGGAGGACAATGAGAGAGAGGCCCTAGGAGGAGGAGATGCAGTGGGATTGGATGTATTTACTGTTATTCTTCGCCCCTTTTCTAGTTTAGAACTGATCAGAAAGCCGTCGCTATTTCAAGCAGTCTAAATGTTAGGCTATAGTCAGAAAAGACGTGCAAGGCCATAACGTCATGGCCACTCAATGCTAAAGGTCTTTAAACTGAGACTCCAGTAGATCTCTGGATGTGATCTACTGGCGATCAGACATGTCTTAAACATGTTGCTGAAACCTTAAAATCTTCTTACAATCTACAATAATAAAATTTGAAGATCTGGTGGAATTTAAAATGGCTCAAATTTAGTGTAAGGCATCAAATAAACGCATATGAGTCTGTGTGGGTATGAATGTAACACATGTAAACATACGTAACCCTAAACCCAGATACAATGGAAAATTAATAACTGATGTTTTTTTATTATTTATTAATGCGGGTCCATCTGAAAATATGGTATGAGTTTATGGGAGTTCATAAGTTTCTAACTCCTTCCTACTCCTTTTCAAGCTTAATGATACAAAATACATGTATCTTTTTGCATTCCTTGTCCATGTGTGCTATTTTATACTGCTATCATGTTCAAAATAAATAAATAAATAAACCATTTTGAACCATTTATCTGCATGGTTTCCCAATAGAACATTGTCTGAACCATAACACCTAAACCACCAGCTTGTCTTCTTCCTACTGGGTATTTTTGACTCTTTCCCTTATTATCAACAAGGATCTCCACACTTACAGCTTCAAATAGAAGTTTACAAACAGTCCTCACAACCATGAGGAATTTAATCATGGTTTAATCATGGAATTTAATCTTCTATTGTGTTTTTAATGATTTGACCAATTGAAACTGAAATAAAGAAAGTTTATCTGCGTTGCTATAGTAACCTATCATGTTATTTAACAGCAACTATGTAAAACAAAGTGCAACATCAAAATATTTGAAACTCGTAAATAGGACTTTCCAGAAGTTTTTCTCAGTTTTTGGCACGTATGGATGCACTGTAAAAATTTAACATCAAAACCTGTTGTGCTTTTATTGTTTACCACTAATATAAATGTGTGCATTTCTTGCAGGGATTAAGCTTTTAGCCTCTTGTCTCAGTATCAAAACATAAGGGCTGCAAAGCGTTTGTTAACAGATCTAAATAAACTTGGTACCGTCTTTGTTTTTCACAGAAAACAAGTCGAGATGTCAGCAGTCGGCATGTTGTCATCTGACCTGATTTTACGGTGATCTGAAACATGATTAAACTTGTTTACCATCTGTGGACAGAGCTCAAGATCAGAGGAAAAATCCACCCAGATCTTTCACGAGCGGCCCCGGGGCCTCGTAACCTTCCCTCTTCTCTGACACCTCCGACATATTGATGGGACCCTCCGATGATGGCCATGGGAATTTTTTCATCCGCTTGATGTCTTTGACTCAAAGTTCCCTCTTCCATTATGGGCAAGTCTTATGGACCAGCAGGAGCTCTTTTTTATTTCATCCAATAAAGCTGAAGAAGAATTCACACTCCTCATGTTCAAACTTGGGTGGTACCGGGCTCTTTGGAGATTGCGGGTCACTTCAAACGTGTCGACTCAGAGCTCACACCCTGAGTCGTCCAGTGTGCTGCGGTCTGCGATGAGAAGGGCGGATGTTTCAAAACTGAAGATGAGGATTTTCCTGTCCTGTCTTCACACTTCATGGACATGCACTTCATTGCATGTCCATGAAGGGAGATGATCATACGATCGCATTTTAACTGGGGGGAAACTTTGAAAGTGCCCGTGGCTTTCATCATGACTTCATCTTTGGAATAAAAACTAGTTGCACTGATTGAACTTCATCCTGAAAAACTAGGAAAAACATTTTGGTCAATGTTATGCCATAAATATATTGCATCAGATGCATGTATTTGTATGCTTTTCTCGATTTTATTTTATTTTATTTTTTGCATTTTCTCCCCCCATTTTTGCCCAATAAAAGATAAATCAATGCATCAATGTCCAGGAACTATCTATCAATTATATTTTATTTCAAGCTGTTGGTTGTGTATTTTAAGATCATTAACTCATCACTACACAGACTGACTGTTTCAGCATTAGTTAAATGCTTCTCTGGGTTCAGATCTGGACTTTGCAGATATTGTTTTGGGTCAGTGAAAGACGGCCATGTTTGCAGACGGGTCAGTCCTCTCAGATCGTCTGAGAAGTAACTGATAATGCAGCGGGCATATGCCATCCACTTCACTTCCGTCTCATTTTCTGTGTGTTTTGATGGTAATATTTACCTCAGATCGTAAACATTTCCAACCTTTTGCTGCAGTTTTGTCTTTTTCATTTGGGTGGATTTCAGTTACATCTGTTGGATGTGAACATTTTGAATCATTATTCTCTACAGGCAGCGATCTTTTAGCTCCTTTTCGCATATTTTTTTAAAATAAAAAAAATATGCTTCTCTTTGTGAGATCATTTGATAAAATATGCTTACTTAACGTTCACAACAATGTTGACATGTGTTTGGTGCTAGGGCGGCGTACGGGTCAGTCCTGGAAACCATAACTGCTACTCCTGGACAAAATTAAACTTAGAAATTTATTGTGCACCATCTGGCAAATGCATTATAATGATTACAATTTATATCTTGAATGTTTAATAGCGAGGAAATTTAATGACTGGACTTCCTGCCCCGGGAGCATTTACATCGGGGTATCATGCTCCTTGCCTAAGGTTCTGGATTTTGTACACTTTTTGACACAGAAGTCTGAATTCAGTTATTTGTATGGGTGGGTGGTGCTTTCTGCAGTATAATGTAAATGCTACATTGCCCCTGCAGGCTTGTATATCTTTGGAAAATGACGTTAGGGGAGAAATGATTCAGATTATCCCATTGCATTATAATGTTTCCTCTCCACAGTATAATGGTAGTGACCCTGATAGGTTCCTCAAACAGAGGGTATCCCTTTGGATCTCTACCCTTTAAACCTTTGCTCCAAAGGGACTGAAGCATGAGTTATTTCTGAATGTGATTATTTTTGTTAAATAAATCTTTTGACACCTAAATAGAGATAAGCTTTAAGAGAAGTGCTAATGTTATGTTGCTTAGAAACATTTGTAAGTTACAATCCTCCTCTTTAAATATGTCACTTGGATGTACCTCCACTGACCTAATATAATGTGGAAGTAACTCGAACCACATCATGTCAGACCTGTGAAACTTTGGTGTTTACTGTCTTTTAGGGCTTTGGACAATAAAAGCTGAGAGTGGAATGATAATGACCAACAAAGATATTTGCTGGGAAGATTTGAATGCCCTAAAATTACAACTGACTGTGACTTCATTATCCAACACTCATTTAATAAATAGAAAATGTTTAGTTGTTGGTAAAAAAATAAAATAAATAATAATAATAAAAAAAGATGTGAAAATTAACAGTATATGTTTTCAGATTAAACAATATTTGTGCATGTTTATTTAAAAATTCCCTGTTATGTGAAATAGTATATTTTCACATAGCATATTTCCATAGTGGATTCTGATTAATATATATATATATATATATATATATATATATATATATATATATATATATATATATATATATATATATATATAGGTATGCATGTATGTATGAAGCGGTTTTATGTTTTTATCTCTGTGTGTTAAAGTATCTACAATACTTTAGCACATAGCATTGTAGGATCAAGTATTGTAGATCCCTGATATATTTTTGTACACTGTACCTTTAACTATGAATGCTTGAAGCTCCACTTCAGACCGAAATAATCAATCCAAGACTCAACGATCGCTTCCATGGGCTTCCTGGTCTTGCCGTATCGACATTCTACTACTCTGACCTGACGGGAAATTTCGGTTTCTGCTGTGTAGCTACTAAAAACCTAAAATCATGCCCGGTCAGACTGTAGCTATACTAGCGTCTTAGCAGTGACTACAAACATTAATTTATCATTTTTAAACAGTTTACAGTCTGATAAAGCCTTCGGTTCCGTTGCCCGGCTTCTATCCGGTCTCTGTGGAGTGTTTCTGCGCCGAGCCGAGGCCTTGTTGTCGCAATAGTCTTCCACACACACACAAAAAAAAAAACGTCCGGAGATTTTAATGTTGAAGTCGTCCGGTTTGGGAGTAAAATTTAGTGTTTTTTCCTTCGGAAGATGGACACAGACAAGTTTAACTATGTCTACAGCTGTGACATGGACATCAATGTTCAACTGAAGATGTGAGTTGGCTGCTGAAGCCGTGTGTTTTGATGAGTCTATGGAACTACTTTGTTCTGCGGTATGGGTCGGTGCAGCGTTTGACATCTTCCACTGAAGTGGGATTTTACCTTTTAAGCCCCTTCGAGTGCTAATTTATCATTTAACAGGTGATGAGAAGAGTTAAACTGTTTTAATTTGGTCTTCCTATGTCCTGTCAGGTCGTCGGTTTCTATTCATAGTGAGCCGCAGTGTTTTGGTTCGCTACATTGTGTCGGTCCTGTTTATGACGAGAATTAATAAAGTCTTACATAAAGTCAGCGAAAAGTATTGAAATTAATCCACTTGTACTTCCGTGACTGAGGGAGCGCGTGCCTTCTCGTTCTCCTCAGTGGTAATTTTGTGTCTTCATTGATACATTATGCTTATTTAACAGTAACACTTTAGTCATTCGTCCAGTTTTTCCCTTTTCAGCTGGTCAAATGGTGAACAATTAGGTTTTTTTTCTCTGCACGTCCCATGCATAAAAACGGAGAACTCCCACTTTCTTTCAGTCTTTAAACGCACCAACAAAATGAATGTTTTTTTGACTGTTTTTGTTCGTTAATGTTCAGGGAAATATGCTTCACATTTACTGGAATAATCTTAAACAGTCCCTTGTGGAATGCTTCATCTGGTTTTAATTTAATTTAAAAAAAAAAATAAAAGTAAGTGCATGCACTTGTATTGTGTTGCAAAGTAGCTCAAACTCTTGTTACAAGTTTTTAGATATATGACTAAGTCCACTCTAACATGAATATGCAACAAAGCTGAATCAGACAGCTGATTTGTCTCATCAGAAGTCAATTTCTAGAGGTGTGCAATACTGCATATTCTGCTGTCGATTAGATAGTAATTCAATACGAATCCAGTACCACCGATAATGATACTAATACATATAACCTAATATGATAATATGGCATTATCAAATTTCTGACCTTTAAGTGTTTTTTTCTTTTGAATTATTTTGGTAAAACTTAAGACAGGATTTAGATAAAGTGCACAGGTGTCCACAAAATGCGTTCACAGCATCTTTACATCATGTTCATGTTCATTTACATCATGAACGAATCAAATTTGGGTGCATTGTTTTCTCAAAAGACAAAGTGCAAAAAATGATTGTTTGAGAGCTAATCAAAGCTCGATGTCTTATATGGTAGAGCTGAGTAACTACTATACAAATTCAAGAGGGCATCTGTAACTAAAGTATTGATCTAATCACTTGAGTATCAACCTCATACTGACACCGAGTTGGTCTCGGAATCGACCGCCTCTATCTACAGAGTCCTGCTAACTCACCTAAAATTTGAAATTAAATCATTCAGAAAATGTACTCGCACCAGTAGTAAACTTTATACACTTTTGTTTTAGTCTGTGCTTCATCACAAAACTAACAAAAGAAAAGGAAATAATCAGATGCTTTTTAGCTGGGAAGAGGAATCATTACTGGATTAACAATGAGTTTGCCTTTCTTCTTCTACTTTTCTCCAACAGTGGTAGTTTGGAAGGAAAGCGAGAGCAGAAGAGCTACAAGGCGCTGCTGGAGGACCCGATGCTGCGGTTTTCCGGTCTGTACCAGGAGAACTGCTCGGACCTCTATGTCACCTGCCAGGTGTTTGCAGAGGGGAAACCTCTCGCTCTGCCTGTCCGCACCTCGTACAAAGCTTTCAGCACACGGTGGAAGTAAGAACACAATCGGGGGGGGGGGGTTTCTTCTAGATCTTGATCGTACTTTTCCTGTGATAACTACATTTTATCGACTTGTTTTTCTTCCAATACAGCTGGAACGAGTGGCTGCGGCTGCCGGTGAAGTACCCGGACCTTCCGCAGAGCGCCCAGGTCGCGCTCACTGTGTGGGACATCTATGGGCCCGGCAGAGCCGTTCCTGTTGGGGGAACCACAGTCACCTTGTTTGGCAAATATGGGTGAGTCTTCTGAGCCACAGCTATGCTTTGGTTGAGATAAATTGATAAAATTGAAACTAAAAGAACTACCAGTTACTTTTTGTTCTATGCGTGCATCAAAATTTGCACTTATAATTCTCTCCCTGTAACACCTCGGTAACTTCTGCCGCTGCTGTTTGCTCTAGCATGTTCCGACAGGGGATGCATGACCTTAAAGTTTGGCCAGGTGTGGAGGGGGACGGAGGGGAGCCCACCACCACACCAGGACGTACCAGCAGCAGCCTGTCTGAGGACCAGATGGGCAGATTGGCCAAGGTATGGACAGTAAACAAGGAGTGGGGATGATGGTGTGTATTATTTACAATGTGGCATGGTAGAGGATGGAAGGCAAATGGGAAAGCGTGGGATGTGAAGCTGTTTCTAAAGCGTCATTTGTTCCAGGGTCCCGATCTGGAGGTACTCAGTGATGTGAGTACGAATGGAAGAGCTGCCAATGCACTGTGCGTGCGTGCGCGTGCGTGTGCGTGTGTGTGTGTGTGTGTGTGTGTGTAAGCCTCGGTCAAAATATGTTTGTATACAAATCTTGCAGCTGGTCTCTGTTTAGTTTGAAGTCTTCTGTGTGGGAAACTAAACACATTTTGTCCCAGTTTTTCAGTGTGAACACGTTTGTGTCCAGGTGTGTGTGGCTGTGTTCCTGAAAGCGTCACATGCACACGCACGCGCGTGTGTTTGTTTTTAAGTTTTCTGCTGTTTCTATACACTTATGTGTTGTAAGGGGTGTGTGCATGCATTTCATTTTTATGAAATCACTAAGGTTTACATAATTACCTAGACTGGATCTAACCTTGGATTTCTAATTTCCAAAAACGCACAAATTCCTGTTTATGGTAGGAATATACTGGGGTAGCAGCTGGAATCAGGTTGATCGACCATAATCAGTGACCGACTGTTTGGAAATTCAAGTGTACAATCTTTTTTCAGACCAGCAAACCCACCACATCGAATCTTGTTCAGGTTAACAACAAAACGCTCTTCGCAGTAGACGCTGTGATTGAATGGCATTAAATATTTCAGTAGGTATGGGCAAATGCATTGTTTATTGTTCCCAAGAGAGACTGATCAAAAGCTGCTTGGGATTGTTGCTTTCTCAATGTTGCTGGTTTTAACAACTTAGTCTTATCTAAAGAATTGTGTTTGGCAGCTACCTTGCTTTAAGGTGCAAGCTTTAATTCCAGCTGCTGAACATGTTTGTGCAGGAATGTTGGACTGGCTGCTGGCCTCGAGTTTGTGCATGATTGTGGCAGCTCACCAGTTGCTATCCTGCAAGTGGTTCCACTACAACAGCAGCAAACAATCAATGTCTTTTATCATTTTGACGTCTTTTTACCCTCTTTCTCTGTGTCTTTGCTTCGCATCTCCATCCAGCTGACCAAGGCTCACCGGCAGGGCCACATGGTGAAGGTGGACTGGCTAGACCGGCTAACCTTCAGAGAGATTGAGATGATCAACGAGGTGAGATGATCTGGCCTAATTCTGTCTCCAATCTGAGGGATATTCGTGTATGTAAAATTTGTAAAATTTTACCCTTTTTGAGCAACACTATAGAAAAAAAAAAGTTTTAAACCATTACTAGTTTCGTCAACTTTTCTTCCAAGTAATGTTGATCTGTATTTGTTCAGAAAAATTCATGAAAAATGTCAAAAAGTTTCTGTAAACTTTTGTTGCTTTTCCACTCTGTTTTCGGCCAGTCGTTTTACCGCTATGCAAAACTTAGGAAAGAAGCTGAAATTAATGGCTTAAAGAAGAAGGGATTATATGTAGACAAAAGGCATATAGGTGAATTATCCTTTCTTTGATTGTCTGTAAAGCAAGTGTAGTTTTATCGGTCAAATTGAGCCCCTACAGTCTGGAAATGTATGTTTATATTATTAAATTAGATTCATTTTCCAGGTCTGAATAAGGATGGAAAATAAAAATGAGACCAGAGAAAAATAATTGTATTTCCATATTTTTATGGCCATTGGATTGGAAATTTTTAACCACAAAAGTTGGTATAATTGGGAGGAATATGTAGGAATATGTTGTATATTTGTTTTTTTTATATACAGATTTAGTAAAATAAGTGGACAGAGTTCCCAAAGATCAGACTTAAAACAGTTTCTTTGCTCGGTTGTCTGTTAGGTATGAACACAATACTGGATCAACTCTTTAGCAAAGCATCATTATTCAAGGTTTCTCCCAGAAAACCTACCAAGCCTGGTGGTTGGTTGTGAGGACAGTCATTCATCCAGCGGCCCGTCGTGTTTTTGAGTTTAAAAATGTTTAAAGTTGACAGAAAATTTGAAAATACCACTTGATAATTATGTATTATTGGTAGATTAATATTTGAACACCAACTATAAAATCTTAAAAAATGGACACATTTTAAAAAGACTTAAATAAATAAGCAACGTTATGCCTGGTGGGGACACAAGGAAAGCCTTTGCTTACAATACACAGGGGGAAGCCCTGTTGTTTTTTTTTTTTGTGTCAGACTGATTTATAGTTATATGGCTTAACACAGACAGAAAAAAAACAACATTCCTCCGAAAATGGCTCAGTAACTGATCGAAAAATGAAAGAAAATTGTAAAGGACAATGTTTACGGACATTCAGAAAACCTGGAGAAAACGTTGACTGTGATTAGTTTGAAAGATTACATGAAGTTCTCAGTTCTTGGGAACTAAAAGTTCCCAATGGTTTGTGCAGACCATTGGGAACTAATGGTCTGCACTGAAGGTGGGGACGTTTCCACTTCTTTCTAGTCATTTTCTCTTATAAACCTGTCACAATACGCAATAACTCAATAGAGGGACGGCTCCTGACTTGCACAGGTCTTTAAATTTAGAGAAATAAATTTGTGTTTCTGCAGAGCGAGAAGCGCAGCTCGAACTTCATGTACCTCATGGTGGAGTTTCCTCGTGTCAAGACAAATGACAAGGAGTACAGCATCGTGTACTACGAAAAGGTTAGCTTCACCTTCTTAACATCCATCTCGCGCAGCATCGAGCTGTGCTTTTTGTGCTGCTGAATCAGCTGATGGACGCTTCGTCTCTGTACAGGATGGAGACGAAGCGTCTCCCGCTCTGACCAGCAGCGACATCGTCAAAGTCCCCGACCCGCACTTAGGGATGGTGAGATCAGATTTATGGAATCTCTGCAGTTGTCAATAAACTCTAAAAGAACATTTCATTCAACAAGATTTTAACAATAAATGCTGGTTTTGCTGGATCCTCCTCCTCTCAGGAGAACCTGGTGGAGAGCAAGCACCACAAACTGGCTCGCAGCCTCCGCAGCGGGCCCTCGGACCACGACCTGAAGCCCAACGCCGCCACGCGGGATCAGCTCAACGTAAGAAAACAGCCGTTTTCATTGTTACGATTTCAGAAGGATGAAGCTGAACAGTAAGCGAATGTTTGGACATCACCTACAGATCATCGTGAGCTACCCTCCAACCAAGCAGCTGAGCTCTGAAGAGCAGGACCTGGTGTGGAAGTTCAGATACTACCTCACCACTCAGGAGAAGGTGGGGATGTTTCTCCTTCTTTCTAGTCATTCTCTCTTATAAACCTGTCACAATACACAATAAATCAACAAATTGCTTGATGAATGAAAATAAGGTAGATAAACAGTCATTAAAGAGATGCTCCCCTTTAATGTGATTGAAAATTTGGCATTTTGAGAAACGCTGCAAACATTTGACACCCAGTACAAAGTAGTTGGTTTGCACTATCTGCCGCATCTGCTTCTGTTTTCCCTGTCAAAGCTGAATTATTAATTATAGAGACTTTATAATCCATTTTAATTATTGTTGTTTGGTTTATATATTTTGGATGTTAAAATGTTTTCCAGTTCCAGTGTTAAATATTCTTTAGAAATTAAAGTTTTTGGGGTTTTTTTAATCTTTGAAAGGTGTACCTGCATTACTATGATATTATTATCATTATAATAGTTGAAAATGGCCACAAAATGACAATATTATTCTTAATAGCAATCATTTCTGTGGCAATTGATCGTCCAGCAGAATTTGTCGACAGACTTTTCTCCTTATGGCAGCTGTTGTCCATAATTTGACACCTTCTCTCTTCCTCTGGCTTCAGGCTCTGGCAAAGTTTCTGAAATGTGTGAACTGGGATCTGCCCCAGGAGGCCAAACAGGCCCTGGAGCTGCTGGGCAAGTGGAGGCCCATGGACGTGGAGGACTCCCTGGAGCTGCTGTCTTCCCATTTCACCAACCCCACAGTGAGGCGCTACGCTGTGGCACGTCTTCAGCAGGCTGATGACGAGGTACCGCCAGATATTGACCCCGACGGCACAAAACCCTGAAAGTAACTGACCTTAGGAGCAGAATCTCCCACTGAAACATTATTGAACTCCAACCTTTATTTTAAGTACATTGTCTCAGTTATTGGCACCTCCTAACGTACAGAATATCTACTTACTAGTCTTTTAAAGTCAGTCAGAGCATCTGGGGATTTGTGATTAGTAAAGCATGACTTCCTGTTTCCCTCGGTAAATACATCGCATGACCCAGATCCCCATTTCTCTTAGTCATTCTTTGAAACTGAGAGAGAGCTTCCTATTTCAGTCGGCCAAATGTGTGTTAAAAATAGCCAGAAGAAAACAACTTTTCACCAAAAAGCTCTAAGCAGCTGAAGCTGTGAGCCTCACTTTGGCCTTATTCGCTTTATTTAGCCTCGGTTCACAGTGAGGAGGGGGATTTGGATTTGGGAGGTAAAAAAAAGCTCACAAATTATCATCTTCAAATAAACCATCTATATCCCAGCTGTTTGTTTAGGAGTAAAAGTCCTTTACTTCCTAGGTGAGAACCAGAATGCAGTACAAAAACATTCCGATCTTAGTATAGTACAATCAAGCTAATGCTAATTGGGGAAAAACTATCGAAGAAAGTCCAGCAGATTGCATTGGGTAAATGATTTTGGATCCATTCCTCCTCCTGTCTGCGGATCTGCTCACAGAGAGGAACCGCTCAATTTTAAAACGGTCCAAAACCTTTAGCCAAATCAGCCCAGAAATGGTTCCTGAGATACACAGTCAGGCATGCCTGCCCTTTGACCTTAACTCTATTGAGAACTAGAGCTGAAGAAGAAAAGCGTCTTTCTCAGGAAGGTCGGGGAGTCGGGGCATCCTTAAAGAGTCTTATAAGATCTTAACTTTATCTAAAACGAAGGCCAGAATGTTTTCAATTCAATAAGAAAATGCAAGTTGGACTTAAATACATTAATTTCAGGACTATTTGATGTGTTTTTTTACTTGAGAGACATTTCTGTCAGTTAATAGGTGTTGGATCTCTTTCTGTGACCTGAGATTGTTGAAGCTACCAGCAGCTAGCTGTTAATACACCCTCAGTAACTAGCTAGCTTGCTAGCGTTTTTTTTTTTTTACCTCTATACTGGTCTTGATTATACTGCAGTAAGTTCCCCCAGCCCTCCCCTATATTTATAGTATTTCCAGCCTTAAATTTAATTCAAAGTGGCATTACAAATGTCTGTAAATAGTCTTAAATGTTACTTGCTACAACCTGCAGTTACTCTGACGGTGCTGATCCTTGTCTGTCCTCTCGTCCCTGCAGGACCTGCTGATGTACCTCCTCCAGCTGGTGCAGGCGCTCAAATACGAGAACTTCAACGACATCCAGGGAGGCTTGGAGCCAGGCAGCAAGAGAGACAGCCAGGGACTTTCAGATGACTCCACGCTGGACAGGTCAGAGCAACATCAGCAGAGCCGCCCCCTGGCTGCACATCACATGCAAGCCGCAGCGACAGGCATGAGCTGAAGGGGGCTGTTCTCTGGAATCAAGGGGTAGAAATGTCAGCAGGTGATCTAAATTTACCCCCAGACACGCCGATTTGCAACGTTTGATTATTTCTGTTTCAGGAGGCGTTGAAAACGCTTTGGTTGTTAGGATTTCACTGGCAGCCGCGCAGCTGAGGCTGTTGGCTCAGCGCAGACATGCAGCGGCCGCACTGACTTCAGTGACGTGTGATAAAATGGCCGTTAACATAATTTGTGCTTTAACTGCTATATTTACACTGCAAAAACACAATAGCTTACCAAGTATTTTTGGTCCAGTTTCTAGTTAATTTAGTCTTATTTCAAATGTACTAACTTGCACATAAATTATAAGCAAGACATAAGAGCTTGTTTTAAGTCAATAATTTATTAATGTTACTAATGAAAAGTACTAGTTATAACGGAAATAATCTGCCAATGAACCAATACATTTTTCCCATATTATAAGTTAAAATAATATGTTCCTCTGGCAGATTATTTCACTTATAAATAATTTTTTTATGAATATTAATGGATTTGTGACTTAAAACAAGCTCAAATATCATACTAAAAAGTTACTTGTCAGTTAGTTTTGTCTCATTTAAGGTGAACTAAGATATTTGCACAAAAAACTAGAACAAAAATACTTGGCAAGATTAGGCCTGTCACTATAACAAGTTTTACTGGATGATAAATGGTCCCTGAAATCTTTTCAATAAGTGATAATATTGGTGTTTTGAAACCATTTTCAAGTAATATACTGATATTGGCACAACAACGCAAGTTTGTCTCTCATAGAATCAATCTTTAATTTTGTGAAAAACACTTAACACTGGAAGGTTTTTTAAATAATCAAAATAAATACAAAAAACAATAAATAAAAGGCAAGTAAGAATAGAAATGATTGAGCTAATTTAATTTATTTACTGGTTTATTGTTTACTGCGACAGGATTCGGTCAGGATTTTGTGTTTTTACGGTGTAGCTGGGATTTTATGTTTATCGTTTCTGTCTCAGTTCTCAGATCCTGTCGGTTCCGTCCGGTTCGTCCTCCACCCCCCAGCAGAAAGGCAAGGAAGGAGCGGACAGCGAGACTCTGGAGGTGATAAAACCGCCCCAAAAACAACTGAGCATCAACGAAAACACGCAAGAATGACATTATAAATGGTCACGATCATAAATTTTAGTTTGTGCTTCATTTACTTTATTTATTTAGCAAGACTTGTGCACCTTTCTCATATCGCGAGCCTGCAAGAACGCTACGCTCGCCAATTACTTGTACTGGTGAGCAACAGCCGTCCAGAACAACAGCAGCAGCATTTCCCTGGGACACGATGGTCTAAACTCGACTTGTTTCTCTCCCAGGTACGTGATTGTGGAGTGTGAGGATCAGGACACGAAGCAGAGGGATCCCAAAACTCACGAGATGTACCTGAACGTCATGAGGCGGTTCAGCCAGGCGCTGCTCAAGGTGAGTGTTTTCCTGAACAGATTTAAGTTCTGTTCTCAAACAAGACTCAAGCAAGTTGAGCTGTTTCTTCTTCTTCTTCTCTCTCCTCACCGCAGGGCGATAAGAGTGTGAGGGTGATGCGGTCGCTTTTGGCCGCCCAGCAGACCTTCGTGGACAGGCTGGTGCAGCTTATGAAGGCCGTCCAGAGGGAGAGCGGGAACCGCAAGAAGAAGGTAACAATAGCGTCGTTTTAGTAGTAGATTATTCTGCCAGCTAATCGATTGATCCAGTTTTAAAGAGTGGTCACGTGACGTTCTGCTGATTTTTCATTCAGCAACTTGAGTCGTTTTCACACGATATTAGAAATGCATTGAAATATGCGAATAAACAACTAATTCACTTGAGGAGTTCTGGGTCGAACATATTTACAGTCAACGACTTCTTTTTTTTTTTATCTTTAATGAAAAATGTGTTTATTTTTTGCACAGTTTTAGTAACGTACAGAGTTACTACTCTGTGTGCGTTCTTCCAGCAAATTGCCTCTTTTTAGGCCTGCATAATCCAATCAACGATGACTCGATTACTGTATTGGTCGACACTTATTTCAGAAATCGATTAATATGATTACTTGCTTTCAGCCCTGAACTTCAGTTTAATGAAGCGCCTTTATTCTTTCCGAATTCTCCGCAGACGGAGCGGCTGCAGGCTCTGTTGGCCGACAACGAGAAGGTCAACCTCTCGGACATCGAGCCGATTCCTCTTCCTCTGGAGCCTCAGATCAGGATCAGAGGGATCGTCCCGGAGACGGCGACGCTCTTTAAGGTTTTCCGCTGCTTAAATCCTCCTCTGATCACGTGTCTGTCTGCCTTCGAAAGCAAATGATTGTCTCTGCCAAAGGACAAGTTGAGATTTAAAAGAATCGCTCCGATGTTGGAAGTGCCTGTCTCTGTCTCACTCTGTCTGCGTTCTGTCTCACTCTGTCTGCGTTCTGTCTCACTCTGTCTGGGTTCTGTCTCAGAGCGCTCTGATGCCGGCCAAGCTGATCTTCAAAACCGAGGACGGAGCCATGTACCCCGTCATCTTCAAACACGGAGACGACCTGAGACAGGACCAGCTCATCCTGCAGATCATCTCGCTCATGGACAAAGTAAGATCTGCTTGAAATCCTCTCTACGGTAGTTTGCTTTCAATTTGATTTGAATGCATCTGTAAAATAAATAATAAAGTAGCTTGGAATAAGAACTGAAACCTGTAAGGATGGGATTCTGATATGTCATGCTCATGTATACATGCATAACACTTCTTGGCAAGCTGGTAATTAAATTTAACCTGTAATTCTTGAGGATTTCTTTGTGTTTTTGTGTTCAGCTCTTAAGGAAAGAGAACTTGGACCTGAAACTGACTCCATATAAGGTTCTGGCCACCAGCACCAAACACGGTGAGCAATAATTTCCTCTTATTCCTCTGGAGTTCAGGCAAAACTAGGTTATTATTGTTACAGAAGAGTTTGTACATCTGGTATCAGAATATTAAATTATTCTGATACTGGATTTAATCCAAGTCTGGGAGATAAATCAGTTTTGCAGATTACAGATCTGCAGATTAAATCTTTTGGAAAATTACATCTTTTTTTTTTTTTTTTTTTTTTTTTCCACCAATGCAATACAACCAATTTGTTTTATTCTATTATTCTCTGGTTTTCATACAGTGATGTCAACATTCTGTTGTCTATTTGGACTTTGAATTCAGGTCAGCTCTATCATGGAGTATTAGGGCAAGTCTACAATTTTTTTTATCTTACCAGAATAAACCGTAAATTTATGAGAACTCCAGCACAAAAAATAACAACAAATTAAAATGAGGAATGTTGAGCATATTGTGAAGCTGGTATAAGTTTTACTGTAAAGAAATGCTTTGTCTTTCAACACATCAGCATCAAATTATCATCAGTATCAGGACTTTACAATGATTGAACAAATGAATGTGTATTTCATAAAAGAACCACTGTTGAAGCTTTTTTGTCTTGATAAAATGACTTCTTGTAATTTTAAAATTGTTCCAGTAAGATTGCATCTTTATTCTGTTAATATTACTAGTTATTACTTAAAAATTCTGGGGGATGATTAAAATAAAATATGGTTTATGACAAGATTTTCTGTCAATTTTAATTTTTCAAAATACTAAAATCAGATCTGATATAGAAAAAAAAATAAAATAAAATTGGGAGATATTATTTTCAAAATGACCAAAGTCGCGCGTTATTGTTCCAGGTTACATGCAGTTCGTCCAGTCCGTTCCTGTTGCCGAGGTTTTGGCCACTGAGGGCAACATCCAGGTGAGCTGGTTCAACCGCGGCGGTAGGCGAGGTACGAGTGCAAACAATGATCCGATCCGTTCTCATTGACGCAGAGCTTCTTCAGGAAGCACGCGCCGAGCGAAAAGGGCCCCTACGGCATCAGCTCCGAGGTGATGGACACCTACGTTAAGAGCTGCGGTGAGACTCTCGGCATGCTGCAGCTTTAAGTAAAACAAATAACCAGCTGAACTCGGCAGCGTATTGAACACCTGTCTTTCTGCTCCTCCAGCTGGTTACTGCGTCATCACATATATCCTGGGAGTTGGAGACAGACACCTGGACAACCTGTTGCTGACAAAAACTGGTGAGGGGGAAATTTGTCTGTGAAGCCAGGCCGCCTCAACAATCCCAGGTTCAGGATTTTTTTATTTCATCAAGTTTATCCTCACTCTCGCTCTTCCAGGGAAGCTCTTCCACATAGACTTTGGCTACATCCTGGGTCGAGACCCCAAGCCGCTGCCGCCGCCCATGAAGCTGAGCAAAGAGATGGTGGAGGGCATGGGGGGGACGCAGAGCGAGCAGTACCAGGAGTTCAGGAAGCAGTGCTACACCGCCTTCCTCCACCTCAGGAGGTACTAATATTTATCCCAAACTCTGAGTGTAGGCAAAAACCAGACATTTATTTCAACAGTCGGGTTTACTGTTGTGTTTGAGGGATTATTAATATGCTAATGTGGGTTAAAAGTGTTCACCGTGGAGATCGGATCAGTTTGTGAAAGTCTTTCACTTATTTTCTCAGGTACTCCAACCTGATCCTGAATCTTTTTTCCCTTATGGTGGATGCCAATATTCCTGACATCGCTCTGGAGCCTGACAAGACTGTTAAAAAGGTGACAAAAATACTTAAACTTTAACAAAAAAATATAGATAACGAATGAGGAGGATGAAAAGAAATGGGTACGTGTTGTTTGTTTTTTTGTTTTTTTTTCTTAATTTCACTATTTATTTTCGGATGGACAGTCGTGATGGATTAATCGGTGCTTTGGGATCTGGTTTTACAGCCTAAACCTGCTTGAAGCGTCTGTGACTTAAAAAAACCCAACTAAAAACTTGATTAAATTCCCACTTTGATCTTCTAATCAAAGAATTCTAATTGCCGAAATCCAAATAAACAACCAAACAGTCTTAGATATATGTCACTTATATCATTATATGAAAATAATCACACAACATAGGAGTATTTGTTTTTGCACTTTATGCACAATGAAAGCCTGTCTCAAATTTACTTGGTGGATTTGAGTTTTATGGCTGGGTTTGCCTGATTGTGCATAAACAATTTAAACAATTGAAATTATTCTGAGAAAAAAAACCAAAACAGTATTCTGAGATTAAAGTCAGAGCTTTTTCTTTTTTTAGTGGCTTTAGTTGTGTGTCGACACGCTAACGTGTTGAAGTGATTGTTACTGAATGACGATGTTTCTGCACCTGGGCCTGTGGTTTGCATCCCACCTCATCGTGATAACTGTGATTCTGACGTTCCGCCAGGTGCAGGATAAGTTCAGACTGGACCTGTCGGACGAGGAGGCGGTTCACTACATGCAGAGCCTGATTGATGAGAGCGTGGGAGCTTTGTTCGCTGCTGTGGTCGAGCAGATACACAAATTTGCACAAGTAAGCCCACTCTACTAGCAGATGATCACCGTTTGTGCTGCTGAATGTTTTACTTTGCAGAAAATGATCCGAAAAATGTCAGCTTTCTTGTAAATCAGATGAGAGTGCAGTCCAACTCGACCTTCGTTTCTGTTCGTTCCAGTATTGGCGCAGATGAACAATGCAGACGACGGGCGACGTGAGGCCGATCTGGATGAAAGCTTTGCACCACAAATACACGATCATGAAGCTGTGGCCCGCCTGTGTGTTCACGAAGGAGGCAAGAGGAAACCCAGAGACACCGGTGGGGGTCAAAAAAGGCCAAGAATGCACTGCCAACCTTTACTGAAAGACGGCAAACCAAGGACATGTAAATCTTCTGTTTGCTCCTGTATATACGTTGTACAATAATTACGGAATGAATGAAACGTGAGGCCAAATAAAGAGACTGTTGCTACGACCGAGCGTGCCCGCGCCGTGTTTTCACTTGGAGCTGGTTGTATATTTTCCCGGCGGTGCGGCCCGAGCGGAGCTGCTGAGCAGCGTTTATGGTACGTAACGTGTTTGTGCTGACCCGTCTCTGGACGGTCATGCTGTCGATGCTGGGGGTAGGAACAAGCTGAGCTGTGAGGTTTGGTGAGTCACTGACAGAGTGACTAAGCATTTCCTGTTACAGAAGGCCAGAACTCACTGCTTTATATCAGCTTGTGAACAGTTTTTCTTTTTTTCTCTCTCTCTCTACCGGACTGTTGTTTAACATAAAACGTCCGTGTCGAAGTACTGAGGTGGGCGATATTTTTAGTTGCGCATCACTCCAGACTCCGGAAGATTTTAGTGAAGTTACAGAAATCCATATATTTTTAGATTCTAAAACTTGTGTCCATGGATACATGTTTGGATTAAAGTGCTGCACATATTGTTTTTTAGGAAATCTGGAAAATCAAAAGCTGCTGTTGGGGAAAAATAGCTCAGATTTTAGGAGTGTTTAAAAAGATACACATAACTCAGTTTTTTCCTTTTGAATCATGAACACCCAGGTTCATTTGTGACCTTTCTAATGTTAATTTGTTTATCTGTTCATAGGTAAAATGGCTCTCGCTGTCTATTCTGAGAGGCATCTGTGATTTTGTTTCTCTTCCCTTCTCGAACTTTTTTACATCGGGGTTGTTTTATGTTGCTTTTTGAGATCTTTTAGACTACTTCATGATGGAACAACGGGTTCATTTTGGGTGATTTCCTGATAAAATATGTTTTTTGTTTTTGTTTCAGGATTTTAGAGCAAAAAAAAGTAAAATGACTCCATTCTCAAAAAGAAAAAAGAAGTTTGACAGCAGTTTGTGTTTGATCCAAATTGATCAAACTGTTGTGCTACTTGACTAGCGTTTCAAGCTACTCATATATTTCACTTTTAGCTAGAAAATGCCTGCCAAGCTAAATAACTGCAGAAAATGTTTCTGCTATAAGCAGAAACCATAAAAAAGAAATGCAGTTCATAACTCCTAATGAGACTAACCAGAGCCTAACCCTGTTCTGGTTGCCAGTTTGAAAAGCACTGGAACATGCTAACTGCTATTAGCAGCACCAGCTAACAGGTTTATCTGTTTGCGTCTGACGAAAGGTTTATGTTAACTATGATGTGTGAAAATTATTTTTTGAGAGAGCAAGTAAGGAAAATAGACAGTTTGTAACTGCAGTTTTATACATTATATAATATGACGTAGGGCCATTTCAAAACAAATGTTACCAAAACTACCAAAAACGCTGCCATGCTAACGCTAATTAAAAGCACAATTTCCGTTCAAGTCGGAGATTTTATTCCAAATTGCGTATGTACGTCCTGCTTCTTGTCGTTGAACGCGTCAGGACTGTTGTGTAATCAGGTGTTGATGGAACCAGCCAGCTCTTCATGCTGGATTAATAAAACCCGATCCCACTGGTTCTGCTACGTCGGGCCCCCAGGTCTGTGTGTTCAAACGGTTCTGGAGGGCCAAACCCACAAAGAGCCTCAATGTTCTGGAAAGAATGCAACACCAGCAAAACAGGAGACAGAAAACGGACATGACAAGACGTTCTTTGTTTTCATGCAGGGGGCAACAGTGAGTCAGACGTGTCTCTAAAACAATAAATGATGGAAAAAAAAAAAAAGTCTGCTTTGTCATCTCTACGGCTGCTGAATGTGGTGGGGGGTTTAAACATGTTCATGCTTCTTGTTTTGAGATGATCGTGCTTTTGGACTTTAACTGGGCCTCAGCTCAGAGAGCGAACAGGGGAAAAACCACAACCAGATTTAGATTCTTCACTGAGCTGTGATTATGTACACACACACCACCCACCCACACCCCCCCCCCACACACACACGTTTGCGCAGCTATCTTTGCGGGGACTTTCCATTGATTTCCATTCATTTCTACAGCCTAAACCTTACCCTTGCCCTTATCTTAACCCTAACCATTACATACCTAACCCTAACCAAAACTCAATTCACACCTTAGTCCTAAATCTGACCCCTGACCCAAAAACAGCATTTTCCCTTGTGGGGACCAGGCTTCAGTCCCCACAAGGAGCATGTGTCAGGAAAATGGTCCCCACAAGGTATTAGAAACAAACGCACACACACAGACAGAGAGAGAGAGAGAAATTATTTTTGCCCCAGCAGTAAGTCTCCCTGTTGCTCGACTGTCACAAGAAACAGAGAAATATACCGACGCAGCTCTGATTGATACCCATGTTTGATATGTTGTGGGTAAATAAATATTAAAATTAACAATGAAAAGAAACCCAACTTGCCAGAATAGTCTCATTGATAAACTTTAATAGAAACTAAAAACACAAAATAGATTAAAAGATCTCAAACTGGAATACATCATCACCTGAAACATCTGGTCAAAAAAAAAAGAGAGAAAAACAAAATTCAAGAATAAATCACCAGACAGTTTCAGAGGCATTTTGAGATTTTCTCCACAAATGGAGAAATTACATCGAACAGAAACATCCGAAAGTGCATTTCTTTCTGACTTTCCTCCTGTGTTTGAACTTATTGATATGTCTCTTTAAAAATGAACTGCTTCTTACAACTGTTTTAAAATAGCTCTGGATTAGCGCTTCATTATTCTCTCTGGTTTAGATAACTCTTCATATTACAATGTTCTCTCAGAACTCCGATTTGAAAGAAAGAATAACATTCATCAGCAATTTCTGCCAACTTCATGAGCAAACATCTGTTTAATCATAGCCAGCATTTAACAAAATAAAACATGGGTTTAAGTGTTTTAAATATCAGAAACAAACAAATCTAAAGTCTGAACTAAAATAAAATCAGTGCGACGTTCATCTGGTTTATAAATGTGAAACGAGTCATTGTTGACCGTCTCAATTAAAACCTCTTCTGCTCATGGAGTTGTTTTAAATATTCATGCAGCTTCCACAGTAAAGTGAACCTAGAGTCTTGTCGTTGAAACACATTGAGTAGAGAATTTACAGTTGTACTTTCTGGACCAGAACCGGGCCACAGCAGCAAAGTCAACCAAATGGTTGAAGGCCTATGCAGTCCCAGACATTGACTTTGTTGTCCTTAGGCCACTTTGTAACTGATTTGGCAGAATTAGTGTGGGTCATTTTCCATTCTGAGGACCTAGAGGTCACCAAGAAAGTCTACGTTTTGCACTCTGCGTTCCACATTACTGGAAGAATAGGGCTATGAGACGTGGAGGAGCGAACCCACCTCCAAATTGCACAGAGGCTTGTTTTCTTCAGAAGAAAAAAGATTTACTCAGGAAGGCACTTTGTTCTGAAACCTCCATTATCTGCAACCTCTTATCTTTCTGATAAAAATCCTGAACCTGAATGAAGTCAAAGGTTTGCGCAGCAATAATTGTCGTTTGTGCTGCTGTCATTTTAAAGATGTTAATAAATGTTCCCTGATGTCATAAGAGGTCAACCAAGCCCCTAACTTTCTTCAAATCAGACAAAATTGGTGTCAATCCACTCAACTGACTTTGTACAGCAAAATGTTTTGTTTGTGCTGCTTCTGCTTTGAAGAAATTAGTGAAAGTCTCAAGGTCAACAGGTCAACCAGCCAACCCACGTCACCCAAATCTAATGAAATGGGCGTCAAATGTTTGTGCTACGTTTGCGCTGGCTTTGGTTCATTTGTGCTGCTGTCGTTCTAAAGATGTTGACTTAAAAACGTTTCCAGAAGTCATCAGAGGTCATTAGCGGTCAACCTCCGCTCAGTGCTTACAATCACAACGTCTAACAACTCAGCTACGTTTGTGCAGCAAACATTTTCATTTTTGCTGCGTTTGCTTTCGAAGATGTTGACGACCTGTGGAAAGTGTTTTATGAATGATAGCGGCACAAACAAAGTTTTTACTGCTCAAACGTTTGACACCAGTTCTGTTGGATTTGAAGATGGTCAAGAGGGCCGGGGGGCAACTTGACTCGTGTAAATCCTGGTTGTGTTTTCTCCTGATGCTGGAGGTGCATGAACCTTGTTCTTTTGTAGGAACTTTCCACAGAAAAAGCAGCTGTGGAAAACATTTCTGGCAAAGTCAGGAGACCAGGAGATTATGAGGTGTTCCTAATCCAGTGTGAAGCGAGCCTAACGAAGCAAAGTGAGGAAAACCGTTTTTAAAAGTCTCTGCGTTTCAGTTTTTGTCTGACGTCTCCACGTAGAAGTGGGACAAAGTGGGATTCCTCATGCCAGAGTCCAAGCCTGTTTTCTGCCTCTGTCCTCCATTGTGACAACATGCCACACCCCTGCTGGGATCATGATGTACAAGTTGGCTTGAGCTTTTGTTTTCGGCGCTCCAGGAGACGGAGGCGTGGTCGTCTATTAGCTCCAGGTGGATGTCACAAGGGTCACAAGGTTCGTCGGGGACACAGACTGGGGGAGCTGAAGACTCTGCGTCCTGAGAAGTTGCCTAAAGCAAGAAGAAAGGCTAAGAATGCAATCATTTGTTGACTGAACGCTGGTTGGAGAAAGTCCTACCAGAGCCTCGGGGGCCGGTCGATCCCGTCTGGGTTTTCGCAGGAACACCATGAGAAACAACAGGAGGAACACGAAGGACAGACCAGTTCCAAGACACAGCATTGGCAGCATGTCTGCAGGCACGGAAACAACAAGCAACAAACAAAGCTGAAGGATTAAAGACGCATTAAACATCAGCAGGGGATCAGTTTGGCTTTTTAGGCTCAACATCTAGTTCGATCAAACTGGTCCACCGTGTGAGGCCCTCTCTGACCGGGAGGCCAGAGAGAACAAAACGCATCTCCTGCTGAAGATCCAGGCAGTTTCAGTGATTCCCTGACTCCTCCTGACCTGATCTGGAGCCAGTTTCAACACACCCCGGAGCAGATTTAGGGGAAGCAGCCATGGAGAAGGTCGGGAAGGAGAAGTTGGCCTCGGCACAGTAGTTCTGACCCGGAGACAAACCCGAGAACTCAACGACTGAAACCACTTCCTGAGTCCAAACCGTGCGGCTCTGTTGCACACAAGCGGAAAACAGACACATGTCAAAAGTTGTGCAAGTTTTGAGACCTTTTGTATCGAGTAAGAATGTAGATGATGTTCTTTTTTTTTAACGAATGCAATACTTAAAGTATAAGTTGATTAATATGTTGTTTTTATGGTTTGAGAAGGTTTTGGATTTTCTAGACCAGAGGAGTCAAGTTCATTTTCATTCACGTCAAGACCATGAATGTTCTCAAAGGGCCACTTATTTTTTTATTTAACCAGCCACATCTAGTGAGAATTATAATAACATAATCTTCATTTGACCAACAAAAAAACCCAAAAACATCTTTAAATCTGCACTTTAGTAAACTGTCGCTAATGTCAGACCTGGTTGTCAGAGCGGTTGAGCTCGTTGAACACGGTGACGGTGGTCCAGGGGTCAATCAGCGTGGAGATGGGGCAACACGCGTCACGAGAGCACCTCCTGCTGGTGGCGCAGGGGAACTGCACCTCCACAGACAGGCTGTCGTTGTTCAGAGAGACGGAGACGGACGGAGGGCTGAAGGCTGCGGGGGGGAGAGAGAGAGCAGAACTTCTGACTCTTGTTTTCAAATGGTTTATTTATTAACGCGTCTGTCAACAGGTGGGAACATGAAAAAAAAATGTTTTTTTTTTTTGGATGACACTGACTGAAGTCGCTGTAGTCAAACTTGTGCGGCTTGATCCAAACGACGGAGCCGGGACTGAGGTGGACTCCGAGGCGGATCATATTGTAGAGCTCAAAGTTGGAAAAGACCTGGGAGACGTCGCAGCTCCGGGAAGAGATCCAAACGCACCACGGGACGTCCTGCCAGGGATCCCTGCAGCGCAGAAACACAGCAACTCGGATGCATCACAGTAACAGCAGCTTTTCCTCTCCTGCTGCTCCCTCTGGCTTTACTTTCTTTTTCAAAGCTTTTTCAAGAGTCAGCAGATGAAATAGGGGTTTTATAGATATTATGCGTGTGGAACGGAAAAAAACACCAATGAAAGTGAAATTATCCATAACTAATTTAACAGATTTGATCGCTTGTATTAACAACCCTCAAACATTGCCACATCCTGTCATGTCAAGACCACAAATTTACTTTTTTATTTTTTCCTGAAAATTATTTTTGACAAAAAAAAAAAAAAAAGTGGCATGTAACTCCAAAAAGAAAGAAACATGCAGAAAACATGTAGACGAATTTATCTTTGTCTCTTGTTAAGCTGGTCAAAGTTGATGGAAAGATGCATGCAGCAAATATTGAAGGAAAACCTGACAGAGGCGCCAAAAGTTTTGAAACGTACACCCGATCCCAGGCTACAGGTTTAGTATGTTTAGAACAAATCATACTAACTGTGTTTAAATGGCCTAATCAAAGTTCACTCTAATAGAAAACTTGCGTAAGGGATTTGAAAATGTAGATTTAAAGATGCTCTCTGCGCAATCTGACTGAGCTCGAGTTACTTTGCAGAGAATGAGCTCAAATGTCTGTAGAAGTGAAAAGGCGGTTTGGACATATCCAATAAATGCACATCACATATTTAGCAAAGAAACAAAAAAACGAAGTTGAACATCTTACAACAATGCACCACCTTGTATTGGATTGGTCTGCAACATAAATACTAATTAGAGTTGGAAGGCCTTTACTTCCCTTCTTGTGTTATTTGCTTTATAAAAATCAGACCTGCACCACTGCTGGAGTTTAATACAAGTTTTGTACGATAAAACCATGTAGTCTGCATACGATGTGTTAATATTATGACATTTTCCGTCAACATTTGAAATGCGTGGAATAACTTCTACCAAGAGGACACATTTATGCAGAGTGACTGAGTCAGGAGTCGAATTTTCTGGCCTCCCACACATCGGGGATTAGGACTTACCCCTGAGTCTTTGTCTGCACTGTGTAGGTGATATTAGGGCTGGCATGGGGACAATCCCACCGCAGGAGGCAACCTAAGTCCAGCGATTCCACAGCGGTGTAGCAGACTAACCCAGCTGACCCTGAGAGGTTCGCACGAAACCCAGACACAGAAATAGCCCAGTCACACAGGAGCTCACTGACCCCTTAAGTCCAACTGTCACAACTTTAAACATGCCGCAAAACATAACATGACGCAACATTTGACCAAAAATGCCAAAAAGGAACCACCGTTTAGCAGGGAGGGGGAGAAGCATTTTAACAAAAAAGATGTCGAAGTCTAATCCGCATCTAAATTTCCACATTGTGCCTCAGAGACATCCCCAGACATCTTCAGCACTCACCTGCAATGAGTTGGGCAGTTATTACAGACAGCACAAATTCAAATCCACGCCGCGGGAAACGCCATGGCCTCATGGCCTCTGAACCGAGGAAAGTGAGGCCGAGACGAGCTCAGAGGACGCGCAGCTCAGAGAGTTGGAGGTCAGCGACTCCCTTTAAAACAGGACGGGTGAAGCAGACGTGATGATGAGCCATGGAGGAGGCAGGAGACGTGGCTGTGGGAGAGACCGACGGGTGGGAAGGTGGAGGAGAGGGATAAGGATTCAGTTACAGGCGGGTTGATTTTGTAAGAGAGGGCAGGCTGAGTGATCCACTTAAGAGAGGAAGGTGAGAAAAGACACCATGAATGGGAGACCTAAAGTCTGTGGAGTGCACTTGTTTAAACAACAAAATTAATGGTAATTTCTTTTTTTTTTACGAAGCTCTTAAACCAGCAGAGAAAGATAAATTATATGCATGTAAATAAAACTTGATAACAGCGCTATAAGCCATACAAAATGCATTTAAACATGGTTAAAGCTGTACAACTATGTTTGGTTTGTTTTTTTTTAGAAGATGTTTAGAAGATAAATCACAATATCAATATTTGTGGAAATAAGACGACCCTTTAAATGTCACTGAAGAAGGTAACAGAAAACAGCCAAAACATCAGTACAGTCCATCTTTTTATTCAATGCCATTTTAAATAATAAGAATCTGTACATCTCTTAAGCAGGTCTTTGACCATTCATTCCCAAATATAATGATAAACAGTTTCCTTATCAACAGTAATAATACAGCTGAAGTGCTTAACCAGGCAACCAAAAGGGCCAACAAAGATCATACAACAAAAACAGTTTTAACAGTACAGCACACTCATCGTCTCACACACACACTGTCTCACACAGTTACTCGCATACAAACAAACGCTCCCCAGAAATGATCTGTACACCTCTTGATAATTAAATGCATGAAAACAAAACTGCCTGCTCATTCAGAAGCAGCACTAAACATCAAAAATAATTATCATTGCAACCGCATTAATACTAAGCTTAACATTCCTCATTTCAGCATCATCAGTTTCATCCGGCGTAATAGTCGTTAAGAGCTGTAAATTTACGGGATCTCGCTGCCACAAACTGGAGTGCTCACATGCTGACAAAGAGTCCAATCAGTCAAATCACATCGTCCCAACATCGGGTGTTGGGACGCCCTCAGTCCAGCAGAGGGCGCCCACCAGCAAAGTCTCACAGGGTTTCCTGGAGAGAGAGTCGTTTCTTTTAAGTCTGGACAGTATTTTAATGAACTCATGCAGACACACAAACGCCTGTGCAACAAAAAAATATATATGAAAAGTTGTGTCTGGAAAATAAGTATTGCTGCATTAAAATCTGTGCAAATTTTAAGAAGACCCGCTTAATTCCCAGGGAAGAGCTTTGCATTTGGTGTTGACGGTTCAGGATTTATGTTTGAGCTCCTGGCAGAGTCAGTCCTGGATCCAGGCTGGCGTTGGTGGTGTTGGGGGAGGGCGGCAGGCCCTTGGGTCCTGGACAGAGGAGCCCGTGCGACGCTGCGTGGTCCCCGTTCAAGTTCTTGTAGGGGTTTCGACGAGGCGGGGCTCTCAGACACACCGAAGGGAAACGGAGTCCGGCCAGGCAGCAGCCGGGACAGGAAATGACCTCCTCCTGGTCCAGAGAGTGTCCGCTACCGGAGCCAAAGGGGGACGAGCCAGCCGGGTCGGCGGGCGGGGAGTGGTAGCCGTTGTTGTTGGCGGAGGGAGTGTCTACGGGAGCACCCCAGCCGAGCGGCCGGCTCACGATCACATTGTGGTTGTCCAGATTGGAGAGGGGCGGCAGACTGGGAGGCCCGTTGGAGATGGCCGACCTCCAGCCGTTCGCCACGGAAGATGTGGAGGGATTAAAGGGAGTGGAGGAGTGAGACGGAGGAGGGTGCTTGGAGTAAAGGGGTGACGATATGATCTGTGTGTCTGGGGAGACGGTGCAGTCCATGGGCTCGTCCTCCATGTCCTGCTCCTCTTGGTCCGCTAGATTCAGCGACATCGGTTCAATCGGAAGACCCGAATCACCCGTCAGAGAAATATCTACCTCCCCTCCCAACAAACTGTCCTCCTCGCTCCCTTTGCCGTTCACATTGTTGACCTCAAACATTGACTCCTCCTCAGCCAGGACGGTGTTTGGCGCAGACACCATGTGCGGCGGAGGCGTACACGGCAACGAGTGGCACCGCCTGTGCCGCCTGGGGACGTCAACCACCTCGCCGTCGGGCGTGGGAACATTGTCGCAGTCCGGCGGAGGCGGCAGGGTGAAGGTCAGGGAGATAACAGACTTGCTGGGCGTGTCGAATAGCTTGATTTTTCCTCCTTTGAGGTCCTCCCGCTGTGAGAAGGGGTTCACCCGGGCAGAGGGCGCGAAGGCGACGCAGGGGAGAGCGTCCGGAGGGTGCAGCATGTCGGACTTGCTGCGAGAGAGACGTGGGTCGAGCGTGTCACAGAGGGATGGCCTTCGCAGAGACCCAACGGCTGGAGAAGAGATTGTACAGAGAAAAGCCAGATTAAGTACAGGAAAACGTCAGATTATTGTAACGTGGTGCCCAAACGACGTCTCACCTTTCACTGGAAGTTCGTCTCTCTGCTCTCTCTTGGCTCGTTTCTTCTTCTCCAGTTCGGCTACGATTTGGGAGAAAGACGGGCGGAGTCTCGCTGCCATCTGAGAACAACACACAAATACAGACGATTAAGTTTAACAAGCAGAGACTCTTCTCATTGCAGTCATATTCCCTGGTGTCAATTTTCTTTCTTTAATAAAAGCAAATAGATCACATTAGTTTTACGGGTTTTTTTGTCCAAATACAACGATCCCATAAAACCATCCATGTCCAGAACTTGCATTTATATTATAGTTACATCAAGTCCAGCTCTAACGCTTCCTTCAACTTCCCCGACAGTCATAGCAGAAGATATGCAGATATAATACAGACAGCAGAATGGGAAGCAGCCATCTTGGAGATGGAGCACATGTGTGTATCTAATGAGCGTTTCATACATTGCAGCAAGCGATGGCCAAATCCAGGAAGTAAGGTGGACAGTCTCCAACCATCTGCTGAAAGGCCTCAACGTCCAAGCCAAAGTCCTGAAGGAAAACACACACACACACACACAAAAATCATTCTAAATGGCTTTCTAAAAAGGTCCACTGTGGTCATCGTCCACTTTCTAATCATTTTCATTTCTGTCAGATAATGGCTTTAACCATTATAGTGAGTGAAGAAATATTCTTATTATAGCCCCAAAGGAGCTGAAACAAAGTACTGAAACACTTGCAGCCGGAAATGTATGCAATTTCTGCAGCTGTGTATGAATACCAGGCTGACAAATACACCATCTGTACAGGTACTGAAAAAAAGCCCCAGAAAAAGTCTTAATTTAAAGCTAAGTTCTGCTATTTGTTCAGAGAGAACAGAAAACAGTCTATGTGATTTAATACCACAAAAACTCAACTTACTTGCTACCAAAGCATTTGTCCATGACTAGTTATGTTATCAAGAAATTAAAGTAATTTATTCATATCAATGTCTGCAACAATAATTTATTACATTTTAAAAGCTTACAGTATTTGATGTTTTTGAATTGTGAAATTTCCCAGTGAGTGTATCGGATGCGTGTGTGTGGTTTTTCTGTTTTTCCTGTTTAACCACCATATTCAAAACCAAGTCCAAATATTTATGTGGTCAGAAACCGCACAAATTGTTGGGTCAAGCTGAGTCGACGCAAACACTCGCTTGGGTTTGAGGCCTTTATCAGTATTTGAATTCTCAGTCGAGATAGGAAAACCGGCTTCCTGTTTGTCCAAGACAAACAACCAGAGAAAAGATGACGAAGTGATAAAGCCGTGACTTCGTTATGTCACCACATTACAATTTCTGCGTTATGGATGCAGCCATGTTTGGGTTTGGGCTGCAAAGTTTTTTTTTTCCCCCCCTCGTTCCTCATGAAGATCGGTCTGGTTCAAACAGGGTGTGGATGCGACGCATTAGTGTAGTGGGTTAAGCCACTCGGCTCCGTCATGGAAAGCTGAATCGGTACCTCGGTGCGTGGCAGGATGTCTGGGTCGGCCTGTATCCTCGCAATGATCTCACACAAGATGATCCCGTATGCAAACACATCCACCTGCAGCGACACCATGAAATGATTAATCAAAAAAAAAAAATTGGATAAAGAAACAATAATTATCCATTCCTCTAATTTTTTAGCAATAATATCTATTTTTTGTGCAATGTTAGTATGTTTTTGCAGATATGCAAATTTGTAGATTAAAAGCAGGTAAGAGTATATCTATGATATTTTAACTCCAGTGTTGAATGGGAATTTCCACCAATCGCTACAATTACAAATGAGGAAATATTACAATTACATAACCAGTCTGTTTGCTCTCTCAACAATAAAATGATTATTTACACATTTATTGCTTTACCTCACTGCATAGTTTCATGGTTTATTCAACCAGCATTTTTATTACACCCACAGTCGACATTGAACTCTGGGAACAATCTTCAGCTTAAAGCGTGAAGGAGGTCACTCATCTTCAGTACCTTTTCATTGTACACTTCTCCTCTGAGCACCTCTGGGGCCATCCAGTAGGGGGAGCCAACAACTGCCAAACGCTCCTGGACTTCCTCCTCACTGCGGAAAGAAGAAGAAGAACGATGCTAAACAGTAGCTTTCAGATGCTAGCTTTTAAACGGCCCGTTTAAATTAACTTCCAATGACATTTTGGGGTAAAAGTATGAATAATATAAAACTAGAGTGAACAAAGTTGAGTTAGAATAAACAACAAAAGTGAAAGCGATGCAATTAGGAGAACTACGGGAACGCAAGGTTCACCTGAGTTCAGTTGAAACTTGTGGGGTTTTCTAGCTCTAATGATGCTAACTACGACTAGCCTATGGATAACCTGCGTTAAAACACAATCTATTCACAACAGTCTCAGTCCCGTTTTGCATGTCAGCCAAAAAGTTTTACGTCCTGGTCTCATTTGACCAATAATACTTAGAGGTTAGTGGTTTAAACTTATAAAAACGAACAAGTTTAGGCGCTACATATACAAGGCAACAATTTACCTAGGCTAAAAACAACAGTAGCCATTCTCTAGATGTCAAATTACTGCGTGTGGCAGCAACATCTCCCACATCTGGACCAAAATGTATAATTAAGTGTCTGTATTTGTTTGTTACAGGAGACACGCTTCGGGTGTAAGCATTTTACCGTCTCATGCGGGAAACCACAGATAAAATTAGATATTTACTTGCACTGTATATAAAAAAAAGGTTTCTCATTGACATTAAATTAAACTGTGCTGTAGGTCAGAGTTGGTTTTGGGTGTTTTTTATGCCAATAACCTTCATATTTTAGACCTATACAACTTTACGTTTGACGACATTTTTGGCCCTTTTTTCTCCCAGTAATTGGGGGTCAAATGCACCTCCAAATTAATAATGAGAAATATAGAAAAGCTTGACAAACGCTTAAAGGCATTTTAGTGTATGCAAACATTTCCTTCTAAAGGTAAACAAGAAAAAAAATGCACAAAACTATTGAATTTAATGAAATTGGACACTGATTGATGTTTGTGGGGGGAAAAAAAACTATTCATTCAAAATTAATAACCTGATTTTCAGGAACAAGCATAACACAGAATCTTTCATATCCTTTACAATGAACATCAAGACCAGAAGTAGATTAATCAACTTCAGCAGCCGCGGATTTGTTGAAAAGCATCAACTAGATTAAACTGCAGCACTTGTAAGGCGACGTAAGCAACAGATAAATAAGTAAAACACTCAATCTGATTAACCTAGAGCCAAGGGAAGAGAGGTTTTCTGAGGTCACTGTGTTTGTGTGCTTGCCTGTGCTTCCCCTGCGTCTAAGAAACCGCAGTATTTTCAGTTATGTTGAGATATTGTTGTGCAACTTTAGCAGAAAAAAAAGGAAGGAACTGAAGAATGTGCAAGAGGGACGATGTGATTGCGCTCACACACACACACACACACAACACCCACATGAGCCCCCCCTCCCCTCCTGCTGGCAGCTACTTCCTCCCTGTTTCTATTTCCATCTGCCACGGCGGGTTATGATGCAGCAGAAAATCCAAAACAAGAGCCGAGACGGTCATGGCTCCCGGTGTAAACACCATTTGGAGAAGTGGACTGGTACAAACAAGAACGCGCAGAAGACAGAAGGAAACTGGCTCCACCGACAAGTACGAGTTGGAGTAAAACAAAAAATAAAAAAAAACAAAAAAATAAAAAAAGACCAGAGGGACAGAGCGGAGCAGCAGGGGGGACTGGAATAGTTTGACCATATTTGGAGCTTTTCCTAATCCCCCCCTTCAACAGACTCAATCATCTCCGTTGCTTCCCTCATTCTTTCTGCACTCCGTGCCGTTTTGCAGACGAACAACACAAATACGGCGTCCGCTCTGTTGGTGTGCGCCGCTGCAGGAAGCAAATGTGTTTGAGTAAAAACGAAAAGCAAACACGACCTCGGGGATGACAGCCGCACAATCCACCAGCTGCTGTTTAAAAAAAAAAAAAAAAATGGAGGCACAAGTATGCAAAAGTAAACAGTGGCTGTCATTCTGGTGGAGAGAGAGATGTCGCATTTGGGAAATATTGGGCCTCGTTTTCAGTTTCCCTCCTGCTCACATTTTACTAGGTGATGCACACAGAAAGCATTTAAAGCGAGAAAGTTACGAGCGGGCCCCCGACAGTGTCTTGCACTTGTGTAAACACAAACGGTGGCTCGGCCGAACCAGAGGGAGCGGAAGCAGAGCACACTATGAGGAAGGCGAGTCAGGCTGCAGGGCGAGGCGTCTCAGACTCTGCAGAGCTAAAAAGGAAGAACAGGCACAGCTCTGCAGGCAGAAACTTGAAAAAAAAAGTCTCTAAATAATAACATATCTATTAAATATTGAACAGCTAAGAATTTATTAAACTGATGTGTGCTTGTTCAAGAATTTACTGCTTTTTAAAAGTTGATCATTTTATGAAAAAATTTGACTATCAAGCCTTAAAACCATAAACATTATGCACTGATGTCTGATTTTCCTTCCCCTGGTTCATGAACCCACCACAGCCAAGACGCTCAGCTCTGCAGCAGCAGCTGCTTCTTTGGCAGAAGATTTGAAGTTGGATGAGAAACCTCCAATCTGGAGACAGTTTAAAGGTCAGAGATTTCCCTTTTTTAGGGTCAAGAGTTTTACTGTTGCAAGCTACAGGTTTCAGCTGAAGCAAAAATAAGAAGATATTGTGCAATGTGATTAGGAGAGATTAATTTATTTAAAAAAAAACTTAAATATGCAAACTGAGAGGCAGTATTTGTATCTTTTTGTGTTAGAATGTGAGCAAAATAAGTGTTATTACAGCTTTGATTACTTACAATCTAAGATGACGATTGTGGTGACGACTGTCACCGAGAATACGATAATGGTGAGGGAGCATTTATTAGGATGCCAAACGAAAAGGAGACGGCAACGAGGAAGATGACAAAGACGAGGACTACCAGAACGAGGATGAATGACACAAATGACGACTGCCTAGAGGAAAACGCTAACCAAGATGAGAATTACTGTGAGAAAGACTAGATTGAGGACGACGACGGTACTGATTTTCTACCGGGCCGATCTGTGGACACAAGGTGAAGTGGTGAAGAATATTCTGCGCTGTTTTAGCAGCGGCAGTGGAGGAAGTGAACAAAGCTGTTCAGTCCGTGTTGGCCAAGCTTCCAGATATTGAATTAACAACAGCCTCCTCGTTTGGATCGACACTGGAAGATGGTTGGGGCGACTGGCTCTGTGGGTAGAGCAGTCGTCTTGCCAGCAGAAGGTCGTAGGTTCGATTTCAGATTCTGCCTGTCATGTTGATGTCGAAGGGCACTTAACCCCAAGTTGCCTACCGATCTGCGCATCGATGGTCAAAGAGCAGAAAACTATATAAGTTCAGTCCATTTACGGCCCAGAACATTTCCGGCGCATTGCCAACATTATGGACAAATGTTAGCAATGAGTACATTTTAAAACCATCGAACTGTTTCGAAAGAACGAAGGAAATGGCGTAGGATAAGGTCATAAGGCTATGACTAAAGCTAAATAAGGAACAATGACAGCAACCTTGACTGAGAGTCGGGCATGAGGACTAAACCAGGTAGGTAGACAAGAACTATGACAAGCGTGATGAAGACTACGAGGGACGAGGACAATAGCAATGCTTCCTCTTTAACAAATTTAATTTCCCCATCAGATGCCCTAAAACTAACTCATGGCTCTCCAATGATCATAAATGTTTTTCTAAGACTAGAACTGCAGCTTCTCGTGTCCATAATCATAATTTCTGCAGCTGCACAGCTTTACTTGCTCAACACCAGATCCAACTTTGGATTTAGTGTTTCCTTTCCGGGGCTTAAACGTAATCGTTTCTACATATGATCTCAGAAATATGCAAATGTGCCAGTAATTTTCTAAAATAGTGACTTTACACAAACCAGGGGAACACTTGCTCTCATTCCAGCTCTTATGACTGCAGCCAGGAGATTTATTTCACAAGCAGCATTTTGAAAGGGTGACTTTTCTGAAACATTTTTCCACATTGTGGTAATTCTGCTCGCTAAGAACAGAATCTGATCTCAAAGCACTTCTGGAGGCATGAAGTCACCAAGAAGAAAAAAAACCTAAACAAAATAAAACTTCTGTTTCTTGTCAAACAGTGCAGACTATAAATTACACACACCGCACAAATGTGATTAAATGCAGCTGCAAACACAGGAGCAGATAGCATGATGGGAGCAACAGAGCTAGTTGGGCGTCATCTGCAGCGTGACTCAGAGCTGTCAATATTTACTCCGTCTGTCCATTCTTTTATTGGAGAGAGCAAACGGGGGTCAGACCACAGTATTTGGAGGAGGCGACTGGCGTCTGCATACCATTAAAAACTTAATCTACTGTGATTAATGGTCCCGTTTTCTTGTGACTGTCTCATCTGAATGTGTCCAAGGTTGGGTGCGGGGAGAGGGGGAAAAGAAGAAAAAAAAGGAGAAGTTGAGTGAAGATATTTTCAGAAAGATACGGAATGACTGATATCGCACAAAGAAAGAAGTGAAGGAATGTGATTTATTGAGACTTATCTAATCACAGAAAGTTTATAGATGGTTACGTTTTTATTGACCAACCTGTAATCTGGGATTTTCTCTGCCAGGCCAAAGTCTCCCACCACAGCTGAGCACATGCCGCCCTCCAGGCGCACCAGACAGTTCTGCACACAGGAGGTCAGAGGTCACAATGGTTACCATCTAATGTTTCACATCCAAACACACAGACGGTATGATCACCTCAGTAGTGATCCAAGATGAGGCATTCAATGGGTTTTATTTGCCATAACAACAAATTTTAACGGTAATTTACTGAGCTCTTTACACGACTAGCAAGTAGAGTCTCATTGTGGAAGTGAAAATAAATTATTTATGGTTTACAATTTCTTGTTTTTAACACATAAAATGAAACTGCTAAATAAAAACCAGAAATGCTCCCAAAAGTCAGTGAACACACAGTACACATCATAGTTTACATAAAAAAAGACTTATAATCTTTCAATAAAAATGACAATTTGTTTAACATAAAAAGAAATTTACAAAAAGAAATCTGTAAAACGAATTTAAGGTTTATTTTGACCTCTTATTGAACCAACAACATATGTAAGGTATTTAAAATTTAACGCTGTTCCTTTAAAAATAATATCATTTTCTTTAAATTTATCAGTTTTTTGGCAGAAAACTAATAAATTGCATCTAAGAGCCTCTTTTCAGTAAATTGGCACAATCTGGAAGGATTATACTAGGATTAAAAGTCACTTTGAGGCCAATTAGCATAATTTGCATATATCCTCATGCGTTCAGTAACTTTACTGGCGGTGCTGGTGCTAACCTTAGAGGTGAGGTCCCTGTGGAAGATGCCCTTGCTGTGCAGGTACTTGAGTCCGCGGGCGATGTCCAGAGCCAGGCTGAGCCGCGCGGCCCACGACAGATACACGTCACTGCCCAGCAGCTGCTCCAAGTTACCGCCGTTGATGTACTGGACCGCGGGAAGAGATAAAACAACAAAAACATGTTCAGTTTAGATTTAATAACCCTTTCCTAAACCTCTGATATAAATAACCCTTACAATGCTGATGCAAAGCGACGTCTGAGTACTCCTACAAACAGATGATGATTTTCATTTCTTATCGGCTACTTATTGTAGTTTGGACAAAACACAATCATGTAGTTACAGTTTAATAAAAATTCTTCTGCAAAAGTTAAAAATTGCTGAGTTTGAACCTCATAATCACTCTAAAGACTTGAACTAGGCCTCTGCAGTTGAATTTATACCACTGAAAGCTTATGGAAATAAAGTGAGTGAGCTGCGGCAGGAAATATAAAAACTCTCCACATCAGAACTTAGGAAATGAGTTGCAAACTGAATCACAAGGTTGCTTGAATTTCCTCTTTTCTTGTCAGCTCGTCTTCAAGTGTTTATCATCTCCGCCAATTCATTAATATATGAAAAAAAAAGGAACTAAAGATCAGGCTCTGTGTCAAAAACACACAGCGACATGAAAACAAGCACAAGCGCAAGTGACGGGGGTGTGAATGCAACAGATCTCACTTTAAGTCTTCGTGTTGCTTCCCATTTGCTGCGGGGTAACCACGGTAACCACTGGTGAACCGATTAGATGCAAAGGAACAGGTGACACAAGCCGCCTGACCTCTGCGTGTTTATTCAGGTGATTCTGTCTCCTTGGTCTGACAGGGACAGATGCTCCATGTTTACTCGACAGCAGCTCAAGTTAAGAAAGAAAAAATGCAAAGTTGCTGCTTTTTTTTGTGTGCTTATTTTGCAAAAAAAACAAAACAAACAACAACAAAAAAAAACAGAAAAAAAGTGTGGTCTTCAACTGTGGTCATTCAAAGGTCCCCATGCTGCACTTTGTGGAAAATTATGAAACTTGGGGGATGATGAATTCAAGCCGGAGGTGTTCAATCTTCCTCCACGAATATCCAGACGTCGAACTGTCAAAATCAAACTCCCCATTTTTCTAGACCTTGTGTGTTGAAACAGGTTTTTGCTACAAGTTTATTTTCTTTTAGCTCCTCTGAAGTGGCGGGCCACTTTTTCCAAGGCCAACACCGAACCGACATCTCTGTAAATGCAACAGAGTTTGTTGTTTACACAAGAAGCCAGGAAACCAGAGTTTTGGCTGAACATCCTGCTAACTAATGCAGGGAATCATCTAAACACTTCAGCCAGAGTACAAAAACAAGCTTAAACTTTCTCCTAATGTCAGTTTGATACAATTAAGAGCAATGTGGGAGAGACTATCACCCTGCTTTTTAGGTAAATCATGGCAAATCCAAATGAAACATTTTATCAGGACCTCACCTCTGTGAGAGCGTGCAGCTGTCCCTCATGGACACACACTCCTATAAACCTGCAGGGAAACATGGGAAAACAATCAAAACCACACGTTTTTCCAAGGACCAATTCAATCAACATTTAATAGAATATTTGAAACTGACGCATTTGCAGGTATATGAACGTATGATGATCATTGTTTGAGTTACCTGAGTATGTTGGGGTGTGATAGTCTGTTCATGAGCTGGACCTCCCTGAGCATGTTGGCTCGGTTGCTGGCCAGGATGTTCATCTTCAGAGCCATCACCTGACCCGTTACGCGGTGCTGCACCTGGGATCACAGGACAAAAATGGGACGATTTCAACCTCAACGTGTCCAAAGTCAAAGAGAAACGTTCAAGCAGTCAGAAAAGGAGCTTTTACTTTGTGCAGACCCGCTGTTCGCTAGAAAGAGCCCAACTGATCTTAAAAGAGTAGTAACACAGAAACAAAAACATTCCCAAACTCGTGCGTGTGGAAACTGTGCTGCTCGATTTCTGGAAACCGGCCAGGAAACATTAGCAGGTCGGCTGCACCATCAGCTGCACTTTCTGGCCAAACCTGCTGTCATGGCGATGGCGCCGTCTGGTATGATAATGTTGGAGACGCGACTTGCTTCCTCCCTCTCTCCCCGCACTCCCAGGACATGCATTTGCTTGGCATGTATTTTGACTTCTAAAAGAAATTTATGCCAGAAGGATATGACAGCTGAGCTGTTTGGCACAGAGAGAAGAAGTCAGAGTTGCTGCTTCTTTCACCCTGAGACTAGAAGCAGAAATGAGGAGGAAAGCTGTGAGAGCAGCCCAACAGAGCCAGATGCATTCGCTTCACTGGCTGCATTTTCCACTGTAGGTTCAGTGAAAAAGGTTTGCTGCCAACTACAAAAAAAGGGAAGAATTGTAGCAAGAGAAGTTCAACGCAGAATGAATCGAGGGCCGACAGTACAGATGGTTTGATAAATAGGTGAAGAGAATAACCCAACACTCCAGCTGGTTATGGAGTTTAGAGGAACTGGGTGAACCGATACAGTACTCTGAAAGAGTAGAAGGAGCTTGTTATTCATTAAATTGAATGAAATTAAATCTCTGCAAAGTTGCAACTTCATGATTTTTTTCCCCAGAGAGTCTCCTTCACCAAAACAATATAACCTGTTAGCATGCGATGCTACAAGGCCGCTACAGCCTGGAAACATAACTTGCACTCAAATTGGTCTAAAATGAGTCAATTTATAATAAAACAGTTACAGGGAAGAACTTTTTTCCTCTGGTTGCCTTGCAGACTGCAGAGAGTGGATGGTAAAATATTTGTTTTACAAAACAGGAAAATCAAGTCTTCCTCTTATTGCAAAATTTACTTCATCGAATTTATGGCACAGCAATCCTCTCTGTGTTTACTGAATCATAACAGCCGTTTTAGCCTTGCTAAGCTAACAGGCTTGCTGTTCATTTTGGGGTTTTACAGCTTCATACTTTTAAAGTTTTGGTTGTTTTCAGTGTTTGGTTTTGAGAATGCGTCGTTGTTTAAGTATAGAGGGATTCCTCTGGGCAACAATTTCATGCTGAACCCACTGATTAAAGTCCTGAGAAAGTCCTGGAGCAACCCGTTTCATCCGGCTGTTTCTCCCTGCACCTGTTGCTGTTTACTGCTGGTCAGCTACCTGAAACTATTGTTTGCATTTGCAACACAATACGTAACTTTTTTAAATTTTTTGCTCACAGAGAATGTCCTACTGCTTCAGGTCTGATTTGCTGTGGAGAAGTTTTTAATTTTTAGAGCAAATAAGTATTTACTTCCAAGATGGAGCTCAAAGTCATTCTGCTTGGATCAGGGGTCAAATGTCAGATTTCACCAAAGCAGTGGGTCCAAATGTGATCAGAACCAAAATAGATGTAAACATAAATTCTTTGGAAAAACAGCCAAAGTAAATAACTGTCTTAATAGAAATAACCAATATCACAGAGGATAAACCAATGGTTTCAGTGCACTGGAACAAAATGATTGTTTATGGGTATGAAATGGAAATTGTGAATTAGTCACTCGATCCGTTTGTGTCAACACAGCCGCTACCGTTTCTGTTTTCCTGCCTCTTACAGAAGACTTGTTTGGACGCACGAGGGATTTCCACACACCCTCGGACCCGTGCGGATGACAACATTCAGGTCGCATTTCGACACCGCGCTGGCTCCTACAGAGATCCATAAATAATTAAAATTTAACAATGCGGTCTTGGAGCCCTTCCACTCTCGGTCCGACATGCAGCCGCACCTCGACTAATTCGGCCCTGATGACTGATGTGACGAGCACAGAGGTCAGGGACCCACATGTGACCTCCTGCCCCCCAACAGCACCCAGGATGTAAACAGTCTCACAAGTGGATAAAAACCTGAGAGTCCAAGGATCCTCTCCAGGTCAAAGGTTAAACATCTTCAAGAAGTGCAACAAACTTATTTTAGCATTTTAACAAACTTAAAAAATAACGAGGTAAAGATACAAAAAAATTTTTATTTCAAGGAGAAACTAAATCTCTCTTGTCTGCCCTGCTGCTAATAACAAACCGTTATTTACATCAGCAATCAGGAGTTGTGACCTTAATGCTTGACTGTATACCAAATTTCCTCCATGCTAATAATAAAGCCAAAGGGGCACAGCAGGGTTTCGGATTGCGCCTTCATTAGCGAAGGAAGAGCGTGTAATGAAGGAGCGGCGGAGGAGGAGGAGGGTCAAAGAGCAGAGCCTCCGAGCCGTGACACTGGCCTAGATCTGAGTCCTGCATCCGTGTTTACATGCGCGCGCGTATTCACACACGCAAGTCCGCACAAAAGAAAAGGACATCATTTGTTCTGAGAAGGAGGACAAATCGCAGCCTTCCGAGTCGAGCTGCAGGATGTGCATCAACACACGCATGCAAATCACACCTGAGGGCAATGAAGCCGCCTCCTCTTCAGGTGGAAAATGAAGCAGCTCGTGCTGAATAATCTCTGACTCTCCACAGCACTTCCAGAATGAATCAGGTCTGTAGAGAGGTGGGTAAGACTGCAGAGGAAGGATTCCTCCAACACCTTGAACTTTCACACGTTACAAGAGCAAACTTTTGTGTCTTGTAAACAGATGTGATAAGCAGAACACTGGACTATTACGAAGTGCAAATAGTATAGATTAAATGACAATAGCGAAACAAAAACTGACTCAAACTAAAATAAAATGGCTTTAGATGCTTTTTGCAACAGTTCTTACAGATTCTATGAAGCATCATAATGTCAGTAAAAACCACGCTACTGGCTGGTTTTTACCTTTCTGGTAGGAAGCCGTATGAAAATAGGAAAATGCGTCACTCCAATTATCTCAAGGTCACAGCTGGTGTGACTCCAGGCTCTGTACTGGGACCAGTACCAGAACAAAAGTGTAAAAATGTCATGTATTTGAAGTAAACCGGTCTTTGGACCATACATTAAAGACTGAAACAAATAAATCTGCAGGGAAACTCAAACATATCCACACTCACAATCCAAATAGTGTGATTTAAAAAAAAAAAAAAAAGCCGTTAGGCAGAAGTAGAAACGTATTTAATCCTGCTGCCTTTTTGTTTTACTTCTTACACATAAAAAACTAAATAAATAAAACAATTTCTTTCACAACAGTGATAACATTCCTAAGCAAACATACATCCAATCATTCATCCACAAAAAGCAGAGAATCCTCCACTGAATAACCATTTAAAATGTATTTTTAATATCTTATTTTAAACCGTTACGTCTTTAAACTGTTTCAATCTTTTCCTGCTCCAATTTTCTTGCTCCTGTTGGTTTACTGATGTTTTCTAACAAATCTTTGCATACTTCACAAATAGATTTAAACTATAGTCTAAATGCACACAGGCGGACTATTTATTAACTGCGCAACATCTGGAGGAAATTGGCTGCAATACATTTTATTTAGGGGTATTGGAGGAAACGGGGGTTGAATATAAATTCATGCTACACTGAAAGTGCCGCACCTGCAGCTCTGCAGCTAAAAATCCCGTTTGCCCTCTATTCCCTGCCCACATCTGTCTTCACACATCCTTGTAGAAATACTTACATGCTCATCTATAATCCAGGGATTAACAAGCCGCCACACTGTGACTCACACTGCAGACTGGCTGCGTTGCACACACACGCCAAATGCTGATGCAGCCTCATTCGACCCGGCTGTTTTGTTCTGACAGATTTTAGCCTCCAAACAAACAGGCTTCTTCACTTGTCATCATTACAGCCCGGCACAATGTGGAGGTCAGAACCGAGCCTCTCAGACAGCAGCAAAACAAAAACACAGCATTTGTGGCGTTTCTTCCACACGTCTCATTCGCAGGGCTTTAATGGTCAAAGCCGCCGACTCGCCGCTGGAATGCCCACATTGGGATCATCCAGCGACGTAAAGCAATTACCCACACACCCCTGCTTCACTCTCGCACACGAACATGAGTTCAGACACACCCCCAAGCTCTCCAGCAAAACACACTCGGCCTTGTAAAGTGCTGCTGTCAGCAGACGAAAGGTCACGGGCGCCGCGCGCTCGTCAGTCAGCGGCCCCGCGAACAGAGCCGACCCACAGCAAAGACAAGAGGAGAACGCTCACAAGTGCAAATGGGATGCATTAAAGCTTTTATAGATATGATTCTAATGGGGTTTCTGATGCTCAGCTAGTTGGAGTCATAGTGAGAAGTATTGTTTTTTCTGAACTAATGAGCTTCTTCCTGTGAAATGCTCTCACTGCTGGTCAGCTGGAAATGGAGTTAAAACCACTTTGCTGAAACGATGAGATGACTGATTCAATAAGACAGCAACTGAACTTGGAGGAAACAAAGGCTTAAAAAATACTGTATTGATGTAAAGGCAAATATATTCAAAATAATATTTAAAATTGTGCATTAAAAAAAAAGAAATTGACATTTAAATAATTTTCTGAATCCCTTAATGCCGTTTGCCCATTCATGCAGATTTTTAGCCAATCTGTGCAATAATTTTACTTCCTCGTGTAAAGAAACCTACACTGTGCTCTCACCTTGCTGACCGCAACCATCAGCATAAATAAGAAAACCATGTGTGCCGAGCACATCGCATGCTTCGCTGGTGTCGGAGGGAAGACAGTGTGGTTGAGTGGGACCAGAAAACCAGCTACAAACACAGTTCAGTGACTTTGTCATTGGCAGAGGGTCAGCTCTGGAAACCTGGTGCTTTCATGGTTTCTGCACCACTTCCCCACCAAACAGCAGCAGAAGTCATACATTAGTCAATGCACGACTGTAAAGTTTCGGCTGGAAAGCCTGGCGGTGAAGTACTGGCGAACCTCCCTTACGGCCTGTGTGTAAATAGTTTGTTAAACTTTACAGACTGGGCGGAGCCTCTCCAAACCTTAAGAAAATCACCCAATTCCCCAAAGAGATCGGCGACGCCACCTGAAATCCTGCTTTCACTTTAAGCATGAAGCGGCACGCAAACGCGCCGGCGTGTTTTCATGCAGGCGAGCGAGACAACGAGAAAGTCAGAGAAATGGGGTTCAGTCAACCAATCAGCAGGGAGCGCTGGCTCTGTTAGGGGTCAGAGGTCACCTCTCCGATGTGCAGCAGTGAACGACTCCATCCTTCCTCAAGGACGAAACATGGAGGATCACTGGAGCTCAAGACAACAGTTTAAGTCAACAAAACTCAGCAGGTGATAAAAATGTTAAAAACTTAATTTAAAATAAACAGACATTTCTCACTCTTCATAGTTTAGGTTAATCTGAAAACAACTGTAAAAATGTAAATAAAAACAGTTTGACGCTAATGAGTTTTGTTGATCTTGTGGTTGCATCGTTTTATTCATGTTTCTGTCTTTTTCTTTTTAACGTCGCCTAATTATTTTAGCCGTTTTATTGTGTCTGATAAAGACTTTTCAAAACTTTAAAACGACAAAGGCAGCCTGGTCACACATGTCATTATAAAGAGATGGGAACAATTACACAAAGGCTTAAAGGGATGTGTCAACATCAACGCATGTGCCAACAGGTCTTAGCTCACCTTTTCAGTCATCGGTGGCTCATGCATTCCTGCTCGCATGCTGCCTGTAAATCACTTCTTGGCTGCTAGACTTTACTACCCAGAATGCAACGCGATTAAATAAACTATTTTTAAACAGACAACAAAGCTCATGATTCCTTGTCTTGCAGGTTCCTTGGGTGTTTAGTGAGTAAACAGGTACATTGATTACTGAAATAATCAACTAATTTAGTAATTGATCAAGTGTCAAATATCATACTTTTTTGAGTATCGACTCAAAGAGGCAATTTGCTGAAAAGAACATATTCAAAGTGGTAATTAAGCCAAAATCTAACAAAACAAATGTATAGATTTTAAGATGACACTTTGGCCATAAATGAATTTACAACCAAAATCCTCAAGTGGGATAGTTTCAGCTTCATTCATTTCAGATTTACTAAAAAAAAAAAAAAAAAAAGTTATATTATTGCATTTTAGGCAACACACTTTTAAAAAAGGAATTTAATTATTTATTTACGCAACTTTGAATGTATTTCTAATACTAGATAAAAAGGCTAAAGTGGTTAAATGAATAATCTGTACCATGTGCAATTTTTAAAAAATCTGATTAAGTGATGAATAGTTAATAGATTAATTGATTGTTAAAGTGATCGGTAGTTATAGCCTTATTATGAACATTTTACGACGCCAACAGGTACAAAATGTTTAAAGGTTATTCCAAGCTGACTGAACTGATTGCAGCTTGCGCTGCAGATGCTACAGAATCACATGAGCCATTTACCTCATGCAGTCATGCTTTATACATGGACTTTTCCTTTCAAAAACATGATTAAAATTTTGACTTGGCTGACTTCCAAATCTAAAAAGCTGATGAGATTTTACTTTGTGTCCCTCACACCAGCCTGAATGAGGGTAATTTTCTTTTTTTTTAATGTTTAATGTTTCATAAATCAGATTCTAAAGCTAATGGGACAGAAAACAAACGAGCTCGGCTCCCTCATAAACGCATTTCACCACACAGACGCCACCATGGGCCATTTGTTTCTCTTCTCACAGAGGAGTGGTCCTCCTTGAGGTTTAGCTAAAGACTACAGCACTGCCAACAAGTGGATGGGCGGAAACGCTCATTGTGAACTGATGTAAACAAACATCAACCATCTCTGGAGACAAAACTAGAAAAACACTGACAGAAAGGAAAACATGGGTGTTGGGCAATAGCTGCACAAACCATCTTACTCCCCGGTCCAGTAGAAATACGTCAAAAAAACAAACCATAAAAACATAAAGGTTCAAGTAAAGACAGGCACACGCTGTGGGCTCTTCGGTGCTTTCGTGTTTGTGTGACAGTGCAGAACATAAACAAAGCCTCATGGCTGTGCAGCAAGTGGCAGCAAAGCAGGATCCAGCCAACGGCAGCATAAAGAGCGAGCCTGAACCTCTTGAACATCAGAGGCTCAGGCTCTGCAACACCAACACCCAAAACGCAGCGCAGCCACGTAAATCCCAAACGCTGAAGCCGCTCATGGAGCACAGGAGACAGCCGCTGATGGATGGCGCTGTGAGGAGCAGCTTTTCCTCGTCGCTCCTTTGTTGCCGACGGATTCCTCCCGAGCTGAAATTCTTCCAGCGATCGGGATTTGCACAAGGAACCGGTCAAATCTCAACTTGTCCCGCTGGGTAATTTCCCGCACTTATTTCTAAAACAATCATTATCTCTTTCGTTTCGGGGCATGTTGCTGTGTTTGTGATTTAGTTTCCACAGACAAAAACAAAACAACAAAAAACAAAAGCAGATGAGTGAAATATTGATGACTTGAGCAGTTCATCAAAAGTCAGAAAATTATCATTTTGTAGTTCCCATCACTCACTCAATCCGAGTTGCACAAATCTTAAAACAAAAAGAAATGAAACCTAGTAGAGCTGAAGCTGATAATGTCACATCTAATAAAGTTGATGGTTAATTTGTGGCATGTTGAGCAGCCGTATAACCAGGATCTGTAAACCCACAGAGGCGACGGCACCAGACATTTTTGCTGGCCTGTTTCCGCCACATTATTGCGCCGTCACAAGCAGCTGACATGCAGACATTAAGGTTTTCAATCATGGTCACTGTGTTCTGCCGCACTAATCCCATCTTTATCCCTTTTCTCGTCTCCAGTTCATCATCAGATCATATTTTAGAAGAACTGAGCCACTGGTACGCTTGTTTTTCCATCTGGGTTGCAGCCTGTCATTACAATAATGCTCTCTTCTCTGCTTTGCAGACTCCAAAGATAACAAGCACAGGCCCAACCCCGAGCCTCGCCGATGTTTTCCTAACATAATGAATTTTGGATGAAGCAAAAGCTGGGCGAAGAGCTCAGAAGAAACCGACTGAAGTCCCCTCAAAGAGTTGTCGCTTATGAGGTCCTGGATGTTCCATAAAAATCGTTACACTTAAAATGAATGGGACTTTTTCTGGGCCCCTTTTAATATGGGCTAATAAAACATGATCCGGGAAACAGCAAAATGCCCCAGGGTCTTGTTTTTGTTTTTTTTAGCTATAATTATAACCCTGCACTAGTTTTCAGCTGATGTGCTGACAAATACACATATTTGCTGCAATCTTAACATCGGACTAAAAGAAAAAAAACCAACAAAACAATGTCTGAAGATATCTTGGCCTTTAACAAACTACTGCAGCCATTTGCACGTACTTTCTATCAAGTGAGCTTTTTGGAATCATAAAAATATGTGTTTAGAGGGTTTAAACGGCACTAAAAAAAGAGAACTGAATTAGGGGCATTTTGACACTTATAAAACATGTTTTAAAAAGGTTTGTGGTTCAGAAAACATTTGTGTGAAAGTCAGTTTTTAAAAAAAAAAAAAAAGAAAAAAAGAGCTTCTACAATTATGTATCAGTTTATGTGCAATAATTAAAATAGCAATGAGTGTAATTTGTCTTTTTTGTAATATTTTGTGGCAGCAATGGGCTTTACATTATAGAACATTAAAAAAAAGAAAGCTGGGTGCTGATCAACGCATGCAGCAAAGGTCAAAAGGTTGCGATGTTGGAAGGCCGCGCTAAAAATGACCGCCCAGTGCAGTCATTTTTACATCTTTATGTCGGAATACATTCGCAGAAAGAGAAAATATTGGTAAATTACTAACAGCTGGAACATTTATGTACCCAAACTCTGCCGCTGTCCAACCACGACATTTTCTGTGCTCCTCCTGAGCGCTGCGCCAAAAACTGCAGAGTAGTTACACACAAATACTGGAACATTTTAGAGAAAGAAAAAAGAAAAGGGAAAAAAAAAAATCTACGTTTTGTGTAAAACCATCTTGTTGGCATCGTTTCACCGCTGTACTGATGACTCAATAATGCATGGTACAGAAAGAGGGGGTTTTATACGTTAGCTTTAAGAAGCTGCTCTAGCTTGAACTCAAGTTGCATCAGTTTTACTATAAAGATAACATTTTGCACCTTTAACAAATTAGCCAAATTGTGACAAACGTCTTCATTGGCGTTAGCTGGAATCAGGGACATTTTAAGGCAGCTAATGCTACTGCAGAGCTAACACAGAGAAGCTAACGCAGCTTTTTTTATAAAAACCTATTTTAAGCAAATACAACTCCATAGAGAGAAGAAGAGTGCATGTGACAGCCCAGTGGTAATATCTGAAAGTCTTTAACCCATGAGAAAACATTTAAAGAAAAAAGAAGTGATTTATGGTGCTCCAGTAAATTCTGCAAACAAAACAAAACTTAAATCCGTCAGGAGGTTTGTTACGCAACAGCCTCATCGACAGCAGGTGTTATCTGCATTACCAAACATCTCGTCGATTATCAGGAGAAAGGGCTCAAACATGACGCAATAACACTGTAATCCAATTAGAAACTTATCCAAGTTGCTCCTTGTAAAACTCGCAGAGCTGTAAAACGGCGAACATGCAATAGTATCCTGCGAGTTTATCTCAACTGCTGACTGATGGCGAAAATTATTTCGGATCAATGTGGCTTTATTGCTCCTGGAGTTTCAGGTTTTGGAAGCCGACGCAGAAATGAGAGGAGAAGCACTGGAACGTTTTGGAGACTATTCAAACACGGCACCTGAAGGATTTGTCTCCTCTCTCTTCCCCTACTATTTAATGCCTCCGGTCCCTCAGATTGCACAATTGCAACCCAGACGAGGTGAATAGCTGCCTGTCCGCCTGCAGCGATCCTCCATTGATCTGGAGCTCGACAGCAGCACAAGGCGGGAGGCCAGGCTCTCTGTAACCAAGTGCAGAGCATCCATTTCAAAGCATCCTGCACATTAAGTGGAGCCTAAATTCATTTAAAACAGCCATCTCAGACAGTTTGTTCTGCACAACACAGTCGAGCCCATTTTCTCCAAACTCAACCAGGATACAGCAGCAACCGTCCAGTCATGCGTGTCTGCAAACTTTTTTTTTTTAAAGAAAAAAATAAAAGGTAACCGATAGCCGTGGTGACAATTTTGCATTTATATTGCGCTATCAAAGGGGAGCTAAGCGTCAACCTGACATGTCAGCTGTAAACATGGTTGCATTTGCATGTTCATTAGAAATTCAAAGGCCACAGCGGAGGGAGGGAGCGGCCTCACACTGAAAGGAGAACTGGGACAAGAAACCAAAAGGTCCGTCAAAATGGAAGATTCAAGTTTCAACCATCCTTGGTGACCGCTTCTGTGTGAAACGAGGTTTAAATATGGGCACAAAAAAAAAAAACAAATACAAGAATTTTGATATTAAAGTAGGGAACAACAAGACAGTCCCATCTGACAACATATGAAGAAATGATATGACACATTCAGGAACGGCTCATTTTAGAGAAACAGCAAAAGAAATCTCAAAATATCGAGCACCGATTCTCCATTTTCTCCTCCAGGGACTCTCCATCACTGTGCTTTTATTGTATAATTTTCAAAAGCATGCAGAGCACACTTTTGTATTAAACAAGATGCTGTTTCTAACGGAAATCGCTTCTAAATATAGACGCTGACATACTTTTGTGCCAACGACACAATGAAACTCTAACCAGCAAGACATGGCAACCTGAGCAGAAAAAATAAATAAATAAATCACCCAACACTTAAATTTATCATGAAGATTAGAAGCATTAAATATGTCTAAATCTTCTCGGTTAAACCATGGCAATTCAAAATAAAGCCAATTTACAAAAGGTTAGAGACAAATCTGTCAACTGTAACTCTGCAGCCCTGATTATTCGTGTCCATCGCCACATAATGCTGAACTTTAAACACAGGGAGAAGCATGCACATAGACACGTGCAGTAAAAACCACGAGTCACTGTAACAGAAAATCAATATGAGCAAATGTGTTGTGCAATAAAAACAACGGCAAAAACTGAGAAATAAGATAATGTAGCTACCTTTTAAATTCATCAATAAGACTGGCTGCAAAGATAATCTTCCAGTCAACATCATGTTGATTTTTTTCCCTCATTACTTTGATAAAAGAAACATTACAAGCTTATAAATTATTACATTTTCTGGAACAAGTACAATAAAGACTCTGAGCCTTGATGCTAAACAACCTGTTAGAATCCCGTTCAAAATTAAAAATTTGAAATTAAGAGGGTTTTTTTATTCAGTCTGAACACATGTAGCATCAAAAGTTATTTAAAAATATGGTCATAGCAAAATTTGAGAAAGGAAAAAAGAGTTAATAAAAATATGATCTCATCTTAGAATAAACAAAGCTTCATTGTATTCTGATTACCTTAATAGCAACTATTTTATCCCTAATAAACAGACATGTTTGCACACCTGATGGGAACTTCTTTAGAAAAACTAAATTATTTACAAACTACAGGATTAGTACATCTAAAGTTACGTTTAAGGCTAAACAATATCAAGAAAACATACATTGCATTATTTCAATGCAGGGTTTCCCTCAGTGTATGATAAGCCTGGCGGGCCACCAGGCTAAGCATTGCTTATTTATTTAAGTATTTTTAAAACGTTTGCATTTTTTAAGACTTTATAGTTGGTGTTCAGGTATTCGTTTTCTAACAGGTGAGATTTTCTAATTTCTTGTCAACTTTAAACATTTTTTAACTTTTTTACGGGCGGCTGGATGAATGACTGCTCTAGCGCCCAACCGCCAGGCTTGGCAAGTTTTCTGGAGGAAACCCTGCAATGACATGATGCTTTTGCATATGATAAGCTAAAATGTACATGGGACATGGCAGTGAGAACAGAGCCATCTGTTCAAGGATTTTATCGGCATATGTTACATGAGTGCATTGCTCCATGTAATGTGCAATATGATTGTGATGTTAGACGATTGAATACAAACGGGACGCATTTCAAAGGCTTCATTTCTTTTAATCGCTTCTCAGGTGACCCAACTCGCCCCTTCGTCAGCCGCCGTCTGTAACGCGCCATTTTTAACGCCGTTGTTAACGAGGCATTCCCAGCAATTAGGCTCTATGGAAATGAGCAGAAGCATGTCGAGCGGAGGACGCAGGCTGCTGGCCCGCACACAGAGCGGAGCATCGAGTTACAAACACACCTGATCTACCTGCGTAGACCGCATCACGTTACACACACACAAAAAAACAACGCAAATCATGTGACAACTGATGTATGATGAATGTTCCGTGGGACATTGTTCAGAAACAATTATTAACCACTAAACCCCTTCACTCTTACGCATGTTTGGTATTGAATGCAGTGGTTGCCATAGTTAAACGAGTGTTTGCCATAGTGTTTAACTATGGCAAACGAATGTTTGCCATAGTTAAACGAGTGCTTAACCCGTTTGCCATGGTGTTTAAGTATGGCAAATGGCAAACAAGTGCCATAGTTACATATCAAACATGTTTGATATGGTTGATCAATATCAAACATATTGATGTTTGATACCAAACATCAATAAATGTTTGGTATTGCCCAAACATTTATTGACCATCGTGAAACCTCACGATGGTCAATAAAGATGGCAGCAGGTCAATACCTCATCCTGCCTGGTCAAACAGCCAAACACATGCATGGCTTTAATTAGACATGCGTGTGAGATTCTCACGGTCATTTAGGGTAAAAAAATATTAATAGTGCAGGTTTCACTATATTTAGAGTGTTGTCAAATTAAAATGTACAATATAATCCAGTTTTTTTTTATTTAAAAATAAATACAAAGCAACTTACCATTCTGCAGCCTGTGCAACATTGACTGATAGCATTTTACTCTGCATAGACTGACACAAGTATAACAAGTTCATATTAGGTGGGCGGATTCCCAGTCTGGCTCAGTAATTATGCTTCTCATAGTTTTCCAACTGTCTGAAATCAATGTCACTTTCATAAGGTTGATGCTTCTTTAGTTTCCAAACCAGGACTGCCTGACATTTTCATAACTCAAAATATTTCAAAACAAGCAAATTTGCATCTTTTGAGGGGGGTGGAAAGAAAGCAACATGTTGGGGAGGGGCAGAACAGTGTTACACCTGCTTTATTCCTGCTGTTATGCATTTCATATGAGAAGCACATGTGCACAGGGATAGACACACATACCCATTTTTGTGATGGAGCATTTACACGACTACCTGTGTAGTCAGTTTGGTCGGTACTGAATGGCGTTTGGCTCGAAGGCTTATGTCCATACAAAAAGCATCTTTAGGCAAAAATGCCTAAAGATGCTGGCATGCATGCATTTCTGGCTCTTTCCCCTTCTGTACCTACTGGGTTTGGATGCCTACTGCTCTAGTCGCGTAGCACCCACCACTAGAGTACTACAAGTTTCGAGTGAACCCAACCGACTGGTTTGGGTCATTTTATGTTACAATTGAGTACCACTTCAGTTTGTTTGTTATAGCCATAACGTAAAGTAAAGTGGTTTGCATGAGACACAAACATGTCAATGGAGGAGAAGCAATGGTAAATCGTCAGATTCAAAGGAGCAGAGCCAGAAAAGGCTGCGGACAGCGAGACGAAACATTCTGGATAAAACTTGGGAAAGCCGTAGCGCGGTATCGAACCAAAAGGGTACGACACGCATAGTGTGTGAGTATCAGCCAGTCGTGGCTAATGCTAACTGGCTACAGTCATATACACAATAATCGAAGCGGTACAATAGTTTAATGGTCGATGTCAGGTGTTGTAAAATAGACGCTGGATGCGTTTCAGACGGCTGTCCTGACATCCACAGTTTAAAACAGGAAGGTGGGTAATCAGCACACCCGTCAAGTACGGGTGTAAAAGTCAGAGACGGTATTCAAAACCGAATTCTCTTGAATTCTCTTGACACATATGGTGCAGGAAGGTATAGTCGTGACTTTAGTTATACCACGAGTTTTTCAACTTTATCACATTGTTTTATAGATCTTCCAGCATGAATGCATCCAGTTCACCCAGCCTTCTTTCCACTGAACAGTGTGGTATGAGACAGATAATATGAGAGAAAGAGTTCAGGTTATCTGTAAATATTTTACTGCTCAAAGTGCCACTGGAAGCAACCAATCAGAGCCAGGAGGCGGGTCTTAGCGCTGTCAATCAAGTAGTGTGGAGCTGCTTAGCCCCCTGCTTTTCCTGTTAGCAGATCTGTAGTGAATGCTAAGACTAGTTAGCATAGCCACTGATGACAGTGGATAAAGGGTTTTCCTCCATTAGCTAAAATTGACTAATTTACGCTGTCAATGAGGTTCATTGACAGCGTAAGACCTTGCTTTTGGCTCCAATTGGTCGTTTTTGGTTCATAGCAGTGTATTTCTATATCTATTTTTTTTTTTCAAACCAGCTGACCGGCAGTGCGCAGCAACAAATACAGATACAGCTTTTACAGGTTTAAATGTAAATCGCTGGAAACAAACTGCTTTTAAAAGATTTTTCCATTTTTTTAGGCACAAGCCAAATTATTCTTTAAATGTTCCCTTCGCAAGCTTGCAAAAACTTTTTTTTTTTCGATTAAAGAGGCAAACATCGAGTGCTTTCTGTCTATAGAGCTCAGTTTTAATGAGGATGTGAGGTGAAAAAGGGAAAGGGTGCGCTCTCCTTTCGCTCACCTTGAACACCTCGGAGAAGAAGCCGGCCCCGATCTTCTCGCAGCTGAAGTCGTCCAGGCGGGCCAAGGTGGACACGGCGCTGCGAAGGGCCCGGTAGGAGGACGGCCGGATCCGGTTGGTGCCGTGGACGCTGTGCATGGGCGGCTCGGCGTCTCCCTCCTGCTCCTCCGGGTCGACCCTCTCCGTCTCCATCTCTGACGGAGGAGGTGTGACCGAGTGCGCGGTTTAAAATCCAGCCCGACCTGTGTTTACATTTCCGCGGCGAGCCAGCCGAGGGGCCGCGGCGTGCGTGCGCTCCCCCTCCGGCCCCCGGAGGAGGAATGGCGACGACGAGCCCTGGAAGCGCGCCGCTGCTGTGGTCAGCGACCGGTCCGACCGAATTCCTCTCCTCTCCTCTCTGTCAAATTCCTGCAGCGTGTCCGCCTTCAGCGAGCGGCGCAGCTGCAGCGGTGCATGCTGCAGAGCCAGTCCCTCATGCCGTGCAGAAGAGCAGGCCCTCCGCTGCTGCAGATACTGCTGCTGCTGCTTCCTCTGTCGGGTTTCCTGCAGTGGAAAAGGCCGGGGATCCCTCCCTGGTTCCACAAATTGAATTTCCAGCGTGCAACCGAGCCGCCTGGCTGGCGCTGCTGCAGCCTATTTGCGCTGAAGAAGGGGGCGGACACACACACACACACACACACACACACACACACACACACACACACACACACACACACACACACACACGAGGCGTTAATTCACTAAATCATGTAGTGATGCGAGCAAGCTGTCAGTAAAAACTCCAACCCATCCCTGAAGGGTGATGATCTTACATCTCAATACAGACTGGCCAAGAAAATCATTAAAAAACAATAACAAATAATTAAAAAGGTTTACATAGAAATAAGCGAGAATCCAAAATTAAATAGAAAGAAAGAATGTGATAAGACCGATATAATCCCTCCACTTATCATTGCTTGTACTTTAACCCTGCTCCACTCAATTTGACTAATGGTTTTAAAAAGTCAATCACTTCACGTGGGGATTTCAACGTGTCTGCTGCCCCCAAAGGAAAACGGAACCCACCACCCCCCTCAGCATGCCTGCAGCTTGTAAATTATGGACGCCAGAGTGCAGCGGACTTCGAGGGCTCGTCTGTCACGCAGTCCGCGCGCGCCCTTCAGAGTCTATAATCTAAGCAGGGAAGAAGAAGAAACAAAAAAACGCTGACGCACGACCGCCCCTGACAAGGAGCGCAAACACGCGTGGCTGCCCGCAGAAGAAGACTCACCTGGCTGGCCTTCTCCAGAGTAAAAAAAATATCCTCAGAGTCCGACCGCCGAGTCCCGGTTCGGGCTCCTTGGTCCAGTTTCCAGCAGCTTCGCGTTACTAATTTATGTTGCCGCCGGAGCGCCTCCTGCGCGCACGCGGGACCCGCTGGTTTCGTTTCACGTCGGCTCTCTCCGTCGCTCCGCCGCGTCGGCTCCGTTGACTGCTCCGTGGAAGCGGAGCGACGACTTTTCCTGCGTTTTAATGGACGGCGGCGGGGCGGGGCGTGTCCACACGTGATCATCACAAAAATGCACCTGTGGGGCCGGCTGGACTGAAAGCTGCAGACACTACGTATCTGCTGGGTGACTATAGCAAATAATATTTGGGGGGGGAAAGAGAGAGATTAGTTTCACTGTTTTGAACGGGTTTTATTTAATATCCCTCCCACTTTAAAGTGGAGCCAGCCGAAGTTAATGCTGTAAATGCGGCTTCTTCGAGCCCAAAGGACGCTTGACATTGTACTAGTTGTAAACTGATATATATCTGGGGAGTGCAACTTTAAGACGGCGTTGCTCCTGGAGTTGCTCACCTCGCTTTAGCAGCTACATTGTATTTTCGCTGAAACTAATTGAGGTTTTCTTTGAATGTGTTTGGGATGTTTGTCTTCCTGAAAAATCCACCCTCAGTTTATCTCTAGATTCTTAAAAACAACGCGATCCGCCACATTTCAAGAGAAATGCTAACCTCTGTTGGGTTATCCAAATATCCTGCAGCTTCAAACTGTAAATTAGCTCCAGCTCGGTTTTCCTTCAGTAGTGGAGTCTTGTGCAGTAGGCGTGAAGAGGTTTGAATGAATTATTGTGTTCATGGAAAATGATTTCTACTTCTCTCCAAACTTTGAGCAAATGCTACCTAACTCGTGAACAATTCTTCTGATTATTATTTTTTTAACTCCGCTATTACACTTCTCGTGAGAAGCGCTTGGTGGTGATTGGTTTATGGTGAAATCCACAGATTTAATAGATTTTTATGTCTTTTAACTGTTTCTTTATTTATGCATTCAATAAACAATGTTTGTTGTTTTCCTTCTTTTTTTTTTTACAGTTAGCTCGATTTATGGTCATATTTGTGTGGATTTCTTTACACATGTGATGTGAATTTTATGCGAAAAAATACAATAATTCTCCCAGCTGTGTGTACCGTATGGAAGACAGTGACCGCTCATGACCTTTTGACCGAAACCAAAAAAAAAAAAACACCCCTGCACTTTCCCTTTAAGGAATCCGTCGTCGTTTTAATTGGATATTTCCATCGACTAACCCAGCATTTGTTCCGTTGCGTTTATTGTGAAATCTGAATTAAAAACACAGATAACTATCTAGAGACCAAGTGGTGAAAAACCTGTTGTAACAACACACTTCAAAAACATATTTTGTTTTAAAGAGAGAGAGAAAAAAAGTGTTGCAATCTTCAAACAATACCCAAAGAGCTTTGAACCATCAAAGATTAAGAGAATATGTGTGTTTCATCATGTCCTGTTAGAAAGATGAAAAGGCTCTGTGTGTGGCGTGGACGAAAGGAAAGATCTACTTGTGATCTGTAACAAGTAGAGGAAATTCACTTCAGCTTCACTGATCTGCGTCGTGCCGAATCCCTGTACAATTCTCTAATGTTACTTTGCATTAAAACAAACAGATCCAGCTCAAATCCGATCACTTTCAGCCGCTTTTCAACATTCAGTCCGTTAACATGAAGTCTATCTTGATTCAGTCACTGTACAAGTCACCGGCGCTCGCTTGGGTTGTTTTTAGACCCAGATGGAAGTGCAAGAAATGTGCAAAATGTGAATTTTGCATTGAGGTCTCCTTTAACGATGGTCAGACATTCGGTTTCTAAACGATTCAATATTTTTTTTGAGTGTCATACTTCTAAATGTGACTATAATCAGACTTTAGTCTGATTATAGTCAGTAATGAACTATAAGTAATGAACACTTTATGACTCCGAATGTTGTGAATTAAGAAGCTCACAAAGCCACTATATCTTGCCTTTCCAAATTTGCTTAAAGTCACGCTAATCTCGCGTTTCTTAATTTTGATGTAATCTGGCATGTAGACAATAATTTTGGTAATCTGAAACGAGGAAAGCATTGTTTAAGATTCAGGTCAGCCAGTAATTCAGTTGATCTCAGCTTAATTTATTTTCCCCCAAACGCATCTCATCTCAAAGTGCTTTATGACACAAACACTCGACCAATTCATATTCAGCTGAAATCAATTCAAATTTCCATGCACACCAATGCAATCGTAGTTATAATGCAGTTCAACAATCTGTTTAAAACAAAAAAACGAAAGGCTGCACCAAATCAAATCAAATCAAGATGTCGTTCTGGAAAAGCACAGGGGGATGGTGGAGAGGAAACACTTGTTTTCAACAGGGGGAAAAACCTCCAGCAGAACCAGAAGTGAAGTGGTTGTTGTCTGGAGTTGTAGCAGAAAAGACCCAAACAAACTGACAACAAATTCCTGCAGACAGAACCGAAATGAGAGGATGGTTCACATTCAGTCGTGAAGATTCATGTTCACAGCTCTCTGTAAACACAGTTCTTTCCACCTGGAGGTGATGGATAACTCTGAGCCATAAAAAAAAAAGAAAGAAAGAAAGTTAAACAACGAGGCGCCGCCTAACACCTCCCAGATAAATATTGCGAGCGTTTGACACATTGGGCTGGAGGAGTGCGACTCTCAGGACAAGGTTCATGTCGGTCACCGCGTGATCTATTTACTGGATCTGTCCAGAAGCCAGAGGGGAGGGGTGCCCTCTGGAGGTGACTGATAATAATCATCGCTATCTATTATTTAGAGGCGATAATCAATTATTCAACATGCGGAGCGTTGTGTGTGTTGTGAGTTCACCCAGGGTCTCTCTGGCAGGGTTATGAGCAAAAGTCACGCATGACGGAGACCTCGGCTGACCTGTCTGTGCTGCTTTGTCATACATGACTGTAATGAAGAAAACACAACAAAGCTTTGAAAAAGCATTAATAACTCTTGATATTTTGACATATTTTGTTGCATTTTAACCACAAACTTCAATAGATATGGCTGGGATTGAGAAAGCTTTCTGGTCAGATGAAACCAGAATTCAACTTTTCGGCCTGAACACAAAATGGTGTTTTTATATTTCGGCCTAAATATGTGGTGGAAACCCGACCAAACATGGTGGCGGCAGCATCAAGCTGAGGGGAGGAAGAGTTTCTGTAGCCGAAAGAGGAGAAGTTGGTCAGAGTTGATGGTAAAAATGGAAAAACAAAATCTATGAGAAGCCACAAACATCTTAACTCTTGAATGGAGGCTGAAGCAGCAGCTTTGACAAAATGCATGGTGATGTGTTACAGTGGCCTAGTCAAAGTCCAGACATAAATCCCATTGAGAATTTGTTCGAAGACTTGTCTTTTCATTTGTTGGGGAACAATTTCGGTGTCTAAATGTACAAAACCAGTAAAGACACCACCAAACATCTTGCATCTGAAAAATTCATGACCTGTATAAAGTATTGACTCAGGGAAGCTGATTACAAAGGCCGACTGACCTTCTCGTATTTCCCTCCCCGTCACAATTATGCACATTTTTGGTTTTGTCTGTCGCCTGGAGTACCGGTGAAATACATTAAAGTTTGTGACATTAATACGTTTGCAAGTTGCTGCTTTCATTCGGTCTTTGCTAACATTTATCTTTGGGGCGTTTCCTTCCTTGAATTGCTTTAACAGAAATCTAATGGAGCGGAGATGTTTTAAACGGAGCCGTGTCTCTTTAATCTCCTCCGCTTGAGTTCAGGTCCTTCGGGGTAAATTTTCCATCACCCACCATTACCCCTCAATAATCAGCTAAGCCTTCTTTGACGCTCAACAAAAGCCTTTCTCCATCCTGGTGAACGACCTGGGAGTCGTGTCAATAAAACCGATCAAGGGTCGATACATAATTTGTGTTCGTCATGGCTTGTGGGTTGAGCAAACAACGACCAGCTAACTCAACTGGTAAAATATTTATTTGCAGACGGAAACAAATCCAGCAGAAAGGACTCTAATTACTGTGGAATGGATTTTTAATTCAGAATTGTGGTGATAAATGTGGTTGGCTCCTGCCTTGGCGCCCCCCTGCTGGAAGATCTGACGAGTTCTTTCTATAGGAGGAGGATCAATGAGCTCTGTCCTGCTGCTTCCACCTGAGCCACTCAGGTCATCCTCATGGGAGAGATCAACCTCCAGAAGAGGAATGCATTAAACACGCCAGCTTTGCTTTCATTCCACTCAACATTTAACACTCCCACTGATAAATGAATCCCACTTCTTCCAGGCTGATAGCCCACTTGTAAAACACAATGCCCGTTTCTGATTACGTTAAGATATTTTCCGGGTGGTTTTGCCTTGAGGTCGGAGAAGCTGAGTGGAAATAAAACATGCAACACTGATCTGACCTTCTGAAATTGCCAATTTTCACCTCAGCAGCCAGCTCCTGCTCTGATGGTAGCCCCATCAAAGCTCAACTGGGGGTCCTGACAATCACACCCGGCCTTACAGCCTGCCAGGCGGGTGAGGGGCCGGGGTTGTAATTACTGGCTTCTTGCGGCACACCAGCTGTTATTATGTGCCTGCACACAGGTCCCTGAAGCACAAGGCGATGGGGAGTGGAGGAGGGCTTCAGGGGTCACCAAATGGGCCTCCTCCATCCCCCAACCCTCCTCAGTCTCTCCCCTCCTGAAACTCGATGAAATCTGGTTGTCAGAGAACAGAAACGGGTCACATGTAAGGACAAACGTTTTCACTAAGTGACAACTGCAGGCAAAGCAAGAACATGTGCAATAAATGGAGAATACACATTTATTAAAATGTTTCAAAAGGTGAGGAAAATACAAGACAATACAAAATAACAAGAGAAACATGTTGTTTTTGGGTTTTTTTCACTTATCAGCTAAAGTAAATTAGTAAAAGAAGAAAGTTAAACTAATTGATCCAATTAAATAAATACATTTATCGGCGCGTTTCTGGGCTGTAGTTTCTTAAAAGATTAACATTAATATTATCATATTAATATACATTAATAGTATTATTTATATTAATCCTGAAGTAAAATGTTTAGTCTGTCATATGTGCTCACAGGGAGAATTTGTAAAAAGGTTTTTGTTATTTTTTTATTTTTTCAGAGAATATGGATACAAAAACTTTTCTTCCACTCTTGGTTAGTGCTCTGGTGTAGCCATTTATCATAATAAATGATAAATGATAAATACATCATATTTACCTTTTTAATGTCATAATGACTAAAGTCTAAAGTTTACCAAGTTCAGTTCCTGATACGTCTCAGCATCAGCTTGAAGTCTCTTGTTGTATTTGTGGATTAGTCGTTTTATTTTCTCAGATTTCTACCAGTTGGGTTGTTTCACATCAACTGTAGCAAATTATACTTATTTTACTATCAGTTCTGATCTTGTTCACACTCCCCCAAACCATCAATGATCCACTTCCATGTTTCACAATAGAAACTTTTTTTGTTTTTAATCATCAGATACTGACTCAAATTTAGCATTTATGGTTGAGGCTAGCCTTTAAACTTCATCTAGTCTTGAGTGCTGTGCTGTCTGTTGCACTGCAAATGCTTTTTTTGCTTCATCGGCATAGCAACAGATGTTTTTTGGCATCTCATCCTCGTGCATCTTAAAACAGCCACGCCGCATTTTTCCACTGACTGTTATATCTCGTCTGTGGCACTTTGCGGGTTTTATTCACATCTTAAAAAATGTTCCTGTCAGTTGTGGTGGGAATGCTGGTCGGTTTCAACATAAAACCGTCACTTTCCACTTCTCAAACAGAGTTTGAACACTGCTGATGGGCAATTCCAATCACTTGGATGTCTGTATTACATAAAACTGCAATTTGATAATCATTCCGCTTTCTCCACCTCTCTGAATCCAGCAACATCATCAGTCAGAACCAGAAATTAAACGCAGGAGTCTCACAAACTCACAGACCTTTTAGAAAGGCATCGATCAAAAGCAAACAGATCACAGACGATGGCACCATGTAGGTTCATGTGTATCAACTTGTTGCTATGAGAGCAGACCAAAACTTGTATGTCATAAAATCCTTCAATCATGGTAATTTTGGTCGTTTTTATTGTCATTATGACTTTAAAAAAAAAAAAAAACAAATGACTCACCATTGTTGTCTGCTAAACCTTCTCGCAGAAGCTTTTGTGTTTGTCTCTTTCAGACACTAAATTTACATGAGTGAAGGAAAAACTAAATTCATGGTATTCTCTGGTAATCGGATCTATAATAAATAATGTAATATCAGTGAAGTTGCCAAAAAATAAAGCAACTTCCATTATAATTATGTCTGCTGGTTCAATTTAGCATTGGGTTAAAGACAGCTAAACTAACCTTTGAACTCAGAAGCATCATAAAGTCATAAATCTACATTTTAGGATGTATTTGAGGACTCTCCTACAGGAAGAATATGAGGATCCTGGATGACCCTCCTCACCCAGGAGACCCACAAGTCAGCCTGCTTGGGTCTCTGGGGGAAAACTAAAGGTGCTGTGAAGTGGATGAAAGGGAAATTTAAGCTCCAAACAAACAGTAAAACTAAATTACGGCCCACTCAGAGGGAAGGAGGAGGCAGAGGGGGCTTGGATGTTGAACTCATTAGGAAAATCAAATGTGTGGTTGGTGCTGCACGTGGGCCACGTAAGGTTACATAAAAATCATCAGCCCTGTTATTATTTGCGCTGCGACGTTTCAAACGCTGCTGTTTGTGCTGCAGACGTCAAAGTGTCACAACATTCGGTGTGCAGTGTCCGTCAGCAGACAGACAGCAAGGCAGAAATCAATACAGGAGTGCCTGAAGTCATTCTGCTGTTGTTCACTGATCCTGTATCATTCTAACCTGAGGGCATGCATTCATGCAGGAGTGCATGCAGCACTCCGTGCAAACGCAGCGCAGCCTGAAACTAGAAGGAGTTGGAGGACCGCAGCGTTTTCTGTTATGCCTCCAGGTCATAAACCCAGCAGATTGAGAGTTTCCTCCATTTTCCCCTCTTGTCTCAACACGCTCGGCAGACATGCGAGCCTCAGGTTTCGCCTTACAGGTGATCAGACTGTTTGTCTTCACTCGGCTGGGAGCGGGATATGTTAGTGTTGTGCTTTTTTTGTTGTTGTTTTTAAAGACTAGGGCGTTCCCCTGTGACAGAGCATTTATCTTTTGGTTCACTCAGCAACACTTTATTTATTTATTTATTTTATCGTTTATTTGCCCAAGTAAAGCCTCTCAGGTATGCATTAATGTAGGTCTGTGTGTGAAAGGTGTCAGCTCTTGAAGTGTGCCTCATATTTACAGTGTCTTGCAAAAGTATTAACTCCATTTGAACTTGTTCCCACTTTCTCACACAATACAACCAATGTACTTTGTACCAACATGCTTTTGTGGCAAACAAATAATTGTGAAATGGAAGGAAAATTTCAAGTTTTTCTAAATGTTTAAGAAATAAAAAAAACGTGGTTTGCATTTGTTTGTAGCCGTGCTGAGTCAACACTCCTTAGCACCAGTTTTTTTGGGGGAATGTCCGTCAGCTTACCACATATAGAGACTTAAAATTTCCCCGTTCTTCTTCTCAAACTTTACAAAATATAGTTTAATGTAATCAATTTAATTGTAGTTCTTTTGAGTTCGCTAACAGTCTTCAGACAGTTTTGTAGCTTTCTCTTCTGGCTAGCTCTGACCAGATTCCTGTCCATCCTGAAGAAATGCATTCCAACAGCATGATGCTGCCGCCCCCATGTTTCACCATACTGATGGTGTGTTCAGGATGATGTGCCCTTGTTACTTTACTGCCACATGCAGCACTCTACATGTAGGACTAAAAGAATAAATTTTGCTTTTTACAATAAAGCTCACATTTAAATACACTCAACTCTAATAAATTCTAAAATAAATTTACTGTTTAAGATTTATTCTTAAATCTACCTAAATCTGTAGAAAACAAAATCTAGCGTTGAGGCCGTTTCCGTGAAACGTAGTAACAGAGAAATAAATTATTTTCTTATCGTATTAACTACACACAGAGAGACAGAGTTAAGGTGTGGCCCTCCAATGATTTGCCCCAAAGGCTTTTATTTTGGTAAAGGTGACTCACAAAAAAAAAAAAAGAAAAGAAAAGAAAGCATGCTGAGGTAAAATGAGCAGAATCAGCAGGTCTGTCCGAAACAAAACACAGTCTGGATTCTTCACTAAAACCAACCTGCAATGCAGTGGTTCTTCTTTGTCTCCATAGTTTTCATTTCAGGGCCCAGAGCGGTTGAAGTTCTCGCTGCTGTGCTTCCCTCTAGCGGCCACGCATAGTTACTGCACCACAAAGCCATTTCCTTGTGACGTCGAGTCCTGCATGTGGACAGGTAAAAGTCACTGACACAACGTTTCACTTCACAATGATATGACCTCACTCTGCTGATTTTAATCGCTCTGTTTTGGCAGCCGTATGCTTTAATTCAATGTTACTCCAGATCATAAAGACGCTGCTGGTCGACTTATTGATCACTTCAAACGCGCATGTGCATTTGCAGAAAGCAAAGGGTGAATACTCATAGTGCACAAATAGAACTTCACTTTTAAAAAAGTAGGTCCTATTGGATATTTACAAAAATGCACAACTGGACATTAATTGAGAAGATCTCTTAATTAGTAAATTAAACATATTAGAATTGCATACGTAGGTCAATAAATACAGGCCTTGTCAGAAAGAAAATAACGACTTTGCTGTTTAATGAACGTGCTAAGACTTTTGCTGTTTTTCGGTAGTGATTATTTACATGGTTATATTGTTTTATTACCACTATTGCGCCTCTGTTGAAAACAAAACACAATTTTAATCAAGTGCGGCATTTATGTTGTCTGATGCAAAAATAGAAGTAATGATTTATTAAAGAAAATCTAATACACCAACATACAGCTGTATTAAATTGAATTATCAAAGTTTGACGTGTGATTGAGGTTCAGGTAAGGAAATCCACTTGTATGCTCAACATATTCCGGAATGGACTTTCAAAGTACGACTGTAACCAACTTTTACGGCATTTTACAGCTCTCCTTCACTTACAGTAATATTTTTTTCCCTTTGAATTAACATGTCTGTTGATTAAATCCAGAAAATTTCAACTCGTAACTATGAACATTTTTTATGCAAAAATAAAAAACATATATGTATCCTGGTTCAACCAGTAACGAAAACGACTCATTTTGATCTTATTTTGAAATCTTCCATCCTACATCCGGTTCGTTCCGCCAACCTCTCTAAGCTGCGCCATCTTGACCAACAGGAACAGGTACTGTGCATCAGGAGCGGCTCGCCGCGGTCGAGCAGCCGTTGACCTTCCGTCCTCCAACTCGCCGTGGCAACATGGCTCTGAGCCGCCTGGAAAAGGCTCAGGCGTGGCTCTTCAGAGCTGTCACGTCCTTCTTCTTCATGGTTTTCCAGCTCCTCTCCAGCCCCGCTGCCTCCGCGAGGAAGCTGCCGCCCGTCGGCAACCCGCTGCTGCTCCAGTCCGCGACGCAGCTCGCGAAGAAGATCCGGAGAAAAGAGGTGTGCGCCCAACTTAGCCAGGCCGGACGTCAGCGTATTTACCCCTCTGTCTTTACCAAAATGTTGTACAGCTCGCATTAACTCGGTCTCATTTGTATTTATCTTTCTTTATTACCTCAGGAATGAGCTCAACGGTTATAGAGCCGTAACGTTTCATTGTAATTAAAGCGGCAGTGCTGCGACTTGAAGTAGTTAAAGTGACGCCACTGCACCTGTTGAACAGCAACACACCTCTGCTACTGTTTGCAGAGGTGTGTTGAGAAACATGAGAAACAGACTCATGTGTACTTCAACGACTCTGTTGGGTCGTTATGTACAAGAGGAATATGATTAGTTTGCTTTTAATGACAGAGGGCATTGAGGTGTTGCTTTCTGTTGTTTGCAAACTACAGATGCAGGTCATTTTTACACTCAGAGGCCAGGGAATACTGGTTGTAGGTCATCACAATGAGCAAACAGGGAATATCACCTGGGTTACATGTTTATAACATAAATATTTATAGCTCAAACTGCAACACTGAACTGTGAATATGATTAAAAACTCCTAACTTCTTGTCTTTACTTGCATCCATATCCTGTTCTTTATGCATCCTTGACTCGTCTTCACACAGACTCTTTAATGGTCCAAATGTTGTGCATATGCAGGTATCCAGTGTGGAGGTGGTGCAGGCTTACATTGACAGGATCCAGGAAGTTAACCCTTTTGTGAATGCTGTTGTAAAAGACAGGTGAGAAAGAAGCACATTGTCGAACACTTTGTTGTTATCTGCACTCCTGATGTCAGACTGAATATTGTGACTATAGGTGGGCGATATGAGCCTGGGATCTTATTGTGGAACTATTGTGATAATGATAAAAAAAAAAAGATCATCTAAACCACGTATTTCTTCTCTTTCAGGTCTTTTTGTGGATTTGACTGTATGGCACTGCATTCATAGTACCAAAAACACAAATACTGTTCACAACATTTCTATTTAAAACTCTTACTTAAAGAAGTGTGATTTATATCACTAACACGCACACATTTAATAATTATTTTTGATTTTACCGATATTTATCGATGCTCTTGTTAAACAAGCAGCGGAGAAGATGGTAAGAATAACATTTCTGACGATGCTGCAAGGTTTCCCCCAGAAAACCTGCAAAGCCCAGTGGTTGGGTGTTAGGGCGGTCGTACATCCAGCGGCCTGTCGTGTTTCTGAGTTAAAAAATGTTTAAAGTTGACAGGAAATTTGAAAACATCACTCGATATTCATGTGAAGATTATCACCTGAACACCAACTGTAAAGTCTTAAGAAAATGCAAAAATTTTTTAAAAGACTTAAATAAATAAGTAATGCTGAGCCTGGTGGGCACACAAGTAAAGCCTGGTAGCCCGCCAGGCTTATAATACACTGAAGTAATCCTGAATCTGACAGTTTTGTTTTTGTTTTTTTTATTTTACATCATTAATTGAAATTTATTGAGAAGATGAAAATCAAAATTCTTATAAAAACATTTGCACGATAAATGATAAACGATAATCGGGAGTCTCTGTGTCTTTTCCAGTCAAATAACTTTCTTTTTGTCATTTAATTAATGATGCTACGCATTTATCAAAAACATTTTTGTCACATTACATCTGCAAACCTATGTAGGACTTTCCTGTAATTAGCTCCATCAACTCTGAGCAGCTCATTCGCTCCCTTTTGAGGGAAAACATCACCACAGTATGATGCTGCCACCACCATGTTTCACCATGGGGATGATGTGCTCAAGGTGTTGTGTATTTTGCCTGTAGATGGACATTATTTACTTATAGGACTAAAAAGGAGGTGGATAAAAAATTCAGGCCACCCTTTTCAGCTTTGTATTGGTCTAAAGCAAACTCGCTGTTTTTATGGTGGCGTCTCACTAAATTTCAACAATAATACATTGAAATTCTTGCCAGTCAAAAGGTTCAATGTCTAATCAATAAAGCCAAACTTACCACCTTGACATGAATCACATGAAGACATCAGCTTGTTTCCCTTCAGGTTTGCGTCTGCCCTCCAGGAGGCGGCCCAGGTTGACAAGCTTATAGAGGAGGAGACGGGAGGAGAAGACGTTCTGGAGGACAGACTTCCTCTTCTGGGTGTCCCACTGTCCGTCAAGGAGTCCTATTCCCTGCAGGGTGAATGCTCCCCTTAACATCCACATCCACCTTCCTGCGACATGATGCAGCTACTTCTGACCAACCAGTCAGTGTTTTTTTTGTTTTGTCTTTTTCCTCCTCCAGGCATGCCCTTATCCACAGGCTTGATATCCAGACGGGGGGTCGTTGCCTCCGTCGACGCTCCCCCCGTGGCACTGCTAAAGAGAGCAGGCGCCATCCCTCTGGGCGTCACCAACACCAGCGAGCTGTGCATGTGGCTGGAGTCCCACAACCACCTGTACGGGATCACTTGCAACCCGTACGACCTGGAGAGGATAGCGGGAGGGAGCTCAGGTCCTTAAAAGAGAAGCTTGTTTCGTCCTGTCCTCAGGTCGTCACTTCCTCTGCTTCCAGGAATGATTTCATCACATGTGGAGCGTTCTCTGTCTTTGTGTCCTCAGGAGGGGAGGGCAGCATTCTGGGAGCAGCAGGAGCGGTCATCGGCGTGGGCTCAGACATCGGCGGCAGCATCCGCATGCCTTGTTTCTTCAATGGTGTGTTCGGCCACAAAACCACTCCAGGTAAAAGAAGCTGCCTCATACATTTCATACTCCTAAATCCTCTCGTTATCTGGATTTCCAAATAAGAATGTGTGTAAAAAGACTCAAACCTGCTGGGATTTATCACCTGAATTGGTGACAATGTCGCTCAATGTCTGATATGCGACTGGTGAGCGTATCAGAATTGACTGGTGCAGTTTTTTAGTACACTTTGCTAAAAAACTGTTTTACTTTTAATCTGTGGACTCATCTATCTTTGGATATTATGCAATAATTTAAAAAATTCAGATTTTAATAAATTTTCTTTCTTTCTTTCTTTTCTAAAATAAAAAAATACAAGTGATTGGAAATATTTTCAAAAAGTGACTTTTGTCTCAGTCATCCCTTCTATGAGTCGTATAATTGAGTTAATATGGCCAGGCTACGATTATTGTTGTTTAATTACAAGAATATAGTCATAAAATTAGCAGAATAATGACACCATTTTAACGACAAAAACATTGTTTCGAGGAAGAAAAAGCTCAGAGTTATCAAGCTCTGGAGCTACCAGCTCAGTCAGTGTAGTTCCTTCTTTGAGATAGACTCAGTTGTTTTGTACAACCGTTCTGAGGTTTCACTGCCGTAAAACCCGGAGCCCTAACTTTTGAGATTTTTCTTCAAAGGCAGGAAATCTTTAGGCCTGAGGGTGAAGGGTGAAGCGGTGTGTGTCTCTGGGGGAGCTCAGAGTTGTTGGTGGTGTGTTTCAGGTGTGGTGTCCTGTGAGAACCAGTACCCTCCCACCTCTGGCACACAGCACGAGTACCTCAGCTCTGGGCCCATGTGCCGCTACGCTGAAGACCTGCTGCCCATGCTCAAGATCATGGCAGGACCCAACGTTCACAAGTAAGACATCTGCAACATCACTTAACTCTCTTTTTTTACCAGTGAGTGGTAGTGTGAAACATAAATGAGTATAAGGACGACATTTCTCCATGTACTGCTCTCTGTAACGTAACATAGGAAGAATTATGTTGGGCTAAATTCAATCGTGAGTCAGGATGTGACCCGAATCACAGTGTGGGGTTTGTGTCCTCACAGGGTATAAATTATAACATTTTATTACCGTGTGTATATTGAAATGATTGCAGTCAGAGGTTAATGCATGTGGATAATTATTACAGGTATCAACTTTCCTTATAAAAACCCCACACTCAGCTTCCTCTGCTGTTTCTGTTCATTCTCTCTGCAAATGTTGTGTAAACTCATTAATCTTTCTGTTTTTCTCCGCTGATTAGATAAGGTAGGAAGACCTGCACCACTTAGAGCTGGAGAGGAAAAAAAAGAACAGCTCTTAGTGTTTGACCACATAATGTTTGATACAGCTCTGGAAAAAATTAAGAGACCACTTTATTTGATCAGTTTCTCTGATTTTACTTTTTATAGGTTCATGTTTGAGTAAAATGACCGCCGTCCTTTTATTCTATGAACTACTGACATGTCTCAGTAGTTTCAAGTAAAACTTTATCATAATTTTTTCAAAATAACGACAAAGACGCAGTGCTTTCAGAGCTCAGATAATGCAAAGAAACCAAGTTCATACACATTTAGAAACAACAATACAAAGTTTTCACTTAGGGAGAGTTCAGAAACCAATATTTGGTGGAATAACCACAAGGTTTTCAATGGGGTTCAGCTCAGTGGACTCGTTTTTTTTTTTTTTTTTTCCAGAGCTGTGTGATTTAGTCTCAGGGTGTCTTGCAAAAGTATTAACACCCTCTGAACTCGTTTCTGTCATGTTACAATCAGAAATGTTAATATTTTGTTTCGATAGATGGGTTTCAGTGTTTGGGAGGATGTAAGAAAGTCTTGTAAACAAAATTAGCCTTTTGATTTATCATGCAATTGATTGATTATTGGTCTATTACATAAAACCCCAATAAAATACATTTCTATGTTTGCATAAATATGACAAAAGGTCACGCACTGTATTCTTTCTCATATAAAAAAGCGAGAGTGACTCTTTTTACAGTGACTCAGCTCAACTTAGTTTATCTCCTGAGCTAACAAGCACACGCTCCCAGACCTTTGAGGTGTTACTCAATCAGTGATTTTCTCTTTGTTGTTGTTTTTATCGCCGCTCTAATCAGCTTGCATGTTTCCGATCAGGTTGTCCTTAAACGCAGCCGTGGACCTGAAGAAGCTGCGGTTCTTCTCCGTCCCTCACGACGGCGGCTCCATCTACACGTACCCCGTCAGCAAGGAGCTGCTGGACTCTCAGCAGAAGGTGTGTGCAAAGAAAACAAAATAAAACACCTACAGATAAGCAGCACACACACCAAAAGCCGGAGAAGTTTCTCTCTGATTTCTAGATGTGACGTTCTGCAGGTGGTGAAGCGTCTGGAGGCTGACCTCGGGGTCAAAGTGCAGGAGGTATGCTTTCCTGAGCTCCGCTACGGCTTCCAGATCTGGGACACATACATGGGTCTGCCTGATGAAGAAGGCAAGGTACGAACGACGATGGAGCAGGAGCCCTAAAATAAACTCACCAGGCACTCCCAGCTGCTCTGCTCGCATGGAAATCACTTTAAAATATTACTGCTAAGTGGGACTCTTTAAAACAAGCTTGTAAAACGGATTTGTAGGATTTAATTGCTTTTTACGCTTCACTAAACACTTAGACACTGAATTTCAAGAAGGATAAACGGTTCTGATTTTTACAGCAGCCAAAAAAATTACCTATCACATGCTTCAGTGCCTGTTTTGATAGTTATAGTTAAAGACAATTTCTTATTTTTTTAATGCGACTTTTAGTTTTTGAGAGCCTCGTTCAACTTCTTTTGTCCAGCTTAATGCAAGCGTACTTTTTCCCAAACTGGTTTCTGAGTTAGTGAATCGGTAAGATTAAGAAACAGTAATGTCGCCGCTGGACTTATAAGCGAGATAAGAAGAGAGAAAAGTGTTTTGGTCCAGCCACAGAACGTTCTGCACTGCGCTGAGCCAGGTCAATGCTCTGGTTGTTCATGTTTACAGTGAAGAGAAGTGAGTCATAGAAATGTTTGGCTTATTTAAACTCGTCAATAGATATAGTTTGAACTTGTCAGTGTGAAAGAAATAAACAGAAGGACACATAAATACTTTGCGGATGGAGAGAAGGGAAAAGTTTTTATGTAAATATAGAGAAACTTTCAGCGACAGTAGAGTTTTAAGAGAGAGAGCAAAAAAAAAGAGAGAAGGAAATAGAATATGAAAATCTTTTCCAACTGTTTCATCCATCTGTCTTTGTAAATGGAGATTATTGAATGGGGAGATGAACAACAAATAGCATCCCTGTTTACCTAAAACTGTCTTTAAATTTAGAACTGAGTCCACCATGAGGATGTTTTGGTCCGGCTGCCCGTCTATGAATTTGTCACAAATATCTTATGAGGGTTTATGTTTCAGAGCGTAATAAAGCTGTGAGGAATTTAGCCACAGCACCTATTGTAGTCTGCAGCCCAGACATGGAGCTAATCTGTTTGGCTGCCGGCAGACTGCATACCACAACTGAACCTCGACTCATTTCAACGTCGCCGCGTCGACCAAGCGTCCTACACCAATCACCGCTTCAACCGAATCTCATCCCGCCATTTCAATTTGACTTATTTAATGCAACCAAACAGAGTTGAATCTTCACTATCCAATCGGATTTTCGCGGCCTTCTCTGCGGAGCTCAAAGTCCATCTGATAATCTGATAAGTTATTGTTAAGTCCATACTTTAACTCGTTTACAACTACACTGCTTGTAGAACAAAAAGCGGCATCTCATTGATTCCCTTTGTCAGTTTAAAGTGTGTTTTAAGAACATTAAAATCTGCATGGGATTTTGAGGGATTCAATTATTGCTCTGTGTATTACAAATAAAGAAAAAGTATAGTTTTATTCCAGCAGAGAAGCCCTGTGATATTTAAAAGAAAGCAGCTGATTATTGTGAAGCATATTGTTTTCAATGAGGGTTTTGTGGAACTCCAGAGGTAAGGAAATATAAAAAGAAATCTCCGCTAGGATTTTAAAAACATGCGCAAACGTTTTCCTCCTCCAGCCTCCTCTGGCCTTTGCGGAGCTGATGGGGGAGCCGGGTCGACCAGCGTGGGCGTTCTGGGAGCTGCTGAAACGGATAGTGGGAAAATCCGAGCACACCATGCCTGCTATCTGTAAGGAGAAGACACATAGAAGCCTTGGCACTCAATTACATCGCTGTTATGAGAAATGTGTGCATTGTGCAATCGGTTTCAGTGCTGGGCCTCTTCGAGAAGACCCAACTGTCCAAGCCATCGCCCTTCATCTTCCAGCAGAAAGAGGCGCTGCAGAAGAAGATGGAAGAGCTGCTGGGTACCGACGGGGTGTTGCTTTACCCGCCTCACCCCCGAGTGGCGCCCAAGCACCACCACCCGCTCTTCAGACCCTTTGACTTCAGCTACACAGGTCGGTGATCAAGGCGATCCCTCAGAACCGACCGATTTAAAGTTTGGTTGTAGCAAATAAAGCCAACGCTGCTGTCTCTGTGTTATCTAAAAACACGTCACCTAAGGTCTAAAGGTGAGGAAATGTCTTGTTGTCTTTTTAAAGTGTGTGTCAGGCTTAATGTACAACTGCTGTGTATCGAGTGTGTGTGTTGGGCTTAAGGGTGTAAAGTTCAGCGTTCAGCCGGTCAGGATAGGACACATTACTTTTGCTTTGATGCTTTATTCTTCTTGTTTTTAAGGATCAAATGACAGTGAAGAGCTTAGAAATAAATGATTATCGCCTGAATTAATCAGAAAGTTGGGCAGACAGTAAAGTCACAGTTTGCGGCTGCAGGTCACTTCCTGATAGGTAAATGTTACAAAGAGCTTTGCATTCTCAATGTTTGTGTTAAGTTCAAAGCTGTTAATATCATCAGCAAAACTCTGTAAGAACCTGGCCACTTTTTTCCCCATCTAAAACACGTAACCCATTCATCGTTCTGTCTGACTGTCCGTCTCCAGGTATCCTGAACATCCTCGGGCTGCCGGTTACCCAGTGTCCTCTGGGGCTTAGTGAGGAGGGTCTTCCGCTGGGCGTGCAGGTCGTAGCCGGGAAGCTGCAGGACCACCTAACCCTGGCTGTGGCCCTCTACCTGGAGAAGACCTTCGGGGGCTGGAGGGACCCCGGAGCGAAGTGAAGCCCCTCCGCCGACGGACTGACGGTGCGTTGATGTGAGAGCTGCCGTCTCCTCGTTCTCCCTCGTCGCCCTGCTGCAGCACGCGACCGACCGCACGCTGACACAGCCTGTGTGTAGGTCAAGCAAGTTTGGTACTAATAGCGAAAAACTCGTTTCAGTTGGATGTTTTTATCTCGGAAGCGTCGGATCATTCACATTTTCACGGGGAGAGAGGTTTTTGTCACATCTGGCTTGTTTTATAAGAGCAGGCTGTACGTTTGATACTGCTAAATCCTCATTCTGGAGTCTAAAGAACTTAGACATAAAACTCAATTTTATCGAAACAGTAACTTTACCATCGACCAAAGTGCATTATAGAGATTAAACTGGAAGGTCTAACGGACCAGAGAAATGAAATGCTGATGTTGATGTATGTTGGTGAAGGTGTGAGGCTAATTGTTAAATGTTAAACTTTAAAAAACAAGCACCTTCCTGGCATCAGCAGTAGAGGCGATGAAAGCAGAGAAATAATAGCACAATCTTTATCACATGAGAAAGTTTGTTTTAGTGAATTAAAACTAAAGGATTTTTTCTCTTTACTTCACAGGTTTTATAAGAAGGTTTGACTGAAATCCCTTAAATCTGAAACTGAGTTGTTATTACTAGGAATAGTAATAACAACTACTATCAAGGTTCCACTTCATGCTGACGTTTACAACACAGGGATAAAAAGTCCTTGGATCACTAAGTGTCAGCACTAATGCCACACTAACGATGGGTTTCTTTTCTACGGGCTGAACGAAGTTTTAAAAACAAAAATTACTTCCACAAGTTTGACTTGATTGTGAGTTTCCTCTAATTTACAAAATTACACATACAGGCTCAAATATATCGGCAGGTGTGCATAATCTTTCATTGAGCGAAACGATACGCTTTCTGTAGGATCAACAAGCTCTTGATATAATTCTGCTTGGATATTTGATCCCAAAAATGATGTGTGCTCATTTTAACTGGTTGCTTTCCTGGTACTGATCCAACTTTTAAGCATAGATTATAACATATTCAGTAAGGTTGAAATAATTCCAGAAGTCTGATGTTTGTTTGGGATTTTATCTGCTTTCTTTAAACCGTCTACTTGTTGACCTGACGATAAGTTGGTGTATGTATATTTTTGAGCCTGTATGGATTATTTTGTATTTATCTGAATTTTAGAAAAGCCACAGTAAATTAAAATTCTTTTTGCAGTTCTTTTGTTTTTCAATCGCCCGGAAAAACAAGCACAGCCCTAAAAAAAACCCCAAAACAAATTATATTAATATCCATAATGAGTACCCATAAACTTCCTACTGGAATTGTAAGAAATAATGAGCCTTAATATGATCCTGATTGTGGACTACGGTCACTAAACTGTAATTAAAACCAGATTTTGACTCACACATGCTAATATTTAACTCTTAATAACAATAAATTGTTTACGCTCTTGATATGTAAACAGCCTTTAGAGCATTGGTTCTTAACCTTTTTTGAGGTACCGAACCCACCAGTTTCATATATGCATTCACTGAACCTTCTTTAGTGTTAAATTAATATATATATATATATATATTTTTTTTTTTTTCTTCCAAATTTAAGACACAGGTATATGTTTTTTTACTGGTGCATGAACGTCACCTTGCTCAAAGAACAAACCATGAACTCAGAACAAATTACGTTATTACCTTATTCTGGCCCCCAAACATTTTTTCAGCCCCATAAAAGAATTCCAGCCCCCAAAAATATTTTTTTCTTTACTATTTTACTAATTAAAAATACATTTGGATTTTTTTTTGAAGAATTTAACATTTTTAATAACTGTTATTTTTTTTAATTTAATTTGTTTTTTATTGTTTTGAATCCACAAAATGCTTTTTTGGGGCCTGAATAAAGTATTGCAAAAATCACATACCTGCAAATCAGTGTGACTTCTGCTGTTGATTTTGGGAGACCAGTTCAGATAGGCTTCACCTCGGCAAGCGCTGCTCTCATGTCATCTTCACAGCAAAGTCTGTTCATTTTCTTCTTTTTTTTGCTCGACATATTTAGAATGCATTAAAATATTCAGAAAAAAACCACACGACATACAACTACGACAGCCGTCGACCACTGCGCGCACTAAATTCCCCGCAGTCCTGATTGGCCGAGCAATGTCACGTGATCCTCTGCAGCAAGTGATGGCCAAGCGGGGCGCGTCATCACAACTTTACACAAGTGTGTCTTTACCACTGCGGCAGAGGCTCCTCCGAACCCCTGGGGTTAAGAACCACTGCTCTAGAGGGAGAGGGAAGCTGTGGCTGATTGCAACCAGTTCAAGCATCGACATCATCACACGACCTCAGACCAAATCATGTTTTAAAAGTGAAGCCTGTTCAGATTTTGTAGCAAATTTTGAGGCACAATTTCCCTTTTCAGACCAAGTTCTAGGTTAGCGGAAACACTGTTGGAGTGTTAAGCTGTAGCTGTGCAGACTTTGCTTTTCACCACCGCTGTGTTAAGTCTTCCACTAATTTATATATAAATCTAAATAAAGCTTAAATACAAACAGTTGATGGTTTCTGTGACTGGAGTTGTGTGACTTTGGATTTGATATCAATCCATTCTTTTCTCCTTGAACCACTACAGCAGAGAGCTTTAAAAGAAGAGTTCTTGCAGTTCTTGTCCTTTTGATAATTCAAAACTATGAATCAGAACTGGAAAAGATCGGTCGACAACTTTGCTTTTTGGTCTCGCTCCTTCGTTTAACGAGATCTTTCTGATTGCTTGTAAATAAAATAGCAAGATGCTTCAACTTCTCAGTTTCCCCCGCAAAATACACATCTATGCAGGAAACCCCTCTATAAGGAAGCGTCTCTTAAATTAGGTCGGCGCTCCTCTGTTAAAGCGTCAGGGTTTGTGGTGCAAAAGAAACGAGACCACGATAAATTATTTAAAACTTGTTACACCTTTAATGTGACATGAATACAGTGCAGTTCAAACAAAATCAAATGGAAGGAATAGTATTTAAGAAGCTGGCTGCATACATTTCTACTCTAATAATTTCTTGAAGCACCTTTTAAATCAGTTTCAGCATCCTGCATCTGGTCTCATTAATCCAAAGGTCTCTAAATCAAAACTGAAGGTTTTGGAAATAATTTTAACTTCATTCACTTAATGAAGTTAAAATTACTCCAGAAGGCATGATGGTGCCACCACCATCGTTTTCTTCACGGTGCAAATCACCAGTGGGTCAGCAGAACTGTATTTATGGTTCATTACATGTGAACTCAAGCAGGTGCTTCAACAAAACTTCAATTTTAAAAGCTGTACCCATTAATGCAACCACTGGATTAAAGTTTATTTTATTTCACTCTTGTTTTTTCGTTGACCTGTACGGGATAGATGTCACATTATGTGTAAAAACTTTAAAATGTTTTCAAGTTTTAAAGTGTTTATGTTTTAACACTGCGGCGAGCTGCCGACATGATTCAGGTTAGAACCAGGTCCAACAAATAAAAATCATTTTGACAACTCTGACTGAATCGAAGGATAAGTAATGATGAAAGATACTCTCAACATGGAGTCTGTTGTATCTTTATTTTCTTCCCTTCCTTTGAAAAAGGCTGAATAATAATAACACCAACCAGAAGGCTTCTAACACAACTTGACAGTATCGAGAGGCATTACCCGCGTGTGGTTTGTTTTTTTTCTTTTCTCTTTTGCGTCGCCTGCAATGACAACGTCTCCATTCAGTGATAAACATTCAACCCTGAAGGGCCGAAGCTGAAAATTATTATTTTTTAATACAGAATACAGACAGCTTTTGCCTCTGCGCTCAAAGGTGCCAGACGTAACGTCGCCCATCCTGATCCCGCGTCGCTCAACAACTGGAGCGGACTTAAAAACGAACAATAAAAGAGGGGAGGGAGGAGGAGGAAAAAAAAAGGAAGCTCTCCATTTTGGTAAAAGGGAGAATTCTTTCTCTCCTTGACAACCTGTGCGAGCTTGATTTGGCCCAAATGTTTGTGTCCATACAGGATTTTCTTTTTTTTTTCTTTTTTTTGTGACTTGTGTGTGTGTGTGTGTGTGGTGTGTGTGTGTGAAATTTGGGGTCTGGGATTTTGTGCGTGTTGGGTCCCTTCAGGAAGTGTTGGTGATGGGTTTGTATTTCTTGAGGCGGGTCCACTGTCCTGTTGAATAGTTCATTTCGAAGACCGTGTCGACCAGCATGGTGGTGCTGCCGGTGCCGTCGGCTTTGGGCAGAACCTCCGTGTGCTCGCTCAGCTTGATCTGGATGATGTCCCCCTGCTCCGGGCACGGGTTCTCTGTAGGGCACCCAGACAGAAAACGGGTCACATTTAGCCCCGAACAGGAAGTACAAGAGCTCAGGAATTAAATTATGATTCAAGATTGATGCAGTTATTGCGCTAGGCTCATCTTCAAAAGTCTCTGTTATATTTGATGTGAAGCAATCAATCAGGTTGATTATCACACTGAAAACAGAAAATAAGGTTTTTAAAGTCAATTGTGACTTTAAAAGGTTCCTGGCGTTTTTCTTAATATCTTTTCAAGTTAAAGAAATGTAAACAAAATGTTGCAAACATGTTTCAACTTTTTGAAATCCATCATTTATCAAGTTACAACTATGAACTTAAACGCCTGTTGAACTCTGACAGACCACATTTGCGTAACGGAAAATACTTTTGCAAAAGGTTTTGTGAATATCCATTTTTGTGCATTAGTAGGGATCACTGTGATGGAAACATGAGTTAAAAACTGGTTTCCTTCAGACCCAGACAAGTGGAACTCGTCTTCTCTTACCTCTGGATCCAGCCATGAACCCCAGAATGAGAGCCTTCTCTGGCCGGGTGACCTTGTTTGCGGTCTTGAACATCTCCTGAGCGGCGTACATCTGGTCTCTCTGAGGAGCAGAAACAGCAGAGATTCAGCAACACGTCTTCCTAAATCATTCTGACTCCAGACCTCCCAGGGTTTCCCACCCCCTTCATACCGTGAGTGACAGGTTCTTTTTGGGTTGGGGTTGTGCTGGCGTAGGTGCTGGTGTCGGTGTGGGGGTCTGAGGGGTGTGGGGGGCTGGGTGGGCGTCTCCGGTTGGCTCGCGGTTGCGGCCGCCGGCGGCCCGTTGTTGGCCGGCGTGGAGGTGGGTGTGCTGGGGGACGTGGGAGTGGCGGGGTTCGCTGTGGAGCTGGCGTTGTACATGGGCGTCCGCTGCTTGTACTGGTTGGGTAAGGTGGAGCCGGCGCCGGCCGCTGCTGTGGTGGACTCCTCTGGCTGGCGAGCTGCCTGCAGCATGTCCCGTCCAGAACCACCGGCGTTGGCTGCAGAGGGGATTGGAAGACGTTTTCGTTACAAATCACTCCAAGAGTCGGCAACACGGGGAGAGAGCCGAGCTGCTTCACCAACCTGGCTGCGCCTCGGAGCTGGGAATGTAAGAAGAGGAGGGAACCATGCTGGGTGTGGCCGGCAGGTAGCTGGTAGACGGCAGGGGATTCTCGTTTAGCGCCCCAAGTTTCTGAAAACCAGACCAACAGATTTGAAACATTCTACAGAGCAAAAGCTGACAAAGACAGACCGGATTTGTGTGTGGAATACCTGAGCAGAGACGAGGCCAGCAGCGTAATCTGGAGTGGTGTTCTCCACCACCGACTCTTCTTTGGCTGCTTTTTCTCCGGCTTCTGGTTCTGTAGTCAGGAAAATGCATCATCCAGTCACCAACACAGGACGAAATCTACAGCCTGCATCTATTGTAGAGGGGAAACTTGTGAAGATGCTCACCCAAAGTCTTTCTTCTCCTCTTCGCCTCTCTTCCAGCTCCAACCATGTCCAACTCTGAAATATCTAAAAGCTAAAAAAAAAAAATTGCTTTTGGTGACAAAAAAGCAACAACTGGAGGCGTGAGTATGTCTTAGCAGCTGTGCGTCATGATGATGCATAAATCAGATCAGGAGGTACCAACCTTGACCCCTCTCTCCTTCCGTAGAGGAGTCCGTGGGGAGGCGATGGGTGTGCGGTTACTGGGAGGGCTGAATAAACTGGGAGCGGTGGGGCTGCGGAACGGGGCCTTGGGAATTCCTTTGAGAGGAGCTGTGATGCAAACGGAAAGGCTTTAGTAACTAAAATGTTAAGAAAAAGAAGTTGAAAAGGTTGAAACGAACTGAAGTTGGTAATTTCATGATCACAAACTCACTTGTCGTATCAATCTTTTTGACCAGTCCTCTCCCTTTGGCGTGAAAAGGCACTCCGGCTGTCTTCTTCAGCTGCTGCGCCGTTTCTGTTGCTGCAAGAGAAACCGAACTTGTCAAGATATTTCCGTGTCGCTGCTACAGACATTTCCACGATGAGCCAAAGATCCGATTTTATTTCTAGTCGGATTTGGGGAAATCATACATTATACGTACATTTCTGAAGCAGTTCTGCTCTCAGCGTTGCACTCTTTGGCTTCCTCTTGAGCTGGAAATGTTTGACGGGGGGAGTGAGCGGTCCCACTAGAGTGGTCAGCGCGTTCTTGTTCAGGTACTGGCATTCCAGAGGGAGCATGGCGGACGCCTCGCACTCGCCCACTGAAGAGAGAGAGAGAGGTGTGTGTTTGTGACGGCTGACGGGAGCAGATGGGTTCATCCATATGATTAAAACCGCTCAGGTCAAACAAAAAAAGCAAACGGTTCCCCAACCTTTCTCCCTGAGTTCACCGAGAATGTCCTGCACGTTCGGGTTCTGCTCCTCCAAGTCCAGGTTGAGAGATCCGGTCTCCGGGAAGGACTTGAGGATGTCGGCCACCATCAGCACCCAGGGCTCTGAATCCACCGTGGCCAGCTGGATTATCTCAGACAGAGCCTCCTTCATCTGCCGGGACCGGAGGGAGCGGTCAGACACCGACCGTTTACCACAGAGAGAGCTCAATTCAATTTATTTATAATGAATTTGACGAGAGCTGTGTGGATATTGATCGTTTCAGCAAAAACTATGCAGCTGTTGCATTCAAAGAGAAGGAAACTATAATAATAATAATAAGTCACAACTGATGGCAACTTCGTCAGTGTTTTAATTTCATGTTGATTAAATATACTTGGTCTACTTGTCCTGGTGTGCAGAAAGCAAAGTTTGGAAGATGAAAAAGAACAAGCAATTTGTTGATGCTTCAGTCGTTATCAAAGATGCTAAACGATAAAGAATGGATTTTGGTGTGTGGTCGATTGATTTGTCCTTTCACAAGTAAAACCGCTCCGTTACAGAACTGTTCGCAATACTTAAGTCATCTCTCATTTCTTTATATTCTACCTCTGAGAAACGGAAACTTCTGGGAAATATTGATCAAGAACACAATCAATATTTGCACTGAGACATAAAAACTCTTTAAGCTTGAGGAATGAGACATTGTTGTACATTTCATTTGGCGACATATATATTTTAATTGCAATCAGGAGGTTATCAATAAAAAAAATATCTTAACAGTTTAAATCATTAAACGATCTTTTAACACAAACAAGGTGATTTCCAAACTGCAAGCTGATTAAAATATGAAACCCTACAAACAATGCCATTTTAGCCAAAATAATGTGAATTCTTGTCATTTATTGTCCTTATTATAATGATCTACAATTTCGTATTCATTTATTTAACTTATTGATAAAATGATTTACTTTTTAAAATGTCTATTTTCAAATGCATTACAAAACTTAAGAATACTATTTTTATTAGTGATTGCTTTTAACTTTGTGACCTTTAGTATCTTTTCTTGCTCGTCTTAAACTGTAGACCCAACCAGAGTCAGCATCTAGTCAAATGAGGGATAAAGAGATGATTTTTAAAAAAGCAGGTTCTGGTTCGGGGCTCCTGCGTGTCCAACAAGACGACCGAACGCTGCATTCTGCGCAGCTGAAAGCTGATATGTCAGGCCGGGAGTTTGGTACCGCCCTTCGGCGCAGCCAGACCCTGCGTCTGCCCCCTCATCCACCACAATGTCTGCAGGAAGCCGCCAGACTAATGTTGCCCGCGCAAGCTGCAGAATTTCCGCGGAGTAAACCAGACTTTCTGCGTCGCTAATTCAGTCCCGGAGCAGCCCGCCGTTCGCGCTGCATTAATATTACACGCAACTCGGCAGCAGAAACGCCTCGGTTTGGTTGCAGAAAGTTATCAGCCTGCTGCTTCCAAAGTTAGCTCAACATGCTAGCGGTTAACAACAGCTTTTAGCTTTAGCTTTCGAGTAGAAGACAAACTTATCCGCCGCTTTGCGGTTGAGTTCAGCCGCCTGCGAACAGAGCTCCTCTCCTGGATATAAACGGGTTTCTACCTGCGCCTCCCGCTTCTACGCCGTCGAGAGCAACTTAACTGAAGCTCCGCGACCCACCTCGTCAACGGTCCGCCTGGGAAGATGCAGCATCCCGAGCAGCAGCTTGAGCTTCACCGGCGGCGACAGGCTCGAGAAACATAACCGTATATTGTCGATCACTGACACGGTGAGAAGGGAGGCGATGCTCGGAGGCGTCCACAGCTCGTCCGTGGATCCCAGTTTGTTGTGAAGCCACAGGCCGGTGTCGCTGTCCTTCATCGACGCCATCTTGGAAAAAGAAGTGTTTTGAGTTCGGGCATTTTAACAGGCTACCTAAGAGAAACAGCAGTCAGGACCCCGCCCACACCAGTCCGGGCGACGTACATAAACATTGAACTATGAAAAGTACCGATGGAGAGCAGGAGTTTATCCTCGCTGTGAAAAGTCTCTTTACAATTGCGTCTTTTTTCTTTGTGTAAAAGATCAGTTTTAATTGGCGTTTTGAATTCTACATTTGCATAACTTGGTGGCTCAACAAAGTATTGAGACAAACAAGGGGGCGAAATACAAAAGTACACTGCGTGCAGGCAAGTTCTAGTTTGGACCATTTTTATGCATATTTTAAAACTCCAAGCTGTATAAACTTGAATGCTTATTGAAAATAAACATATCAGCTGATGTGTATTTGTTTAATGAGGGAAGGCGGGGCCTAAGGAGGTCAACACCCTATACCCAGGTGTGCATAATTATTAGGCAGCTTCTTTTTCCCAGGAATAATGGGCCATAAAAGAGATTCTAGTGACTCTGGAAAGTCCAAAATTGTAGCTCACAGGGATGCGGCGCTCTTGGAATGGCTAAGATATTAGGGTGTGATCGCAGAATCATCAAACGTTTTTGCTGCAGTCAATCCTGTCCCAAGTGTTGAGAGAAAAAAAAACGTAAATTAGCTGCTAAAGATTTGAGAAGGATCAAACCAAGAAACCATTAGCTTCCAGCGCTATCATGTCCCAGAAAGGCAACCTACCTGGAGAGTCCAGTAGTAAAAGATGGTCAGAGCTCAGAGACATGGCCAAGGTAAAGAAGACTGGGTCACGACAGGCTTTTCAAAGGTTTTATGGACTGATGACACGAGAGTGACTCTTAATGGACCAGATGGATGGGGCCCATTGCTGGATCAGTAATGGGGCCCAGAGCTCCACTTTGCATCAACCACCAGCAAGGTATAACCAGGTACTGGTATTGGTGGGTATTACAAAAGATGATCCACTAAATCATTTTGTGATTTATATCTTGAAAGGTGCTATATAAATGTATATTGGTATTTTGTTATAAACTGACACCAAATCACAAATGTATGTGATGTATAAAGAAAACTATCTATAAAATATTGAACATTTGTTTTTTTACTGGAAGCAAAATATTTAAATATTATCACATTTATTTTATTAATGTGTCAAAATGTTCTCCATTTGATTTAATGTATAGTCACTCAATATTATTTAAAACACAATAAAACCAAATAACACTGTTTTTAATATCTTGTGTCAAACTGGCATGTTGTAGTACCACAGCAAACCACTAGATGTCGCACTGAGATCACAAATTATTTGAAAGTAATATGGTCAAATGGTCCATGACTATTACTGAGAATACATTGACAACATTGACTGTTCATGTTTCGACTGATCATGTTTGATCAAACATGAGTTTGACACATGTGCTCTACATGAAGCCCAGTGGCATCAGGTGACTTGATGAAGTTCAAGGTATCAGATTAGGAAAGAAACATAATTAAAGTGACTTTGGACGGAGCATAGCTATCAGTGACAGACAGGTTGGTCAGAGTATTTAATAAATAATGGTTCTACTTAGATTTTCACATGCCATCATGTCTTGGGTTTATAGAGAACGGTCAGAAGAAAATAAACTTTTCATCAAACAGGAGTTAAGATAGGGATATTTTTATGATGTTGGGCTTAACAGGGGAATGGAGGGACTGGTTCTAAATGAGAAAGACAATAGTGACTTCGGTCCCGACTCAGAAGGACTTGGATGCCGGTCCTGACTCGGAGGACGATTCCGACTCGGTGGCCAATTCCAATTCAGAGGTCGGTACTGACTCGGAGGCCGGACTCGACTCAGAGGCTAATACTGACTCAGAAGACGATTACGACTCGGAGGCCGGTCCTGAGTCAGAGATCGGTCCTGACTCGGAGGGACTTGGAGGTTGGTCCCAACTCGGAGGCCGGTGCCGTCTCAGAGGTTGGTCCCGACTCGGAAGACGATTCTGACTCAGAGGCCGGTCCTGAGTCAGAGATCGGTCCTAACTCAGAGGGACTCGGAGGCCCTCCCAATTCAGAGGCCGGTCCTGACTCGGAGGGCAGCCTCGACCGAGAGGGACTCGGAGGCCGGTCCGAACTCAGAGGCCGGTCCTGACTCAGAGTGACTTGGAGGCCCTCCCAAGTCGGTGGCCGTCCCGACTCAGAGACAAGTCCCAACTCGAAGATAGGTAGACTGATGGTAGATCTCAACTCAGTGACCAATACCGACTCGAAGATAGTTCCCCACTCAAAACAGGAGTCCGAATCAGAGGTCGTTCCCGACTCAGAGGATAGTCCCAACCAGGAGGCCAGTACTGACTCAGAGGGACTCAGAGGTCGGTCCCGACTCGGAGGATGGTCCCGACTCGGAGGCTGGTACTGACTCGGAAGACGATTCCGACTCAGAGGCCGGTCCTGAGTCAGAGATCGGTCCTGATTCGGAGGGACTTGGAGGCCGTCCCGACTAGGAGACAGGTCCCAACTGGGACCCAGTTAGTGGGTTTATTGACCCATTTAGTGGGTCCCGTAGTGCTCCTCCCGAGTCCCCTAGTTCTCCCAGTGCTCCTCCCGAGTCTCCGCCTTAAATCTTAAAAGAACATGTATTCACATAAAGTCCCGCCTCGGCGGTCGGTCCCAACTCAGAGGTCGGACCCGACTCGGAGGACAGTCCCCACTCGGTTCTGAGTCTTAGGCCAGCCCCAAGTCAGAGTCCGGTCCCAAGTCGGAGGTCTAGTTCCATACGCCGGTCTCGACTCAGGAACTTTGAGGCCATCAGGACTCAGTGGCTGGTCCTGACTAAGAGCCAGGTCATGAATCAGATACCGGTCCTAACTCGGAGGGACTCGGAGGCCGGTCCTGAATCAGAGGGCAGCCTCAACCGAGAGGGACTTGGAGGCCGTCCGGACTCAGAGGCTGGTCCTGACTCAGAGGGACTCGGAGGTCGGTCCCGAGTCGGAGTCTGGTCCCAACTCACAGGCTGGTCCCGAGTCAGAGGCTGGACGAGGCTCAACGTTTGATCCACTCTTAGATTGTTTCTAAGTCTGAACTGTTGCTAAGGGTAATAATAGCACACATTGAGCATGCACTATGAAAACAAAGAGTCTGTGGGCACTAAACACATTATTCCCACAAGTCTGAACTGGAAGTGACCTGCGCAGCTTCGCTGTAACTGGGAACCAGGGAACCATTGGTCCCTCCACTTCTTCTCCTGCACACTTATTTTCACCATTCAGCTTTTATACCATTCAGCTAATGCCGGCTTTTTCTCCTGGTATTCATAACCTTCATACTTTTTATAATAGCTGGAGCTTTCTATTAATTTTTCACCCCATGGGGGAAACTGCTCCACCTTGTGGCAGAATTGAGAATTACAATATAAAATGTGTTTGTTTTAGGTCCTGCCTATTAATGCCAATCAATCATCCAGTTTCAGGGCTGTTGGAGGACACAAGGCAGTGGCCATTTTGAAGTTGGACAGTTTAACAGCTTTTATGGTGTTTAATACCTGGGAATAATTTGAGCTTTTGACGTTGTTTTCTTTGAGCTGCATGTGGCATATTTTTGTAGACGCCGTGTAAACGATGCCTCCAAACAAATGTTGATATCTCAGGAACCATAAAAGGTTTGGATTTCATTCACCCACCGTTTTATCAGAACCAATAGGGGAACGTTTCTGTCTCATTCACATTTTAGGTTTTATATGACTTTTTTACATTCCTCTTTATCACCTCTTTATTTGTCTCTGAAATCCAGTTTGCCTGTTATACCAAAGAATGATGACAACATTTCTTGAAGATTTTCTGTAACCATGTCATGCATGTCCCTGATTTCTGAAAGACTGTAAAATACAACAATAAAATGTTTTAAACCTCCACTGTGAGGATTTACTGGCTTTTCAGACTTTTAGCAGCAGCAAGTCCATCTGCACAGCAGCCGGTGTTTCCAGAACCAGCATATCTCAAGCGTGCGTCCTGAGTTCACGGTGAAGGAATCATTCCCTTCAGCACAGGAAATAAATAAAAGGAAGAAGGATTTCCTCCTACAGAAGAAATCAGGTTGATTACAAAGTAGTAAAAGAGCAGGAAGTTATTTTTTTTCTAAGTTCTTAGGAAGACTTAGTTTTGCAACTGTGAGTGTATAAAAGGTGAAGCTCATGGCGTTCCAGAGTCAGACAGCAAAACTCACAGAGAGGCGAAATCCTTCAGTCTGGAGAGGAGAGACCAATTTCACTCATTTTTATTATTTGAGACAAACATGAAGTCTGCTGTCCAGCTCATCGTTCTTCTGGCCTGCATCTTCCACTGCATGTCAGGAAATCGTAAGTTTGCTGTAAAGAGATTTTTTTTTTGTTTTATTGGTTATGAACTTTCTTCCTATCTTACGCTGTACTAATTTCTCCCCAGTTATTACGAGATGTCGTTGTATAAAGACGATCCCAACAGTAAGGCGCCCTCTCATCGCTTATGTAGAGGTGTCTGAACCGAGTCCGTTTTGCAACAAGCAAGAAGTGATGTAAGTACCAGAGGGAAAAAATTGTCAAAATAATCAGAAACGATTCTGAAGGCTGAGAACTAATTTATTACCCTGTTATTGCAGAGCCGTCATGAATGATAAGAATGAGCGCTGTCTTGATCCGGAGTCAAATTTCACCAAAAGACTCCTGCAGGATAGAGGAATGTAAGTGGAAAAAGTCTAAAATGTTTTTTCAACTTTTACATAAGAGTTTAAATTGGTATTTAGTGGCATCAATCAACAGGAATCACAAAAACTATTTTTCTTTTTGCTACTACAGAATTTCCTTTATTGATCAAAAACTTTATTCAGGCAATTTTTAAAGAAACATGAACAGTGATGGTTTAAAAATATTTACCTTCTTCACAGGCGGAGGACAACATCTACAGAGACACTCTCAACAAAAACAACAACAACTGCAGCTGCAACAAAATCAACAACATCACCGTCTGTTACAAGGCAGTGACATTGAAGCTGCTATTCACTCTGTTTGTGTTGGTTTGATTTTATTTAATTATTAAAATCAATCAAATTAAATTATTTTATTTTTTTGCTAAAACTAAAATATTGATTTTAGGAAACAACTGGCTTGTTAATCAGCAAACTGTGACTTTCCAAAATGTCTGTCACTTTGTACTTTAATGTACAAGAAGAGCTTTGCCTCATTCCCTTTGGGAAGATGCAGACTTATCTATGTTTTCATAATTTAGTTTATTTCAAATATGTGTCTTTTTGTCTTTTATTGCACTGTACATAAAAACCACTTGCTGTTGATGGTTAAATTACAATAAATACAAAACCAAATAAACACTGCTGCATTCTGCTTTTACTTTATACTTTAATTGCTGACAGCAAATTATTTCATAGTAAATCTGAGTCTCCACTTTATACCTACATTAGCATTGCCACTGTATCTCAGACCTCTTATTTTTTTATACAGATTAATTATGCAACAGAACAAATGTCATCTTTATTTAGCTTTACATTGTTTTCTGAAGACTTTATGTTAAAGTTTTTAAACCTCTTTGGATCTGTCGAGTTTATTGATACATGAGAAACTCAAGAGTCCCGATCAAAACAAATAAACACCATGGAATCACATGACCTCATTTATTTACAGTAAACTCTGAGCAGATGATAGAAAAACGTAAGTTTTTAGTTGAAAAGCAGGGGCCACACCATGCTTTGTTGGTACAAAACCTCTTTGTGTCTCATCAGTGACGGCTGTCTGTCGAACCAAAAAGCTTCTCCGTTCTTCACTGAAGGAGTTTTTCCCTTCAGAGCAGGAAGTCCATAAAAGGAGGTGGGACGCTCCAACTGGTTCAGAACAGAGCAGAATCATTTGTGGCATCCATGTGTGCATGAAATGTGAAGCGGATGGTATTTAGCAGTCAGATCGCTTCCGCACTGAGGAGGAGAGAATCGCTGCAAAAAACTTTATTTTTGTTCCATCTGAGACAAACATGAAGTCTGCGATCCAGGGCATCGTTCTTCTGGCCTGCATTACTATCTGCACCTCACATCTAAGTAAGTGTACTGCACCAAAAATGATATCCATTCAATTGTCATTATGTATGGCGTTAATGAACAGAAATATTGTTGGCATAAAACATTAGGTTAGGAACAACAGAAACCTCAAAGGTATGAATTGGTACCTGGGCAAAAAGATCAACAAGGGTTTTTTTTTAAACGTGCCTAACGAAAGGTGATGAGGTAGTCTGGGTACGCTTGGTTATCGTGGAACACAACAAACATGCTGGGGTTGATGATATTATCCACCAAGCTGTCGTAGCGGTCATGGGGTTGCTGGCTGTTGCGAGGTGGAGGCATCCTCATGTCGCTGCGGCCCAGAGTGAAAAGGCCTGTCAGGACTCGGGCCACGAACATGGTTTGAGTACCGTCTGCTGCGGGACTGGAGTAGCTCACTGAGTAGTTGGCATTTACAGCAAAGTAGGTTCCTTGACCAAAGACAGTAGCTGTGAAAGACAAAATTAAATAATTACCTTTCATGGTCCAGGAAAGTACTCAGGTACATAATTACCACAGTTGCTACCATGTTTCCCAGAAAAGCTCCTGTTGAACCCTTTGGTTTTGATGGAGTTGAGGTTTTCCTGGCTGGTCCCATGGTACAGAAGTCTTTCAACTGCTCCACCTTCATTTTTGTTCTTCTCAGAGATGTGTTTCTTCTGCATTTCATACGTGCGCCGCAGGTGAACGTTCTGCAAGCGTTCAATCTGACAGGAAGGAAAAAGAGATAACGGATCAATAAAACTGACGTTTTACATGATTAGTCAGAAATCATTGCTTAGTTTTGAGTAGATACCATTTACTAGACCTAATAGGAAAAAAAATACTATATGACTGTTATGAATGGATAAAATTAGTACACCTTTGTCTATGAGTTAATGATGTGGTACACACCTACTGAGACAAAAACAAGAAGCTAACTAAAACAACGAGACCCCCTACCTTCACAATGGTTTTGTGTTGGGCAGTTTTGTTGAATGCCTGCAGGACGGTTCGATGCTCTGCAGATGACGGGTCCAGCAGCACTTCTTCCAAATATTCAGTCCAGTGAACCCTCATTTTTCGCGGGGGTTGTGTTCCAAAGAGAACCCGTGATCGGCGAAATCCGTGAAGTAGTTTCCTTTATTTATTTTTTTTACAATTATTATACAGCAAGGCACAAAAGCAAAACTCAAATTCTATCTATTTTTTATATATTTAAATCTAGATAGAATTTGTTATTATATATATATATAGTATACAATATTATAATATATTAATTATCTAATTTTTATTCGTACATAATATATAAGAATAAGTAGAATTTCATAAATGTATAATTTGAGTTGACTGATACATTTCATACTTCCCTATTTTATTTTATTTTATTTCTATTTGCATAAGGCTTTATTTTGAAAGCTGCCACCGGAAGTTTTAACTCTGTTCCGCTCAAGCTGTTTTCAGGTATCCTCCGGCGCATGCGCACTCCGCTGGTCTGTATAAACCGTTGCTCGGTGGGCATTTTTAGGCTTTAAAAAGCATCCTCGGCTCATTGAAGGTAATTACACATACAAACTACGCAGTAATTCTGCATGTAGGGGGTTTATAAAGGCTCGGTTCTGCGAACTGAACGTGTAAATTTGACCCGTCATATTTGTTTTGTGATTTAATTTACTGGCGGCCTTTTTTTTTTTTTTTTTTTTTAATTACGCTCTCCGTAGCTTTTTCATCTGAATATTTTTTTTTCCTTCCACTCTACAATCTATAAATAACAGGAGGCTGACCGGACCGTCGTCATGGCGTCCAGTGGATCATACGTGCAGGCTGCGCTGGTTCTGGTTCTGCTGGCGGTCCAACTCGTCTGCGTCGGAGCCGCTGAGGCGGATCAGGAGACGGGGACCGTGATCCCTGCAGAAAGTAGGTGGATTAATAAAAAAATATCAATAAAATATAAAACGCTGAAAGAGGTGGGAATATGTCTGCCTTAGTGATGTTTGCTTTCCCCCCGCAGCGAGAACTACGGGTCATTCATCATCATTTATCTCCTGGGGGCTTAAAAATAAGAGGACAAAAACACGCAATTAATGCTTGTAGACGGAAACTGAATTTAAGACAAAGGCTGAACATTTTTAGTAATAACTAGCCGATATTTTCAAACCAAATTTAAATTTTCCTCCTGTTGCAGTTTATTAGAGGATCACTGCCTCGCCTCATATTGGACCTGCACTAACATTACTTGCACCCGTTGATCTAAATGAAAAATACAAATTTAAAAAAAGAAGAAGCTAAACTTGTTATATTTCTTGACACTTTGTGCTTGCAGGTCGTCCATGCGTTGACTGCCATGCCTTTGAGTTCATGCAGAGGGCGCTGCAAGATCTGAAGAAGACTGCTTTTAACCTTGATGCCAGGGTCAGGGAAACTTTACATTCCTACTTCAAGCTTTACATTTTAACAACCGTCTGAAGAATTTATAGGGTCGGTTTATTCATCAAAATAAGACATTTTGCATTTTAAAGATTTGTTCCGCTTTTGCTCGTCAAGCTGATTTTAATGTCAGAACGGCATGTTTACATCACAAATTGAATTTACTTTGGTTCACTGCTTTAAACCTGCTTCATGCTGTCAGACAGGTTCTAAGCGATTACTTGATTTTTACCTGTCAGACCTGGATGTTGGCAGATTGAACTAAAGCTGTGTCTGATCACAAGTTAATCATCACAAGGAAGGCAATTATATTTTCGCACAAGGCCAGGTTTGATTGGGTATCTTTTCTTTCTCTCTTCACAAATGAGATCATAATTTCGTGTTGACTCAGATGATCCAAAACATTTACGTTTGACAAAAAGGAAACCAGGAGAAGTCTGGGAAAAGGGCAAAGACTTTTTCACAACACCGAAGGCCAGTGGGTGTGCTTCATGTTAGTTACAAGAGAGATAATATTGATCTTTAAGATAAATGAATTAGACATAACAAACAGATTAAACCAGTGGAGCTGCTGTCACTTTTCAGTGGGTAGCTCCAGCTAGTCTGGGATGCTCACACTCATGACTCCCTTTCCGAAAAATAATCTGAGGAAAACAAACATATAAAGCTTCGTGACTCAGCTTGTTAGAATATATTTAATGCAGCAAATACTGAAACTAGCTGACATGTTAAGTAATCAAACAACCAGACTAAATGATGATTCTTCCCTCTCGAGTTTGATTAGTCCAACCTGACCTTCTGTGTCTTATAGGGCATTTATCATATCATTTATCTTTTATTGAGACAAATTTCTTATCATGGTAAAGAACTGTATTACAAATGGATGTTTTTTGAGAGCTGTATTTGTGCTTGTGGGGCTATAATTGTTGTGCCATACAATCACAGCCACACAGTTAGTTAAAAAATAAGCAATAAATATATCTTCCTGTCACTTTTGTTATCACAACTATACCACAAAATATTAAAGTCCACCCCGACTTAGTTGTTGCAGCTCCAATCAGAAAATATCCATTATTCTTGGCTTTTTAATATTGCATCTTTGTAGCTTAACAATCATTCCACCCTGGAAAAAAAACAAAAAGAAGAAACAATTCAATCGCATTATTAAAATGTCCAAATTAGGAAGACGACGACGTTTCTTTGGGCAGTAACCACTCCAAACAATCATAATATGGCATCTCATGGATTTCGTCTTGACGTCTCTCAAACCGGATTGCTTCCTGTTGCAGACGGAGACTCTGGTGCTGCGGGCCGAGAGGAGGGCTCTGTGCGACTGCATGCCCACCACCACGCTGCGCTGAGCCACGCCCGCTCCGACCCGCCGACGACGACCCGTCTCAAACCTCCACACGTGTACAGAAACTCCCATCTGAACTTCTCTGAACGACAGGCACTTTAAATGATTTGTTTTCGTCACATTTGGGTGCAGCTCTGATTTTCCACCACAGGGGGCGTCATTGTTTGTTTGTTTTTTTCTTTTGCCTTATTTAAGACGCTGACGTCAACGTTTGCGAATCCCCACATCTCTGAATTGTCCTCATCATCCTCGTCGAAGCAGAAACCCGTTTTTCTACTTTCTAGTAACCGACTGTAAAACGTAGACGCGGTAGGATGCATCTGTATATGATTGTGTTGTATGAGGTCACTGTTTACACTTTGAACTGTAGCATCAGAGTTTATTTAACTGCTCACAATAACAGCAGTTTGACATAGTAATTTAAGATAATAAGAATAACCTGACCGTCATTTAAATAATTGTAATTAGCCGACTCAGAGCTTGTGGGAGCGGATGGGTGACTTACAAAGGAAGGTTCTGTTTCCTCCACGGTCAGCTGTGGAGACGTTTTTGTTTCTGTGCAGATACTTTTAGGAAGAACACTCGTAGGTCTTGGTTTTAGCACAGCACTGTAGCATGAATTTATAGCACTTTCGTTTCACGTGGTCAAGGTTGGTGTGTGCAAACGGTGCAAACGCGCTTGCCGTGCGTCTGCGGCGCTGGGCCAGATTTCCAGGCGTCTGCAGGAAAAGTGATGAGGCGGGCGGGATCGGGTGAGCTGCGTCATCAGCAGGGAGGGAAGGAGGAGATGAAGAGAACTGCAGCAGGGAACAGAAAACCGTCTTAGCGTTTCATTAACAATGTACTTTGCAAGTCACTAGAGGCTCCACTTACGGTGTTAATGTTGTACCTATAAATAAAATCGCCAAACAACCGTCTTTGCTCCTTTGTTTGTTTGTTTTTTTCTTGTGGGAGGCGGGGGGGCTGACATATAATAAAAAAGAGAAAATATGGATTTGTGACTGTTTTAATGAATAAATGCAACAATATATTTTAGTGTCTCTCAAAAAGGAAACAGCTGTGGTTCATCAAATGCTTAAAACCAACAAAAAATATGATTATTTAGTGAAATAAACCAAAAGCTTCCTGCTAGTTCCTGCGCTAAGCACCACCAAATTCATGTCCTTCTTTACACAGGTGCATTTTAATGTATTAGAATAAAAGTAAATTCAATTCAATTATAAAACTCATAGTCATCACACACAGAATGATGCGTTTGAAAACTTTATTCCTGTTAACCTAATTAATCACGACAAACCCAAAATGTTTCTCCGAAGGTTTGAATATTCTAAACCGTCGATACAAAATGTGGCCTCAAGAAAAAGTTGCGGTCTACTCACACCTGGAGAAGACAATCGCTGACACCTTCAAGAATCAGAGTGCTGTTTTCAAGCGTTTCAGTAGAAAGTTGAGTGGAAGGAAAAAGGTGCAAGCAATATAAATAACTGCAACTTTGAGAGGACTGAAGGAAAACCTATTCAACGGGCGGACATGTTTGTATGGGAACATAGTTTTATATCCAGGATTAATGACCCACTTCATGTCAGTACCACACAGCTAGTTAATTACGTTAAAGTTTGTGGTTGCAACATGAAAAATAAGTTAAAGGAACGATATGAAGAAAGTTGAGGATTTCTTTTGCCATTCTTCCAAACAAATAAAAATGCTTTAGAGCAATGCTCTGAACCCTGGCGCCTCTTTAGTTCTGGGTTTATTTGTGCAGTGAGGCAACCAAAGTAAATCTCTAACATAATGTTTCTGCTTACCTCATCTCTTCCTAGACACACATACAAACATCTTTTTTTATTATTATTATTATTTACAGCCGTGATTACCACCAGGAGGAGAAGGAAAACAGAAAACGCGATCCATCACCTCAGTTAGGCTCTTATCTGCACCAGCAGGAGGCGCTCCGAGTTCAGGCAGGCGGGCAGCCGTGTCGCAGCACTGCGCCACTCTCTTGCTTCCTGGTGTGTGGAAGCGGTCAGGGCGAGATTCTGGAAATAGATCCAGGCAGGGAAACGCCGAGGAGCCCCGCCGGCCGGCGAAGAGCCTGCAGTGACCTGGCAGGTTTCTCTGCTCCCCTGCTGAGCTTTAATCTCTGTAACTTCTTCCCCCAAATCCAACTTCTCTCTCATCTTCTCCTAGAGAATCTGACTGCATCGACAACCAGCTGTCAGAACGTCTCCAGAGGAAAATCCTCAATACCTCCAGTCCTTTCTAATCCATCCTTCATCTCGGTTCGGGACTGCTCTCACCAAACCACAGAGGCTTCAACTCATTGTTCTGCTGCAGAGCTTCTCAAAGCAGATCGCAGGGAAACCTGGGCAGAACCACTGAGTTGTTAAGCTCAGAATGTAACTGCAGAAATGGTCATTAGAAAGAATTATGGGCACCATTATTTAAATTTCAACTAATTATTTAAGTAAGACCAAGTTTAAGGCACTTCCCCAGGGCGTCAAAGGGTCAGGGGACGCCCTGACACTTTTAAAAAAATCAGCTGCACCCCAATTAAGGTTTGTTTTTGTTTATTTCCAGCTCGTCAAGTCAGTCAAACCGGAGAGGGCAAAACTCCCGAGTAATAAAAAACTGCTAAATGAAAGCCTGACTGAACACCACGACCAGGTGATGATCCTGAACTGCATCACCAGACGTAGATTATCACTGTAGTGTTAAAGCTGTGACTCTTGCATCCGTCCGGTGCTCTCTCCCTAAACAACTGCTTAACTCTCACATGCCTTGGGCCAGCTCTGCCCTCTAGCTTAACCTGTATGTTCACAGCTGAGCCGCAGGCAGGCCTTTGTTTCCTCTGTTCCCACACCCCGAGGGCGTCTCTGATAAAAACCCTCTGCGGGGGGCGCTGGCGTCTCGAAGGGCAGATCTAAGATATGGGATTGCCACTGGTTGCAGAATGTCAGCTCTGTATTTTTGTCTGCACTTCAAACAAGACGACGAGGCTTACTTTGAGGGAAGCACCATCACACATCGTCGCCGTTCTCCGTGAGCACAGCCAACCTGCTCAACTTTTCACATTTACACCACTCAGATGTTTTGATCGAGATAAACTGATAAATTAGTTAACGCTGTGAGGCATTGTCACCAGAAAGATGAAAAAAACAACCAAAACACGTTTTCTTACTGTTACTGCTAAAAATATCCTCTGCCCATCCTTTATCCCTTCCAGACAGAAGGTACTGGACCGGGATGGTACACGCTTTACAGAGCTCACACCCTCAGTTTTAAATCTATATTTAATAAAAACAAAAAATAAAGCTTAAAAACATCAACCTCTGCCGCCATCCTGAGTGGAGGCTCTGTGTGTACAACGTTTGGTTCCTTACTCATCTACATCCACTCATCTTACCAACATCATTATTCAGTTCTTTTGCTCTAATTCACACACATGTTGGTGTCCATCTAGCCCTCTGATTGTTTTCTTCTAACCTGAGTTTGGGTTGCTGAGGTAACGGATGCAGAAGAGAGGTCCAGATTTACCTCTAACCGGCTCCAGCCTTCATGGGGGATTCAACGGGCTCCCAGGCCATAAGCAGAGTAAAGTCTCTCCAGAGACTTCTGGGTCTTCCTCAGTCTCCTCTAAGTGGGACAGGAGATTGTCTGGTCTGACTTTTGAACCAGATCAACAGAGGAGCAGCAGCTCCACTCTTCCCCACCTCCAGCCACCTCACAGAGGAAACTCAGTGCTGTGGGTCTTGATCCAGAACATCATGTTAGAACCTAGACAGACTGGTAAACCGACGACTTCCATGTTTATCTCAACTTTCCTTCATCACAACAGACTGGAGTAGTGACGAATTTACAGCCAACAAGACTCCAAATGGTCCACCAATCTCCTCCATTCTGCCATTCCTCCTTAACAAGATGCAGATACTAACGTTCCTCAGCTTGAGCCAAAGACAAGGAGCTGACTCTCATCCCAGCTGTGAACACATCGACTGCAAAAAGTAAAGCAATTTTGACTTATTATGTAAAAGTTTGTAACGGTTTGGGACAGATGGTCATTCAAAGCTCCTTAAATCGGATGTCAATGTTTACACCAAAAGAAAGCAGCTGAGTTTTCTCTGAGTTTTTTCATGAAAGAAGTTTGGGAAACTTTCATATACTGAGTATAATTCACAACGCTCCTCTGAAAAGCCACGCAACTTCCACTTCTAACATAAAAAACATGAAGCCGAAAAGGGTTTTTGTGTCATCCTGAAATCAATCAGCTGAGAAACCCAAATATGTCACTAGCAGAGACCCCCACTTAGCTTGAGCTTAAATGATTCACAACCTGCTAAGCTTTCGTTTTCACTTCAAACACGCATCAGATCTCTGTAACTTCCTGTGAAACACAGCACCTAAATGTCAGCTGAATCAGTGGCATCCCAACTTCATCTTCCAACTCGCGACTAACAGAGACTCAAACACAAACAGGCCCAAAATACGGCTGTCACACAACAAGCCACGGCACACTCTGTAGGATTTATATTTTTAACTTATTACTGAAAATATGGCACAAAAGAAAAACTCAAATAATCCATGAATTCTTAATAGTTTCACTTCAGGAGAAAAGCTCTGGTCAGACAGCTTGAATCTATCAGAGATCAGAGTTTATAGAAGACAAAACCTTCAAGATATGAAGACAAATTGAAGGTCAAAATGGGTCAGGATCACACCTGAGTCATTTGTAAAACTTTGTCTTAAAGCTATCAGCACAAACTTTCCTATCAAGTATTGAAAAAACTTACATACAAAACTTATGTGATGTCTTCCCTTGTTATTCCAGGTAAGTGAAGGATTATTTTTCCATTTCCGTGTACGCATGGATTACCTGGATTATAACATGCATGTGGGGTGAATTACATGCAAACAGCTGTGTCCAATACTTACTTCCCCTGCTGTGAATAACTGACAGAACATTTGTTGATTTAAATGTTTTGGTTTGATATCAAAAACCGGCTTTAACCTCAAAGAATAAAGTCCATTTTAAGGGAAAAAATAATATTTTGTCTCTTTGCAATCAAAGCATACAGGTGGAGTGAATGGGAAAAATTACACTTATGAAATTAAATGTAGCATTTATTGCCTAGTTTTTGTGTCATCACTAGGAGTGTTTACAACCTTCCCACTCATGCACACTAGCCTCGTGTTGCTACATTGCTGGCAGCACATAAAGGCACCACTCCAACAGGACAGGCAAAGTGACGCACTGAGCATGCTCAGTCGAATCCACTGTAGATGGTGTGCCAATCTAATAATAAAAAAAAGAGAACATCTTCTAAGGTATCTTTTTAGAGGAGAAAATGTTCACGCTGAGTCAACGGTATGAGGATTTCTGCAGGATGTCTGCCTGCGCCTTCTCCTCCTCTTCCTCCTGGTGCTCACTGAGGAAGAGGAGGAGGAGGAGGAGGAGGCGGAGAGAAAGATGCAGCCTCATCAATAGAAAACTAGTTCTGATCCAGTTCAAACTAGTTCTGCTTTATTAGGCTGAGAGGGGATCCGCAGTTCCACTTTAAATGCCGCAGACAGAGGGCGGAATCGCACCGGGAAGATCTGCACTTTAACTTTAGGCAAACCGGCAAAACCTTTCGGTTTCTCCTGTCCTCATTCGCTGCTCCTTACGTTTATTAATCTCCATGCGTGCGTCATGACCGGCTGCAAACGTGAATTCAGATCAATAACAACTTCAAGTCTTTGGGGGGAAAAAACAGTCGATGCAATATTAATGATCGGTCCGAGTGAGATGCACCGGTAAAACGGTTAAATACCGCCAAAGCATGTGAGGGGAGACAACAAAGGAGCAGCTCCAGCACCATCATCATCATCACCATCATCATCATCATCATCATCAACCCAACCACTGGCGCCTCAAAAAAAAAAAAAAAAAAGAAAGAAAGAAAAAGAAAAAGCTGCTGGTTATTAGTTCGCAACCAGTGTTCAATAGATACTAATGGATGGGGCAGCAAGGAGAAGATAATCTCCGTGTAGGGACAGATTTGTGGCAGGAGCAGGGTGGCGCTGGAGGATCACTGCAGTGCAGCAGAGCTGTCACTCACAGCCGCATTGTGAGTCTGGCTCGCTCTGCCAGGCTCTTTGGGACAAATCCTGCTCTGATATGGATTTAGAGAAATCACACAGGGAGTAGCCGAGTGTAAAAAACGAAAACAAGAATGTTTCATCTGTATTTCAGTTCCTCTAAGAACGCTGACAGTGTAAAGCAGTTGTTGTTTCGAAAGGTCTGCAGTCGATCCACTGTGACGCAGCTCGCCGCGTCTCTGCAGCCTATGAAACCTCAGCGTCTGATTCTGCAGCGATGGGGCTTCATGCCCAGGGCAGAATGACTTGGGAGGGCGGCAGGAAACACAAATCTGGGATTATTCTGCTGTAAATTTAGATTCTGTAAAATAGCGTCATTTGTGTGCAGAGAATCTATTATTTTCTGTCCATGTATTGATCGGCATTTAATAAATTGATATTGTTGACTTCTTTCCAGTTCATAAAATACATAACATACCTGTGAAAGGATGTCTTTCAGAAAGAATAATAATTAAAAAAACATAAACACTGCCAAGCTTGTACTTTTCTAGCTTACATGCCAAGGATTTATCACTCCAAAAAGATTTATAAAAATTGGATTTAACAAAAATAAATACAAATTTATTTTTTTATTTATAAAAGAAATATTTATTTTTTAATTTAAATTTTTTTATTTGAAATACTTACATTTTTTAAATTACTGAAACAGTTGGATAAGTCTTAAATAAGACTGAATAAATGTGGAAAAAAATAAAAATATAGGTTTTTTTATATGAATGTGTAAACTATCATTTAAGCTGTAATTTATTTTGTGTTAGACTTACTATTTTATCTATTTATTTCATAATTTCTGATGTGGTTTATCAGGAAATCATCATAAGTGACGGCATGCCTCATCAAGCGAAGCCCAACATTTGATTGGTTGACCTGGACAGCAGTTTACCTACAGACCAATCATGTTGTCCACAGTAGTGTTAGACCCGCCCACTGATCGATGGATTAAATAAATCATAACTTTGAAAAGGTTTATATTTTTAATTAAAGAGCCACAGTTAATTACTGAAGTAGTTTATAAAATTGTTGACAAATTTAGATGATATAGACACATATATCTATTAAATTAATTCAGGTACTGTGAAGTTTATTTAACATATATCAATATTTATCAAGTTTTTGTGTATTGAATTATGGCACTAAAACACTTGGTCCTTAATACTAATTATAAGGTCTCATATTATGACTTTAACACAACAAAAAAAATAATCAAGATTTAATTAATAATTTGCATATTTAATTATTTGAATATTTAATAAGTTAACACATTTATGCAAATGTGTGGTGTTTATTTGACATGATTCTTATAGAGTTGTCTAAAAGTTTAGCTAAACATTGCTTTTATAAATTATTTTCTTATTAGATTTGCCCCATGGTAAATTATTTCTGATCAAAGTGATCCAAAACATTTGATTGGAGATTTCATTGGCTGGTTTATAGCAGTGTTAGTCTTGCTGCTATGGACACATTTTTAAATCGTAAAAATCACATGACTATAGAATAAAATTATTTCAACACCGAAATAACTATATTTAACTTTTAATTAAAGTTTTTCCATTCATAATTATTTGATTAGGGATTTTTAAAAAATTGAATTACTTAAGGATAAAATGTATTTTAAATATTTATTTGATGACGAAAGACTCCCCAAGCCCCCCCTGGTGGCGCCTCTGAAAGAAAACCAGCCTTTCTGCGCATCACCATCTCACCCCTCCTCATGAGCCCACTTTCTCGAAATACATCCTTCGCGCAGCACACACCAGCTCGTCCAGGCCTCTCTCGTCCCTCACCACCGCCCTCCTCCCCTCGGCCGCCGGCATCCAATCTGAGTGGGCGGGAGGACCTCCCCAACCCCTGAACCCGCGCCTATACCCGCCCCTGCGCGCTTATAAAACCGGCCCGGATCGCGCCGGAAAGTCTTGGGTCTTCAGAATCGCTCAGGGTTGCAGCAGAACATCCCCCCTCCTCCGTCTTATCCCTCCCCTCTCCATCATCCTCTCACTGTTTTTTAGGAGACTCTTTTTACGCATCATCCATCCTCACCCCATCCACCACCACCACCACACTCCACAACTGTTAGCGGGACCGTCTTTCTGCAGGCCAGTTGCATGCATTGTTCGTCTCCCAAAATGGTTTGCGAGACTAAAATCGTTGCGGACGAACACGAGGCTATACCTGGGACCAAAAAAGAGCCGATGATGTGGGGCTCCCCGGCGGCCCCCGGCGCGGCTCTGAGCCCCGCCGCCGAGCCCAAGGATGTGCGGAGGGACGGGGTGTTTATCCGCGAGTTCGAGCGGGAGGACCAGGAGGAGGTGCTGCGCATTTTCCACGAGGGCATCATGGAGCGGATACCCAACTCGGCGTTCAGGGGGATCTGGCAGCAGCCCCGGACCCAGTTCTTATACGCCTTTCTGACAGGTGAGCGGTCAAAGGAGCCCCCCCACCACCACCACTATAAATCTATACGGTAACTCCAATCTGATTGAATTATATTTGTAATCAGCATCACGCAATGCGCAGTTACGCAGAAATCCGTTGCCACTTTTAAACTTTGCCCACCGGCGCACCGGCGTTCTGCTCCACCACGCAGCCAACAAAAGGCACGCCAGGCGCATGGAGCATGTGTAGAGAGGCTGATGATGCTGATGCTGTAGTCACATGCCGGCGTGACTTCGATGAGCGAGGCAGTCAGTTTGACGGTCTGCCCACAGGGTGCGCCCATCGCTCAGGAAAATTAAACAAAAGGACGGGCAGAAAAAGAGAGAAGGGAAGGAAGAACGGGAGTTAAATCCCTCCATGCGCCGCTGAAATTCCCTCTTTTGTTCATCCAAATGAAAACCTCTCGAGGAGGTGAGGTAACATATTCCAACCTCTAAATCCTGCGAAAGTGATCAGTGAAAAAAAACAACAACTCATGTTTGCTGCAAACATTAAAAATGTTTTACTCTGCTGAGTAAATAGTGCAGCTCAACGTGCGATGCGTCCCATCTATCACGATTGTCTGTTTCCCTTTGCGCCCCCTAGCGTCGCACCCGACTAATTTCCAATCGCGTAAAAAAATGATTTAATGCAATCATGACCTCATTGGCATGCGCCGCTCCAGAAAGTTCAGAAAGAGGTAAAATAACGATGACATTTCTCTCAGAGTTGCAGCTAAACTCATGTGTCTTTCTCAGGGTTCCTATACATCCTTAAAGTGAAAATCCAGGTGGTGCTCAGTTACCGAAGTATGAAAAGCAAAGTTCGCCATAAAATTAACTGGGAATGTTTGCATAGAGGTCAGGCTTTCAATTAAAAAAAATGTGCAAAAAAGAAAGTAGTTGGACGGATAGGAAAATGGATGAATTTATGTATGGTGTAAATAATGAGGCATGAATCAAAATCTAGAAATAGTTCATGGTTTAACCCGGAAACGCCAAACTTCCCCAGAGTGTGTAGGAACCCTGGATGCAGGATAACTCTGCTCACCGTCAACAAACTGTTCATGTTTCTCTACTGTGGTGCTCCGTGTCGCCGAGCTTGTCTTGCTGTTCTGTGTCTGTTGTCGGATTCAAACCCTGCCAAAAGTCAAACTTGTGATTCTCTCTTCTGACAGGTTTCGTTTACTTTTCTTCCATTTCTCCATAGTAATGTGCTTTTACATGACCAAATCTGTCACGCTGACCTGCTGCGCACCGCTCATTCTCATGGGTGCGCGCTACTACTACAGCAGGAAAGTTATCCAGAATTATTTGGACTGTGCTCTGAACACGGACATGGCTGACATTGAGGCCTATTACATGAAGCCCACAGGTAAGGAACTGCTTCTTCTCACTGACGTCCCATTGGTATGTGTGATTTGTCAGCAGGCGGCTCTACCCGCAGTGTTACAAGATAAATCCAAACGACCGGTGAAGATTAGACCTAACGCTCGCCTCGGCTCGCTTTACACAGCAGCTTTAAACTAGCGGAGAGGATGAAGCCAAATAAAAGTCAGCGTGACTGATGGATAATGACGAGAACACAGTTTAGTCCTCAGGCAGAGGAAAATAGTTAAATATGCAGGTCATCCTTCTGCTTTCCTTCCTCGTTGTTCTCACCCCTCCTCCCTGTGTGTTTCTTGCTCCTTCCCCCCACCGGCTTCCTACCCTTGCTGCTCTTGGCCTCTGGAGTGGGGGTAGAGGGCAACGCAAGGCCTATTGATTGCACTGGGGAGACTGCTGATACTCTCTCTGCAGTGAGCTCGGTGTCGTCGAGCCTCATTTCCTCCACTAAGGCTTCTAATTAGAAAAATCAATCGAACTATTTACCCTCCTCCGGCTACCTACAAATATGTGTTGGGTTTACCACATTCCCCAGCCTTGCACATGGCCAACGCCAGAAACAGGTGTGAGTAAAGCCAGTCAATTGCCTTCCCATTGTGTGCTGCTCTCTAGCGCTGCGCCGGCTGGCCTGGTAATCCACAGCACACAGTTGCAGTTTAGCATTCCCATTATTGCTGCAGAGCCGCGGTGGTTCAGAGGGGGTCAGGCGTCGCTGCTCCTGGACAATGCTAATGATTACAGCCGCGCAAGCCGAGCGGACCCAGAGGGACGGACACCGGGGTCCGATGGAGAGGCACGACTCACGCTGCTGTCATTTGTCACAGAAATTTGCGCCACTTTTGCTATGTTACAGCCAAAAACTTCAACGTGTCTTCTCTTATATCCTATAGTGTTACTCTATAGGGTAGAGCAACAGAAAGTAGAGCACAGTTCAGATGGAAAAAAGACAATTGTTTTATAAATAAAGATAATATTTCACAGCAATAACTTCAAGAAAAAGATCCAGTTCAACCAACTGCCTTAGCAAACACTAGCCATGTCTCTATAATTGCACAAATTGGAATTAAATATATGATTACACATACAAATAGATTCACGCCAATTAAAAAAAACCCAAAAAACTCATATCTTTTGATAAAAAGTTTATGCAATAGGATGAGGTGGTTATCCGGCTGCATCAAACTTTTTTTTTTGCAAAACTGCAATGCATCACACGAGTCATGTGACCAACAACCAGATGTTGCTACTGGCGGAAAAGACAGAGAAGACGACAGGAAGTGGTAAGAGGAAGATGGCGCAGCATTTTTTAAAATTGCTTATCGCATGAAAAAACTTATTTACGTGTGATTTTGATCTCGCTTCTTATTTAGTGGAAACACTGAAATTGTGTTTTTGTGACATTAGCAGAACAAGTTTTGCTGGAAACGCAGCTGGTGTTCTTATTACTTTATCTTGATTTAAACTCAGGCATAAATCCAGCTGTTCTGTGAAGTTCTCAGAGATTTGTTACAGAACATTAATTTATAAACCAAGCCATCATCAGAAAAATGGAAATAATATTTTTCTGTAATAGCCAAGTGAGCGAGAACCGCAACTGCTCAGATGTTTTAAACATAGAACCTGCCACATTATGACTCCATGAGCCCGTTCCCACCTCCAGATGAAATAAGCTCTAACCTCTCTAAGAACTGGAACCGAACTGCTTGTCGGTTCCAGTTCTTCTTCTGCTGAGAGTTTTAATGCAAACGCCTGCAGTGATTCCCATGAATCTCTCGTCACTGCGACTTATTGATTCCTATATGCTAACGTGCTAAAAGCCGCGCAGCAACATGACAGTTTAAACTGACTGTGCTGCAGTCATTCCTCCATCTTTATTAATGAATATGGTTGTGACATTGGGGTAAGCACCCGGAACAGGACAGCAGCAGATATGGCAGAGCTTGGTGAGACACGTCTTTATGTCATTAAGGCAAAAATAATCTCACAACCAGATGGTCAACAATCATTTACTGGAAACAGGCTAAATAACTTTTTATTTGTACAAATTTAGCTGTCATATATACATTTAATTTTACATTCAAAGTTATTGGTTTCATCTATCTTGTTACATCAAAAATTATAAAAAATCTGCATTACTGAATCTACCCTGCAGTTCTCCCGGTCAGCGTTAGCGAGGATGCTGGACTCCTTAACCTTTTAAATAGGCCAATGTGAATTTTAGTCTTTATGTATTCATGTTCATCTGCTTTTCTTATCTCACTTCAAATTAATCTCTTTAATCATTGAGCCCATAGGGCACTTTGACTGGTTTCACTGGTTTTAGAACATGTGAAGCTGATTGAAAAAGCAAAGAGCAAAGTGTTACCCCTTCAGCACGTAATCCTGGAAATGAAAACAAACCCTGTCCGATTCCAGCAACACCTGCTGTGTACTAACGCTGGTGTGGTTTCATAACCACAAGATGAGACAACAGATTAGAGAAAATGGGGGTAAAAAGTGCTTGAAGGAGAGGCAGGATGGAAAAAGAGGCAATGAAAAGGACTAATGTTTATATGTGTTAGGATAAAGACACCAGAAGCTTCCAGATAACACCAGCTAGATAAAGATTTAAAACACATACGTACCTCCTGTAGCTTCCCGTTGTTGTACTTTGAACCACTGTGTTTCCTTTCTTCCATGTCTCTTTTTATTCGATCTGTGGGCCACGATCCAGACACAAAGGAAGTAATTTCTCCAATGAAAAGCCGTCTGGAGTGTTGATTGGTGGGAGGATCCAGCTGTAGTTCCCTAATTTCAACAAAAAATGTATTTAAGCATTTAAGATATTTTTTTAGACAAAAGAAAGTGCAGACATAGAAAGCATCACCATCTCTATCAGAGTGATTTGTATTTCTGAAGTGTTGAAGATGGTTAAATTGAAGTAGATAATCCATAAACATTGACTTTCTGCGACGTACCACAATGTGATCACCAGCTAAGTCAGGCTAAGAGTTTGGCCATGTTGAATAAAATCAGCAACATGAGCATCACAACTCTGAGTTGTAATAAATACCTCACATGAAAACACATTTTCAACACTAATTTACTTGTACTGACCGCATAATAATGCTATTTAATCTCTTGTTACGCTATGCAGTGGCTTTGTCTGCACCAATGAAGATTCAGTCACCTCTACATGTAGCTGACACAGCAGGGGACCTGGCAACCTCTTTTAAAGTAATGCAGCTAATTGGGGGCAATTAAGAGGACAAATAAGCTTTTTGCCACAGATTATTTGGCCATCATCAAGTTCCGAAATAGAAACACAAGATGGCTGTTATGGCCAAAATGGCCGACTCCATCCTGAAGTAGTAGAACATAGCAGAACCTACGTAATACCAGTTCTTCACAGTTCTTAATCTCACCATGTATGGAACCTTATAAAATATATTCTTGGATACACAAACATAAATAGCAAGAAGATAAAGTAAATGTGACATTGGAATCACAGAGAAACTTACTGAATCACGTTAATTATAGGACTACAATTAGGAAAAATAAAAACCGATCAATTTCATTTTCCTGTGAATTTTCAAGTTCTATGAAACATCACACACACACACGCACGCACACCCCCCCCCACACAGACACACACACACGTTGTGAGACTTTAAAGACGACAACACTGCAGAAATCTTTCCACTTCCTTTCATCCTTCATGCAGACGTGTGTGTCTGGTTTATCCAGTGTTTGTAAGAAGTGGGAATCATTAATAATGCACCGAAGTCTCACTATCATTCTCTTATGTTTACGTTGCTATTAAATCAATACTTAACTGAGGCGCACATTGGAGAGACTAAATGGTGTGTCATCAGCAGCTTCATTAATTGTCATGTTGAGCTTTTTCTGAGTCTCTGGTGATAAATTGAAAGGATTAATCATTACATAAAGGCCTGTTGTTTTTATCTGACCGATTACTTGTCCCCTGTAAAGATTAAGAGTTTGCAGTTTCAGTCGAATAGATCTGGACGTTGCACGGATGGGAAAAGTTAGTTTTTACTGCCTTGGAAAACCTCATGAACATTTCCACGTTTGTGATGTTACAACTGCAAACTTCAATGTTTCTCATTAGTACATATAATACCGACACAAAGTTAGTATGTGGTTGTGATGTGGAGGGAAAGTGATGCATTGTTTTCAGATGTGCTGCGTGCATTCAACCCTTTGAATCCACACTTTACAAAACCAGCTTCTGAAGCAACTACAAATCCAAATATAGAGGTTGAAATTGTTGCCATACTTTCAATAAAATGTCACTTTAAATACTCGCAACACTTGAATCTACTTTCATCGAAAAACCTTCCCATGTTTAGAGTTACTGTCCTGCTGGAAGGTTCATCCTACTTCCCAATTTTACACTACCTTAGGGGTGACTGTCACATAAAATGCCACTAAAGTACATTTATTTGTTGAGTGTTTTCCATTATAAGTGATATTGTTTTACATGTAAGGTCTAAGTTTAGCAACTTTTTTTGAAAATTCGGATGAATGCATTAACATGAAAATAATGACCTGGACACAGTATGCAGGTTTCACCAACTAAAAAACTTAAGACTTTTGAAGGGCATTATGACAAACATTTGGGTCCTAAATCACTGTAATATGATGGATGCCTTAGCAGCTTGTTACCGGCAGACTTGAATTACAGAACGCAGTGAGCAAAGATGTCTGCATTCAGCTCAAACTTTAGCCTTATAGAAAAGACGTGTGAGAAAAAGCCTACGTGGAATATATGAGTTCAAAAAGTCCTGCCACGTCAAAATGTAATACCTGTAATTACTTATTTAAAGGTAAATTTTCTTGAGTTTAAGATACTTTAAGGCCTTAATTTCAGATTACAGATGCGCTGGCACCCTGTAAGAGTAGCGTGAGTGAAAATTAAGGCACAAATCATTCAACCTGCACAGGCATGTTGGTGGGCAGCAGGGCTGTAAAACTGAAATGCACACAGCGAGAGCTTCTAATGGAGATTTCAAAGCAGAGAGAGAGAGAGAGAGAGAGAGAGCATGTCTGCAAAATGTCACATCAAGGCAGCAATCTTCTCTGCAACACAATTCAGGCTGTGATGAAAACGACTTCTGTTTCAAATCCTCACTTCTCAACAAATAAATTATTTATTTTCTGCGTTTCTGCACACGTGCAAAACGTCTGACAGTCCACTCTCACAAAACGGGGGAGGAGAAAGAAACTGTTGATGCTTGAGTTCTCTGTGACAGGCTAATCCATTCCTCCAGCGTGAACTTTGACCTAAAGTGCGGGGCGTTTCTTAAGAGAGTGCATCAAGGAGGATGTAAATGTGCACGAGTTATGCATTGCTAGATAATTTTATGTATAAAAAAAGAATAGATGAAATAATAGTAATAAAATTAATAAATTAACTTAGCTTCTTATTGTTGTATTTAATTAAAGAAGTCTAGCAAATTAAAAGTGCTTCCTCCAAAAATTACAATAGGCAGAGACAAATAATGCGATACAAAGAACAGCGCTCCCGTTCTGAGCGTGTTCATGCAGCGTTCGTCTTTTTGTGGAAGTGAACTGCAGCACCGTGAAGCTGAGTCTAGACGAAACGCTTATCAACTGAATTAGCCCTGCAGGTTTCATCTGAAGGAAACAAGAATAATCCTGTTAGAGATCAAATCCAATCCCCAATGCTCTCCTCTGGGTGTGTGTGCGTGTGTGTGGGTGTGTGCGTGTGTGTGGGTGTGTGTGTGTGTGTGTGTGTGCAATTTGGGGGGATTTCATACAGACTTCCAGTCAGAGTATCACTGAGTGTTTGACACTCCCACACCGATGCCAGTGCAGTAATCAGATTTTTTTTCTTCATGTAGGATGCAGTACAAAGGATCTCCGCTGCTCTTCCTCTTTTTCTCGCCTTGGTGTATTTCATCTGTTGACGCCCCCTCCCCCCGCGGCATTAATGGCAGATTATTCATCATTCTTTGCTCCCCTCTTTGTGCTTGGATGTCCTTGAAGGATCATCACTATTACTGTCAACACAGAAGGCCCTCTAGTTTCTACTTCTTCATGAGACATGAATAATTTCTTTCCTTTCCTCTTCCAAGTCTTTTTTTCCGAGTGAGTAAGCTCATTCATTCGACTCGCACACAAACACTAAACCACTGGTGTTTAGCTATAGCAATGCTGTCCTGAGCTCCTGCAGCTGCCGAGCTGCATCAACAGGGACCTTAATGCCCCAATGAAAAAAAAAACAAATTGCTGTCCCTCAAGATGCCTGTGCAGACAGACTCCCGACTTCACAAACTGCACGGCTTGCCTTTTTACGTTCTGCACGCACTGCTGAGCAGAAAACAGAAGCAAAAATAAATTCAGACCCCAAAACTACACACGACCTCTGACTTCAACTAAAACGTGTAAAAATGCAACACCCTTATTTGTATCAACTGATCTCCACTTAAATATTTTCATAAAGGCCTTCAAGTCATTACGAGAAGTGAAAATGACAAATGCCTCGTATAACCTGAAGTCAACATGCCAACATTTTATTTCAGCAAAACTATAAACACTTGCTACATTTAGCAGTTCTTTCCCAATGCTAACAGGGCAGAATATCACATCTTTTTGCCATTCTCTTCTTCCCAGAGCAACACAACAAGCTGATATCAGACCATCATCATCATAACATAACACAAATATACTTTTACTAAATGTTTAAAAACAGCGACGGCTTAAGAGAGAATCACAAGCGGACGTTTTACTTTACATCATCTATAAATGGTGCTTTCCTCTCTGCAGGTTCTCAGCTGCAGTCAATATGTCTCTCTAACTTACTTCACAACACAAAATAAGAGATGTAGTTGGGGGGGAAGGGATATATCATGCGGTTTTCAGTGTAGCTCTTTGTCCCATGCGTTGTGTCTGTGAGGCAGGGTTAAGTAATGGCCGGCGTCCTGCGAGCAGAGAGGCAGAGCGCTGCTTGCTGTCCTCACGCCTGGCGCAGGCTCAGCTCAGACAGATGGTCAGGACGGCTGAAAGGAGTTGACTCTGCAGCTTTGACTCCTGCTTAGGATAAACTTTCAGCTCATAATATGAGTAAAGTCCATATTATGACTTTTGGTAAATCAAACCCCTATAGGAGTTTGATTTACCAAAAATCAACTCACATTAACATTCTGTCTTTAGCTTAAAATGTTCTTTGTTCTGAACTGAATTAAGCAGCTGAGGCTCCCAATTTGAACATGTTGTGGATTTCTCTTCTTCACAGAGGCTCAAATATATTCATACCCCCTCTGATAAAAGGTTCCTTAACACATAGCAGCCATGGTTGGATATTTGACCCCTGCTCTTGGTTGACCTAAATGAACTGGTTTCTGGTTTTGGACCGCACGTTGAGACACAGCTTATAAACTGGGTTTATCTCGCCAGTTACAGAAGCTTAAAGTTAAGCTGCCAGTGATACCGGCGCAGTACATAAAAATGATGGAACAATTAAGGACGATTAAAAAAAAGAAAGACAGAAATAAAGAAAGACAAAAGGAGAGAAAGAAGAAAAGAAACAAAGGGAGGAGAAATAATCAAATAAAAACAAAGAAAGAATTAATTTAGATTTAAAGTATGGATGGACAGAAATAAAAAGGAAAACTAGTGAGGAAACAGGAAGGAAGGATGAAGAGAGTGAGCTAAACCAAATTGTATTTGCACAAAACCAGTGCTACTTCTGTGACTGATTCTTTTATAAATTAATTGTATTTATTGCACCACATAACTAACTAATGGAGGGAATGAAGAAAATAAAAAAGAAAACAGGAAGGAAAGGAAAAGCCTGTAGCGAGGCCTACAGGCTGAACATAACCAGCCATTAATTAAAGTCTATAATTGAGGTAAATTTTATGATTATTCACTTCTTCTGTCTAGTTTTTTTTATTTTCAAACTGATCTCCATAGAAGCTGCTTTCATTTTAAACTGTGAGCTCAGGATGTTTATCACATAAGTATCTACGTTCATGTGGAAATCCCATCTTCAGCGATGCGGAGCCATTAGTGAGCCAGTGTTTGCACGGAGGGAACATGGGACCGTCTGCTGCTGCCGCGCCTCGCACATCACAGGGCTTTTATTCTGCAACAGAGGCGTCCGGATGGGCTTAGCGCAGGCCTGCAGAGGCATCCAAATCCCCGCTGACACCTGGGACTCCAGCGCAGGCTGATGTCACTATCAGCTGTTTCTGTGTGTGACGGCGTGAGATGCTCAGCTGACACAAACAGCAGGGGAGTTGTGTAAAAGCAGAGCGAGAGGCTGGATGTAGAGGTAATCGACTGCAGGTCAGAGGTCAGCCCGTCATGGAATCGTCTGCTTTAGTTTATTTGTAGCAAAAAGATGGGATTCTGGTAGGAAAGCGTGTAACTGCGGCCAACGCATGACCTCAGTCAAAAGGGCATTTCAGCATAGTTACTGTTTTAATAATAAAGAAGGTAACAAAGATCATAACAAAATAATCACTATAACAAAGATCTGATGAGAGTTCTTACTGTATGTCAGCCTAATGTGTTATTATCTTTGAAAAGGAAAATTAACTCGCTGTTATTCAGCTAAACACATCAGAAATGGCATCTTGAATAACGTGAAAGTTGATATTTCATGTTATTGTGGTTCTCATGGTGGAGCTGCGTAATCTGCTGACAGGTTGCCCTAACCTGGGACCTCTGTGTGTGTCTTTTTGTCTGTGTGTTTAATTCACAGCGCAAGCTGATCTAAGACTGAATCTTTGTGTTTCACTTTGTAGTTTTTTTGGGTTTTTTTTTGTATTTGACAAATATGATTTAAATTTGATAAAACTGCAGAAACGGTTTAATTTCTCTCAGTTTCTTTGCTTTCCACGTCGCCTCTGAGTCCATATTGACCATCTGTAATCCCAGAGCTTTTAATTAGTGGAGTCTTAATGAATAGCTAATGCCATTAGACACCAGAGACTGGCCATTAATCAAATCCCTGTTGGCTCTTTCTGGTTTTCTATCTTTTGGTGTTTTAAGCAGATTCAAGCCAATGCTGTTTAAATGTAGCAGCAGGATGTTGTTATTCTCTCATGCAGCTGAATGTTTATGTTTGGATTTTCTGTCAGAAAGAAAAACATCTTATGTAATAGACTGCATAGCTGTATAAATTTATCTCCCAGTAGAAAACAGTTAGCAGTAAAGATTATTACGATTTAATGCTTCTGTGAAATAAAGTCGGAGATTTTACAGTGTAGTTTGGTAGCAATATGCTATTAGCTGCAGTTTAGACATCTCTTCCCCACAATGTAATTTAAGGTTAAACTTTTCATCTGTACCAATCTGATACTAAATTAAAGTGATTGAAATCCGTTTCATATATTCGTTCAAAAATGAATTGCTTTGGAGTTCATGTAAAGTACATTTAATCAGTGTTACATGATCTGCATTAGCATGATTGTGTATTAGATAAAATCTGCATTCACTCATGTTTGACTTGAAATAGAGCCATAAGTATAAAAAGTAACAGTGTGAACAGTTTAATGCTAAACGGTGAGTGTTTGGTTTTTATTTAGACACCAAATTGTTGAGATTAAATCAAACACCACAGTTATCTTAAAGGAATAACTCAACATTTTTACAGCATGTGCTCATTTTTAGAGCTTTTGTAAATTGTTAAACTACAAGCAGCAGAGACAGGCTAGATTTACAGAAGAAACAGTCTAACATTGTGCAAATTGGTTCATTTCTCATTAAGCTATCAAGCTAAGCTATAGGCTCTGGGTTGCTCCAGTGATATATATATATATTTTACTTTTTAAGACTTAACCATTTCATTTGTCCTTAATAGTTTTAAGAATTGTAAAGGTCACATATTCAATGAGTGTAATCTCTAAACTTTTCCTCTGAACCCTCATCAGGCTCCTGCTTCTGGGTGGCGGTTCTGGACGGGCGCGTTGTAGGCATCGTGGCTGCGCAGGGCCATGAGGACGACAACACCGTGGAGCTGCGGCGGATGTCAGTGGACTCTCGCTACCGGGGCAAAGGCATCGCGAAGGCCCTGGGCCGCCGTGTTCTGGAGTACGCCATGCGCAACAACTACGCCGCCGTGGTCCTGGGAACGACCGCCGTCAAGCTGGCCGCCCACAAGCTGTACGAGTCGCTGGGCTTCTGCAGGACGAGCCAGAGCGAGGACTACAGGCTACCCGGGATGAGCCGCTCGCCGCTGGAGAGGCTCTTCTTTCAGATCCGCCACAGCCGCTACCGCCTGCAGCTCCGTGAGGAGTGAGAGGTGACGGAGAGAGAGAGAGAGAGATGGAGGAGGGGGAGATGGAGGGAGAGAGGGACAGAGAGAGCAAACACCCTCCTTCACCTTTGAACCCCGACCGCATCCTCTCCTCTGACAGCTTTTATTTATTTTGAGTCACTGTAGTTATGTTTGAGTAACCCTTTTACTATTTCACGGTGAAGTCACGGATGTTTTTTATTGTTACACTTTTCTTGCTATAGTTTTTGTATTTTAATTTTACACTGACTGAGTATATATATATTTCTAAGTTTCATTAACCTAATTTTTTTTGGCATTCTTGTCCCTCCCTCTCCACCGGAGAAATAAAACTATGTGTTAGACATTTAGCTGGGATCCAAACCAGTCACTGTCCGGCCTTTGACCCCAGATGATGTGGCTCAGGTCAAACCCACTGGAGGGGGTCGGACGCGACGGCGTGGTTGAGATATGGTCTTCTTGAGAGGTGAAAGAGTTTAATAATCATTAGCAGCCCTGGTAAAAATGTGTACAAAAGACACATCTTTAAAGTAAATGGTTCTCATTTTATCTCTCATATTTCTCCAAAACTGTCGTCATACAAGGAGTGTAAAAATGGAAGTAGCTTCCTTTTACACGCTTTTCTGTCAAGGTTTTGTCTGCCAATCCAAGGAGACGTCTTCAGTAACTATTTCGAGACAACAGGGCAACTCAAGACCTGCGTCTTTCGTTAATTCAAAGTAATTTTTTAATTCTGAAGACTGGTTAAGGGAAACGGGCCTCAGTAGCTGCGTTTCCACATCATTCGGAAAACTGAATCCAAAATAGATTTGCTTAATGGCAATTTCGAAAAAATGTTTTAATAAAAAGTTTTTGCGCTAGTATGAGGTTGTTTTTCAACCTTAATGAAATTAGTGTATTTCACAAAACTGCTGTGGAAACATTTTCTGTCAACAAGCGGATGTTGCTACTGGCAGAAAAGATGAAGAAAACGACAGGAAGTGGTCGAAGGGTGTTGGTGTGAACAATCTCTCTCACATGATCTGACTGCGTTAAAGGAAGCAGCAAACCTGCAAAATTGTGTTTTTTCTACATTAGCAGGATATTAACAAAAACACAACTTGTGTTACTTTATTTAATACCTCAGGAAACAGGAAGTCATGGATTACAAATTAAAAGCTTCAAAACGCGCTTAAAAATAAAACAAGGGTAGAAATTGCAAAATGCTTCAGTTAAATTGATGCAATAGGAATTCTTTTTATTGACAATAATTAAGTGGTAATTTTGTTGAATAATTATTACAATTAAAAATTTCTTTTACACATCTTTACCAGGGGTGCAAGAAAGTGTGAGACAGTCTTACTTTGTGTGTGCATTGCGATGTTTAGTGTAACACGGAGGGAACTCGTTTGACAGCTGGCCTCCGTCTCAAAAAACCATATTGAAGCACAGCGAGAGCCGAGTCCCGCAGTGAGGTTTAAGGACAACAGGAAGGCCACCAGAATACGCTCCGCGCATCCTGTACACATTCAGCGACGCAGTGACTCCTCCGTAAACACTCGTCTCTACTGTCCTTCCAGGCAAATTACTAAACTTCTTCTCGTCTTGTTTTTAACTTATTTAATCGACGAGCCACTCGTTTTATCTCTCCGGAGCTGTGGATGGGTTTCTGGTTTAAGGTGGAGGAAGGGTGGAGCTCAGAGCCTGTGTGTGTGTGATGACTGAGAGCTTGTCATGGCGTCTGTATGCAGATTCAGGAGGCAAGTGTGGCTGACGTGACTCCGAGCCTCAAGAGTGTGTGAGGAATCTGTTTCTTTGGCTAAAAGTCAAGGGTTATCTAACTTAAATTACTTTATATGTGTGCTTATAAATTGTTTACTGATTAAATCAAGTAATAGTCTAACATTTTGAATACGTTAACAGCCTAACTGGAAAATTTGTAATTTTCTAACTTTAACAAAGTTCCACGTTTAAATATGCAAATTTTACTGTCAAAACTACAACAATGACTAAGTAGCTGCAGTCTACGTTTAATAAACATTCAGGTTATTGGGTAAAACACGACTAACTAGCAATACTTTGAAATGTACGTTACATAACTGAGCACAAATTACAACCCAGTATTAGAACCCATGTATTGGCATGACCATCCCTTCTGTTCTGTGTGTTCTTACTGTGTATAGAGCTGAAAACTCATGTAGCAAATGCCGAAGTTTCTCTCGTACTTGCTTACTCCGACCGAGCAACCAGCAGCAGATTCAGCAATCCATGACTCTGAGCCTAAGTTGTGTCATCAAACCATTTTTATAATGTTAGATGTACAGCAAAACATATGAAAAAAAAAAAAAGCACATAATGAAAAAAAAATTGGGGGGGAAAAACATGAACGTCATCGTCACAAATCAGCACCATCCCTCACTTTCCTTTACCCTCCTCCCTATTCATGAATCTGACTGCAACCCTGGGCTGGACCAAACAGCCCGTCACCCTGTCCACAACCTTCTGCATGTGCCCCCCGACCCAGAGCCTTGCTTCAAAGCTTTAATTACTTCATTACAAACTGGTTGGACCAGTCCAACACCCGGTCCCCGGTCAGAGATCGATGCGATGCCGCCTCTGCAGCGAGGGGACCAACTGGCGTCAGGTTGCACATGATGTACGGTTGTGTGTGTGCACGGGCGTGATGTGGAGGAGGCGGGCGCAGAGAACGACAGGCCGCGCGCGTGCGTGGGCGCTTGTGTGGTTGAGAGTCGGTGCAGACGTACAGATCACGCTTACCAGCTGCAGCGCTGCCTGGACGACATTATGCCCGCCAGCTCACCAACTGTAGAATGCAAACAGCAATGCAAGTGTGGCATGCCTCTGTACCCAGTGTGTGTCTGGTGCCTGCCCTGGAAATGCATAGGACAAAAAAAAAACAACATATGTACTATATAAAAGATATATATATATCTATATACATATATATAATAAGAGAAAATACGCTTTTTTAAGATAAACATATGAGATAAATATGTGTTTCTTTAAAAAAAAAACAAAAGAAGAATTGTACCATCTGCATGAAATGTGTCTTTGAATGCAAATATAACTGTAAGGAGAGGAACTCTGACCACATGGCTACAGAAAACACTTGTTTACATTACTTTGAATGGTCAAAATTATCTGTAATAATTATTACCAGCCACAAGCCAGTACTACAAATCTTTATGAGGACAAAACTCATCTGATAGCTGCAGTTATTCAGAGTAAATCCATCACTGACTGAGGGAAAAGAAGGTTAGTTTCTTTTGTTATCTTCTGTTAGACCAGCTTTAAAACGTTTCGAAGGCATTGGATCGAAGTGCAAAAAGCACAAATTACAAAATTCTGTAGGTGTTTACAAAACTAGATGCACCAGCGGACCAAAGTAAAAGCTGAACTTCAAGCTTATTTAAATATCTAAAACACTGTACCAGTTTACTCTAGGCATGGGCCGGTGGGAGATACTCAGGGTATAACCTTCAGTATGTTTTCACTGCATCACATTGTTCACACTAAGTAATTCAAACTAAAATATTTCACATCAATTATTTGCTTTATTTAGTTCAGAAATGCAACTATTATTTTTCCTGCTGCAGAAATAGTATAACACATATGTATTACACGTACAATTACAGTAATCATGTGTATTATAATAATGTTGCTGATAACATTTGACCTTTAAAAAAAACAACAAAAATAAACACCTGCTACTACTAGGAGTAGTTTTTCAGTGCTTGTTAGAGCTGATGTCGGCTGGTCGGTTAGTCAGGTTATTTGCTGCGGTAAAGACGACAGTCAGCTGCTTAACAAAAACTCTGTCTGCAGCTTTAAAACAGTATCACCACTGATGGTTTCCACGTTATCTCTGTCCAGAAACGTCTCTAAACGACTTCCTAGAACTTGTCAGTGAAGGAAAAGAAGAGGGTGTAGGATTCCTACAGCTGACCAGCAGTGCTCAAATTTAATGATGGAAAATGTGAGTGATTTTAAAATCTTACTTTTAAAATACATCTTGGTATACCCTAGATAGCTGTAACTGGCCCATGCCTACATTTCAGCTAGTTTTGAATTCCACAGCAATGATTTTTGCATTATACCAACAACAGACATAAAAAGCTAACCTCAGTTTGCTCTCAAATCACATATTTTATATCTCAGAAGCTGAAAGAACCTCTTTTTTGTTCAAGCTGTGTGAAACAAAACACTCATCTGACACAGCCACTCTGTTTTCTCACACTCTTTTGAGCAATATTTTCCTGATTTCACACTGAACTCCAAACCCACTAAACTAACCACAGTGACAGGCAACATGTTAGCATCACAGCACAACAGCATCACAATAATTGGACTGTGCCATTTTACTCCAGATCAACTCTGGTGTCACAACAGCGAGGAGTTGGTGGCGCTGAAACGTGTCAGACGACTTACTCTGATGCAGATGAGACGCTCGTTCTGATCCCTGTGGGAAGAAGGAGAAACGAGTCAGCTCTGCTGCTGTCATTTTCCCAATTTTAAGATTTAAAAGCTCCTTCGCACATTTTGAGGGAAATCATTCATGCTGACAAGCATTATTACGAAGGAAGGTAACGTCATTCAAAACGCTTCTGCCAAGACCTTTATGCATTGGAATCAAACATGTGGACTGCATGGTTTAAACTAGTCTAAGGGCAAATTTTGACTCCTAAAGACGAAGTGCACTGACTGTACTATAATGCATTTACTTATGGTCTGAGCAATGTATGTTTTCTACTTCACGTGAATGTTTTGCCCTGTGAAGTCTTAAATCTTTCGAAGACTTGGTCTTGCATATCTAATGTTAGAATGTAGTGACTTGTATTGAACATCAGTGTTAGGTGACATATGCTGTGCATTTAGTTATGCTCCATTCTTTTTAAATATTCTGCTGATGTACAATCCAAACAATGAGTTTATGTTGTATTTTTCTGTTTGCGAGCGTGCGCTTTCTTTACCACGCTGATGTTTGATGGGCTTTGGGGGATCTCCTTTGGTTCTTTGTGAAGCGGCCACATTAAGTTTAAAAACGTGATCAGTTTTCTTTCAGTTTATTACTGAGGAAAGAAGCTCATATTATTAGAAACTGCACAAATGTACGGACTCTGGGAGCGGCGTTCTGAAGCAACAGCATTAAGAACGAACGCTCGCTGGTATGAATGTAAACTGCCAACCTTTTTCCTCATTTTATTTTCTTTAATTGCTGCTTGCAATTTATTTTTTACTTTCTGAACGAACAAGACCTTTCGCAAAAGGTTTCGAGCACCTGATGGTTTTCAATAATTAACTCAACCGCCCTATTAATTGTCTAGCATTTCGAGCGATTGTAAATAGCTGTATCTCTACCAACTGCTTTTTTATTATTAGTTACCTGTCAGCCTTGCTGGTTTGGACGGATCCTGGTGAGTTTGTATTTGTGTCGCCGGGGAACGCTCCGCCTGACGAAGAGGACGATGAGGGAGGAATGTGCCAACATTGGCAGTCAAACAGAGGGGGCTTTGCGGGGTTCAGCGCTGACTCCCTCTCTCTCTCTGATGCTGCTGCTGTAGAGGACTCTGGACTGAGGTCACACGATCCAAGAACGCCTAAGCACTTGTAGCACAACTGTGTCCTGTTTTGCTCTTATTGTACAGTACTGATTGTTCTGCTTTTTCTCTTTCGTCTTAACATTTCCCATCAAGATTGTGGATGCTGTGTCCCTTTCTCCTGTATTATCAGCTGTATGTATGATGAGCAGATATATACAGGGTTACACAGGCTTTTGCTTTTTGTGGAGGTACAAAATTGCCAAAGGTGTCAGTACTGTGATCTACAAAATGTATTAATACCCCTTGAACTTTCCTAGGTTTTGTCACTTTAAAAACAAAACTGTTTTTGTTGTACTTCATATGATAGAGACACACAAAGAAATGTTTATCAGAGAAGTTAGAGGGAGGATAAATTGTTTTCAATTTTTTCTACAAATCAGTGTGCTGTCCATTCAGTCCCCTCAGTCAATACCTTGTCTTTTTATTGTCGTTACCAATATCTCTTCTAGCCTTGCAAGTAAACAGATTTAATTTTTCCTTCAATGTCCTAAATGGAGCGCCGACAATCCAGCCAAATTTTCAGTACCGTAAATCCGCCACACTTTCTGCTATCTGAAAAATTCCAACAGTTTCTGAAAGAGGAGACATTGCGCTTTCCAGCCAAACTCGGGTTATTACGGTAATTTCATCCCCGCCATAACAGGAAGTGAAATTAATTTGAGGGGGAATCTTTTAATAGACGGTAAAATGCGAAAATAACTTGCTGGATATTGAAAGTTCCAGTTGCTATGCATAAATGGGAAAACATATTTACTAACAGGACATTTAAAGAACTGCATACAATTTTAAAAAAGCAAACATATTCATTTAAATTTAGGATATAAAGTGTTAAATATGGAGGATACGTAACACGTTTTCCCCCCCCTCAATATTATCTGGTGTTTAGCATTCCCACAGCATGATGCTGCCACCACTGAGTTCAACAGAGACCACAGAATCTTGTGTTTTTGGTTTTCTTCTGCAGCTGTGATTACAGGTGTTGCTTTGTCTTCGTGATGTTATTGTTTGCTAATATTCTCGCACAATCTTAGCTGGATTTATGCTGAGATTAAATGAAACACAAGGCAGACTATGTTAACTAGTAAAGAGGTATCGGCACTGAATTTAATTGGTAGGTGTCAGAGCAAAAGGGGCAGAATACAAATCCACATCGCATTTTTCAGAAAGTTGCTACTGTGTGTTGGTCTATCGCATGAAATACAGATAAAACAAATTGAAGTTTATGATTCAGAAGTGGCAAAATGTTAAAAAGTTCCAGGGGTGTTAATATCTTTGTGAGGCATTGTAAGTGTTGCTTATTTCCTCCTTGACATTACACATTTTTTTTCATATATCAAAAATATTGGTTGTTTCTTTTTTTTTTTTTTTTTCTTTTGGAAAGAGCTCTTGCCCACGTGCCATCTAATTAAGCAATAAGTACAACCAGACAAAACATGAAAGTAATGATCCCCTACACAGATTTTCCTGGAAAAGACGAGACGCTGCATTCGCATCACTCCCCTTTTATGGCACCTTCTGCAGTGGCACAGATGCCAGCAGACTATTGGCAATGACTTCTCATTAAATCAGCCTGAAGGGGAAATTGTAAAGTGTTTTTCTTGTTTTGTAGTTTTTTTTTTTCTTACCAAAGCTGAAGTGCACAGGTGTACCTCTGAATAATTGTAAAGATGCCAAAAAGAAATGACAGAAGAGGGATGACGGATGCTAAAGAACATACAGTTCAAGCAGACATGAGGAAGAAACGGTGCAGCTGCTCTGAAAGCGTTTTTGGCTGTAAACACCTCTTAACTCAGCTCCTCGACTCCTGGTTAATTCACTCCGCCAAGACAACTGAACATGTTAATCATGCAGATGTTTCACTACAAGTGAGACTGACAGCATTTCTTTAAATCTCCTTGTTAGTAATTGTAAAACTGTAAAGTATATTTCAATGTAAATAGTACTTTGGGTCATTTTTACACCTTTTATAACTGTGAATATGGATTTAAAATTTATATTAAAAATTATATTTACAAATGGTTTCAGAGCCTCAACACTGGTGCAGGTGTTACCTCACCGCAAACCCACGATGAGTGGCAGCAAACCCTTTCAGAGGCAGCGGTAAGCGCCATCTTAGCCCTGGTTCCTGTGACCCGGTCTTTGTCCTGCAGTGACGGGTTCGGCCACGGCCTTTTCTCTTCATGCCTGTCTGCTTGAACTCTGCAGACCGGTGTCAAAGCGCTGGAGGCAGCAGCTTTGTGAGCTTGTAGCTCAGGACTGAGCCTGTGTAGCTACATGGAGCTGCTGTGATGCAAATGCACTCTGTGCCCCGGAGCGCTGTCGTGGCTATTGTCTGTTACCAGGAAACCGAGCCGCACAAAGCACAGCAGAGGACAGATACACAGCCACACTGTGGGGAGGCAGACTGGTCAGGCAGGATGGAGCGATGGATGGAAGGATGTAGGATGTCAGAAGTTGCCACAAGGGGAACCCTTTAACAATTGTTTTAAAGTTTAAAACACAAAAAGAAAGGAAAGGAATAACATTGGTTGAGAAAAGTAGGGTGTAAACTGGTAAACACAGGTAAAGTGCCGAGTTAAGCTTTGCACATTTAGGATGGTTTCACACCTGGTAGTCCGGTAGACTCTTTTCGATTGGGGATCAAAAATTGCAAAATTTGTCATATTGTCAATTCCCTTTCAAAAAAGGGTTTGGATCAGTGGTGGCGCTGAAGGAAACTACATGAGCTACATGAGCTAACTTCATGAGCTAACTTCATGTTAGCTAACTTCATGAGCTAACTTCATGTTAGCTCATGAAGTTAGCTCATGTCCTCAGAAGAAGACATGAGCTAACTTCCTTCTTCACAAAATGTAAACAGATTTTAGTGTTTGCAGGATTTGTCTTTTGTCTTTGGTAAAAGACTACGGGTCATTTCCTGCTTTGGTTTTCTGTTTTAGTTGGATTTACCCAGAATTCCCTGCTTCCGGTCCGCTTGGCATTCACATATGGATTTGAACCGTTACATAGTTCACTTTAACCGAACTGAGACCTAGGTTTGTAGTTCGCTTTCTTGGTCCATATCAAAGTGTGATTGTGGATTCACACTTCCCCAAACGAACCAGACTTTCTCGGCAAACAGACTAAGTTGAAGTGAAGTGGACTAAACAGGGCTGGTGTGAACACACCCTTAATGATCTCCAACTGGGAATAAAACTGAGTGGGCAGTAAAACACCATGAAGGCATAATGGGCTCAATCAGTCTGCCCCTTCCTCAGTGAGACTACACTGGAAAGCTGTCTGTTAGCCTTCAGCTCCCTTTGTGTCATTCCTTTGACAGAATGCTGTATTACCACACCAGGATTGCTATTGTTATTGTGACTTTACCCCATTTCTTTTATACTGACAACTGGACATTGTATAGCTGTAAAGATTGACTGAAAGATGACATGGTGTACATATGTTGTATCGATTAAAGACAATGCATTGAGCTTTTACATGCTTGAAATAGACAATTGTGTTTTTTTCTTTTTATTCCAAAGATAAAGCCAAGAGGAGGATTTTGGCGCTGTCAATCAACCCTGTGTACGTGCTGCTAGTTATCTCAAAAGTGGAGAAACAACTTATCGCAACAGAAAAACTGTTTATTCACGATTGTCGGTGGCCATGGTAACAAGCCTGAGAATACATGCTGAGGATGATCAACAACGCTAAGACCCGCCTCCTTGCTCTGATTATTTGTTTCTACTCAGGAGAAGGCAGAGCAGCTTGATTATCTGTCTCATGCTATACTGTCATGACACAGTGATAGTTTTAACAAATATGTATAAATATGTAAAAAAAAATAAAAATAAAATTTTAAATAAAAAAAAATAAATAAATTTTAAATTTAATAAAAGCAGCTTTAAAAGTCAAATAGTGAATTAACCAGTTAAAAAAAATTAATTAAGTTGTGCTGTAGTTAATCACGATTAATCACCCGATCTAACTATAAATTACAACAAAATGTAATTATTTAAAATACATTTCTTATTATCTACATAACAAAATAAGGATTCTTTTCAATAGTTATATGGAACTTTAAAAAAAAAATTATAAAAGCAAAACCTATTTAGGAACCTTATGCAGATAAAAATACAAGGCACACAGTACCTTGCGGATACATTCATACTTCTTGTCCACATTTTGCAATGTTACAACCACAAACTTGTTGCAGTTATCCCAAAGTCAAAATGGTCGAGCAAACCTACATACCAGAGATTATGTCTGGTGGACACGGCATCCCTGCAGTGACACACAGAGGGAGCAGCATTATGCTTTGAGATGCTTTTATTTTAGGAACAGTAAAGCCGGTCAGAGTTGATAGTAAGTTGGTTTTAGTAAATGTTGCTTTTTAATTCAATCTTGAAAAAAAACAAAAAACAAAAAAAAACGTTTGAAGTGCTAAAAGATTTGAGATTAGTGTGGAGTAATATCTACAGAATGTAACTGTTACTCTTTTCCTGTATTAAAGTGAATAAAAAACTGAGTAACAGTGTCTGAAATGAACTCCAAGAACCTTTAATTCCCATTGAAAACAGCTTTTTCAATATTTATTTTTACTGAATAAAAACCCCGTTTCCACAAGTGCCTACACGCACATACCAATCTCACGCCTCCCTTTCAATAGAGGCAAGCTGGGGGGCTTGCACACTTAAACCACCGAACAATGAAAGAATAGAGGGCCAGATTTCCATAACACTATCCTCTGCTCTTGTTATGAAGGACTTGTGATTAAAGTTTTTCTTATGTCAGTATATTCAGAGTGCATTTTTCACATTAGAAGACGAATGGACCATTAAAAATGACTAAAAACGTCTACAATTGGCTTAAATTGCGTGAATATGTTGGGTTCTGCCAATATATTTCCAAGGCTAATTGAGGGGCCGGTAGGAAAACAGGGAGATATAAAAAGGGAGACTTACTGTGGCTGTCAGACAAAAAGAAATTCGGTCAGTGTGCCAGAGAGCAGATGAATGTGTGAGCATTTGTGGAATGTGTGAGAGAGAAATAGAGAAAGGCAACACAATACAAAAAGGGTGAGTGGGTTTGAGGCAAGTGAGCAGATAAAAGCTGAGCCAGAGAGCGCAAAAACATGGATGCTCAAAGACGAGCAAAAATTAGATCAACTGCTTTAAATCATGTTAACACATGCAACAAAAGGTAAAGTTTACCGGAAGCTGAATGAAACCAAGATTTCATGGTGTCTATTCACTCCCTGGGCTCAGATTTCTCTTGTGAAAAACCCATTATGGACTGCACTTCTTTTATTAGAGCATCAAATATGGGAATAATAAATGATGGCTTTTAAATTAGCTTAAAAATTTACTTGGGGTGGAAATCTGGTGTGTTTAAGTAAATCCAAAAGTCTCAGCATCAAAAATATATTAACAATAGAGACTAAAGAATGTTTGGTTATATCTAGAAGCTCAACTAACAACCAATTTTAGGAACCAATGAACATGGAGCCCTCTTTAAAACATGAAACTTCACCTTGGTAACGAGGCAGAGGAAACATTTTTAGGCCTAACGAGATGTTTGTGTGTGTGAGTGAAAACGAGTGGGAGAACAGGAGGAGGTGGACAAGAGAGAGAGAGAGAAGAGAGAGCAGAACTGGTCCAATCCAGTCAGCGGTTGCCCCCAGAAACAGAAAGAGTGGAGGCAAGAACCACGAGCTGCAGCTGCCTCGTTTCCATAGCAACATGGATGCTGGACAAGTGAAGGAGGAGGCAGAAACTGGAAGCTGAGAGAGATGAACAGGATAAGAGACCAGGTAAGGGTCAAAAGATGAGTTTGTAGCCAGCAGAAGGGTCAATGGAGAAAACGTGGGCCATAAGAAAGGAGGAGATTAGATCATTTATCTTGGTGTCGGAGGTGCAGAGAAAGATTCAGGAGACAGAAGTCGGAGTTTGAAGCTCTGACATGGATCCCCACGACTTGCCAACGGATACCGCCACCTTCAGGGGTACCTGGGAAACACACAGAGGGGAAACGATGGCGTCACATCACAAATGCTCACCCGCTCAACGCAAAGTATTTATACCAACTGAGTGTTTTTCTAAAAAAAATATTTTCTATTTGTAAAAAAAGTTTCCATTCGCCGCTAGATTCCTAACAGAAGTTCGAGTAATGTCACAAAATCTGAGAAAGTTCAAGAAGGTATGAAAACCTTTTCATTAAACTCCGGTTTATTAACTTTAGCCACAAGACAGATCCACTTTTTCTGAAACAACTAAAGGAAACGTGTATTTCTAATGAGTTTTTTCTCAAGGCGACAACAAAAAGTAACATTTTTACTTCATTAAACATTGAACCAGGAACAGAGTCTGTTCTCTCCCCTCACCTTCAGATGGATTCCAACATGGTGGATGTGCTGAAGGGACTCCATGGTGCTTCTCACCAAACCTGCACAAAATAACACATGCAGATGAAAGTCAAGAAGAATATACAAGATAACAATGCAAGTTTAGACTGTGTTAGAGTCTAAACTTAACACAGTCTAATTGTATTTAAATAAAAAAAGAGGTATTTTTTATTTAAATACCTCTAAATACCTGGACTAAAGAACCTGTCTAAAAATATCATGGATAAATGGAAGGTGAACTCGGCACCGCTTCAGCCGACACCTTTTCTTTGACTTTGTGTTTTATTGATTGATTAGACTGTTTGTTTTTCAAGTTTTTATTGCAAATTAATTAAATAAATCTATGGAAATAAAAATAATGAAAGGTAACCAAACAATAAACATAGTATGGGACTGTATTGACTTAAAATCTATTAGAAATGGTGCTGGATCAATTAATCACTCACTCAATCAATCAAATGCCATCATCAAAGTCATCAATACGTGTGAACTGGGCGTAGCTCTTTTCTGAATATATTTAAAGCTATATTCCGTGTAGCTTCACAACAAATATCTCAAGGAACTCTACAAACAGATTCAGTTCGTGTACAGAAATAAAAATTTAACTAAATCCAATCATAAAGATAGACACAAAGTCTGTTATATATTTTCCAAATTGATCTTAGTTTTAAAGCAAAGCACTGAAATTCAGTTTGTTATGACCAGTGTTATTTCTAAGGAAGTTTTAACTTGTTTTTTTATTTATTAAGTATCATGTTGAATGTAAAAGAGATGATTCAGCAAGTTTAGGAGGAATATAATATGTGTTTAAATTATTTTTTCCCCCTCAGACGTAGCTGCAGCGACAGACTTCAGATTATCTGCATCTGGCTTTCAACAGATTGAATTGCATCAGTCACCTAATATTATAATAACAAGCATTTAGTCTCAATGTTTTACATGTGGTTAAGATATTTTGATATTTTTACAAGTAATACATTTTGAGAGGGATAAATAAAGTAGAATTCAATTCAATCATGTCTAACACACATAACAAAAAGAGAGACCCTATAATAAAGTTTATATTTATTTTTGAACAGAATGTTTTTTAATTAGTGTGTTGTTTTTAGGTGAAACTGGTATACCTGCAAACTGCTCCACCTGAGAGTCTTCCACTTCATAAAGAAGCTCATCATGAAGCTGTGCTAAAAGCCTGCAGTAACATAAAACAATCAGAAACACGCAGGATACCATTTGCTAATGAACAGTTACTGATGACAGCACAGCAGTCTTTTTTCAAATAAACCAGAGTGAATGCTTCAGGACAGCCATGTTTACTTTGCACATTGCTATGCTAACACATGATCAGACTGATAAATTTGGCGAATGCTTCGAGTGTGTTTACTCTAGCTGACTGCTTGGCAGCAGCAGTCAGCCTCAACTAATTTAGTTGGCTGGGGAGCCTGAGAGTGTTGTTTCTGTGTTCTGGTGTGAAAGACTCAGTCACTTCTCCAGTGAGACAACAAGACCACCTGGAGGCACACGAAGCTAAGAGCCTATGTACATATTACTGTTGAGTCTTTTTTTTTTTTACAAATAAAATAAAGCTAATACATATTTCATTTTTATTGTTGGTACCTGGCAGAGAGCGAGCTGGAGGAGACCAGGTTAAAGATGGAGATCATAGCCATCTTACAGAGATCAGCAGCAGAACCTGGATTCAGATAAAGCACACAAATACACTTGTCTATTCTCAAAATAAAGCAGGAAACATTCAAAAAGGATCATTTTTCCTTTGTGCTTAACAGACTATAAGTTAAATACATTTCAACTTTCTTTCAACACTTGTACATTTCTCCAGACCTGGGAAATACTTTTATGAAATTTAGGACTTTTTCAGATTGAATATGAAACCTGCTGCCAACAGCTGGAACAGAGTGGAGCTGGTTCTGACCGGCAGTAAAAGTATCACAGCTCCTACCCTGAACCACGAAGTTGACGGCCTGCCTCTCAGCCTGCATGCGGATCCCCCAGTCTGGGGAGCTGATGTTGGGAAGGAGACGTCGGCGTCCCATTAACGACACCACATAACCTAAAAAACAAAACCAAATCAAAACACTTTTAACAGCATAGCACACATTAAACACGGTGTACCTCTGAGCGGCGAGTGATGTAGAGGTAGAGTAACACATTATTCTTAAGGAAGACGATCTGTTTTATTAGAAAATTACCCATAAATCTAAAAGCAACTGTTCACAAGAAGTTTCTAATAAAATTCAGTAATGTCTGCTTGCACTTCCTTAATATTTTAGACTTCCACAATAAAACATTTATTGCCTTCCAAAAGTATTAATGTCCACAGATTTTTAAATGTTTTAAAAAATATATACATATATACATAATTTAAACATTTACAAAAGCAATGTAAGCACAGTTGCATGCATGATTATTCAACCTTCTTAAGATGAAAATGATTTGATTGAAACTGGCTGCAGCTCTATCTGTATGTTTAGGTGATCCTCCACTTCAGTCTGCAACTGGTTTTTAGACAAGAAACTGGTTCTGTAGACATGGATTCCCACGAGGACTGCACGATATATCACAAATGTATTGTTTTTATTGCAACATTACTAAACTGTTTGGGGTGCAATAAATATGAGCTAATTATGTATATTTCAGAGTTAGAGAGCCTGATTGAGTTAGAGGCAATCAGGCTCTCTAAATCTGAAATATATGTGTTGAAAGTTGTTGAATGCAACAAACTACAAACTTTGTTTTGTTGGGTTTTTTTAAATTTATCTCAAGTTATACTATTATCACAACATTCACCAACATCATCACATATTTTTCTAAAACTGTGCAGACTTAATGCCCACAGCATAACGCTGCCACCATGTGTCACAGTGAGGATGGGATTTTCCATATAGGCAAAAAGTTGTTATGCATAACACATGGACAGACACATTATTATATACAATTATGCAAAACCAACACATGCTGGTACACATGGGTGACTAGTACATTCCACCAATATGGACAATGGATGAGGCTTCCACCTAAAACCCTCCAGTAGCCCTTCGGGTCAGCTAAGCCACCCAGGACATGAAACCTGAATGACCTATGAACACAATCATCCTCAAAAACATCCACTATTCAGTAAGAAATAGGGAGCAAAACAGGGAGCAAAAACCACAAATCTGCTGCTCTGCTGACCTCTGGCAAATACATGTGACCTTTCCCAAGGAATGTGATCGTTGCAATGGGGCCCAGTAACTGTGATGTCTAGTGAGCGAAAGAATATCACAGGAAGTGTTTCTGTAGGCAGACAGGTGTGACCTGAGTGTTTTCAGCCCCTGATGTTTTTGCTTGGACAGAAATGTAACTAAAAAACAAAACATTTCTCTTTTTTCCCATAAGGTTCTTTTGATGGTTTGAACGGGAGTATTAACATCTATCTACCCATCTGTTCATCCATCTTGCTGTCTTTTTAAAGCTTGAGATAATGTAAAAGCAGAATACAGTCTATTACAGTAAATATTTCATTACTATTTAGTTATATAAGCCTTGATGGTGAGAAATGATTTCAGCTTTTTTTCTAATTCCTTCAAAGTCCTGTTCAGCAATATGATGAACTTGGTGTCAACGTTTTAGCACCACCTATTAATAATTAATATATAAAAGACATTTTTGTGCTGTATCTTTAAACTGAACAAGTTTTAATTAAAAAAAAAAAACTGTCTCCAAAACTGATCTGTTCGTCATAATCAGAGTGGCTAAAATCTTTTAGGACTGCTAAAAAGCACAAAAAAAAAAAAAAAGATTTGGTCGTTTCACAGCCTTGAGATGTCTCCAGTCTGTTTTTATGTGTTTACCACAAAGAGTTTGAAGACTCAAGCTGAGGTCTTTAGGACTTTGAAGAAAATGGAAAGAGAAAATCCTCCCTTTGAAAATGATCTTTGGCATTCTTAGAGGTGATGCTGCAGCATTTATCCAAACAGCTCTGATGAAATTTGCATGATATAAAGAGCAACGGTGATCTTATTCACAGCTGTGGCTTTAACTCACTTTAACATCAAGGCAAAAATGTCAAACAGAATTTAAAACATGACAACACAACAGCACAAAAAATGCACCTGAAAATCAGTAAACTCTTGATGTTTTTTTTTGTCACTGCTTTGTTTTCTTACCTTCTCTGTCAGCTGTTACAGCTGCATTGTGAGACCGGGCTCACCTTCACACCGCCCTTTAAAATATAATTTCAACAAATATGACAGCAGCTGAGCCTGCACCGCTCCCCTCATCTCTGCTTACCCTGCCATCATCCATCCTCCTAGACAAAATATTGCCCTATCAGGTACCAACTGTAAATGTGGCGCAGTGACCGAAACACAGGAGCACAAATTATTCCCAAGCCCATGCAGTAAGACAGCCAGACAATTTGCTGTCAAGACTTTAATTCTTCTGCCATGCACAGGACCGTTTTATTTTCATCTTCAAGATGGGATTAGACCGAGACAGGAAGTAGAATTTAAAAATCAGTGACCAATGAAATAAGAAGTAGAGAGCAGATTCAAGGTGAAAATAAACCCAGCAGAATTTCTGAAGCTGAAGGTTTGGTGAATCATCGCTCTTCACCTGAGAAGGCGCAGGCCTCTCCGATCTGTGCACAGCATTTTATTACAGCACATCGATTAGGGAGCTGCCTCCGGAGAAAGAGGACGTGCAGCGCGAGGAATTGGGGTGTGTCACAGCACCGGTCTGCGTGTAACTGCAAAGCAGTGTTTGAAAAAAATAAAATAAAATAAAAATGAAAAAAAGACGACATGAATAGTATCTAAAGCTTTGATGTTAGCCACCAAACACGTTTTTTTCAATGCTTTTCAGAATTTATTAACAATAGTGTTCCATTAAAACACAAATGCATCTTTATATTTTTAAACTTTACACTTTTCCAAGAAAGCTAAAAAGAATCCACCCGGAGTATGAATAATAAGCTTGAGAGACACTGAGCTGCTTGGTCACAGACTGAAATTTTAACCAAAACTGTTTGAAATGAATTAAGGGGATCCAGTTTGGTGCATTGTGACATCATCATGCTTCATGTCCACTCTTGGCTGTGCTCAGCGAGGGTTTAAAGTGCAGACTTCACACTATTTTGTGTGAGCATGTGCAAGTCAAAGGTGTGCTGCGCTGGCAGTTCAGTCAGAATATATAAATAAAGTGTCCCGTCGGAACCATCAAACCCTTCCAGTCTAACCCCTCCTTCTTGAAGCACCCTTCAAGTATTGACCCGAGGCAGTTTGTCTCATTCCTGCCAATGCAAGCACATCCTCCTGACTCTTTAGCCAAACACATCCACAGAGATGTGCATGTAAGAAATTCAGAGAGCACCCCGACTGTCAACAGTGTGTTTAATCAACACGTATACAGCTATTGGACGAAGACAGCTTCTGTCACTGTCACTACAGTCATGAGAAAAATCCACCAGGATTCAGAGAACCAGCTGTAGCAGAAATATCTTAAAGCAGCTATTGCTACCCTGCTGTGAAATACGTTTGGTCCCATTTGTCTTTGCACAGCTCTGTTAGAGTTCAAGAAGGCTGAGGTCCAGTTTTAACTGAGTTTCTGCATATATATATATATATATATATATATATATATATATATATATATATATATGTATGTATATGTGTGTGTGTGATGTCTTAAAAGCAGAGATGTAAGATATACAAACTGTTGATTTTTGATAATGTGTTGTCTCTTGCTGAAAAAGACCGTATTTAATTTTGCAGCTCTACTGTGTATTTGTCCTACGACACATTTGTTTCAGTATCAGTTTGTTTTCGGAGCACATAAACCTTGATGGCAAAACAGTCAGACCTTGCTTGTGGCTCTGCTGGACGGTTCTCTGGATGAATGCCTGGACTTCTCTGTAGGTCTGGAGGAAACTGTCCTGGAAACGACTGGCCTGCTCAACGTTCACCCCCAAAATCCCTGACAGACGTTCACGGCCTACACGAAGTAACATGATGTGGGATAAGAGCCAGCTATAGTAAAACACAAAGTCTATTTAATGTATTCATTGATAATAGATGCATGGCTTTGAAATAAACTACACCATTTTCTCAAACACTCAGATTACTAGTAGCGAATCCAGATTAAAAACCAAAAAAACTGAATTTATTTCTTTTGCCTGTTTCATTTTGATGTCTTTTTTTTATTGTGTTTGATCCGTCACTAAATATAAAAAGCACTGAGGTCCCTTTGGTAAAGTTTTTACTGTCCTTTTCACAAGAGCAGCTTTAAGAGGATATGATTAAGTGTAGCTGGAATAATGCATTATGATACGTATAATGTGCTGAGAATGAAGAAAAATCCATTAATGATTTAATTATTATTATGACTGGCTTGTTAAGTGGATAAGAATGGGTTCTAAATGTATTGTTTTCAGACATTTTTGTTTATTCATATTGAGATATTATCCGCTGTTACACAAATCTGTTGTATCTAAAAAGTTGTTTGATGAGGTTGAATATAAAAGTGAGGCCTTTACTTGGGCCTGTTGTGTTTTGCATGCTCTTCTATGTGTGCAGGGCCCCACATTCCTGCTGAATGAGGTCAGCACTGAGGTGAACTTTGACCTTCATTACCAACGCCCTCTGTGCTGCTTGCTTTCACACCTCTAGCACCGCTTTATATCTTCTTTCCTCCTTTCTTTCAAGTTCCCTGCCCTGTATCTGACGCTTTTGTCCCATTTTAACTGTAAATTTGAAATGGAAAAACTACTGCTGCCTTTCAGATGTGCTCATTCAAGAAACAGACATACAAAGGAAAAACATGCAAGTCCAGTCAAATTTAACAAAATAAAACCTGAATATGTATCTGTTGTGCTTAATAAGCAGGCAGTTTACCTTTGACTAACCTTCTTCATGCCACTTTGTTCACCAGCATCTTTGCATTGCTCCACTATTTTCTGATCTATTTGTGTATATATGTCTGTGCATGAGTCCATAGCACTGCTGCTGTTGTGCCCCTCCTCCCTGGCCTGATTGTCTCATGGAGAGAGCTTTCCTTGGTATTCAGTAACCATAGCAACGCATCCCTCCATAAAGAGCGGTCTGTCTACGCTGATCAGGATCTCCTCCAGCCCTCCTGCTTTTTGTGTCTCTGAACTCACCTAAATTATGATCGATGATCTTTTGCTATTGCGATTTGTTGTACTATTGTACAACAAAATATGATGATTTATGCATATTTTTTTTTCATCTTATTTATTTACAATTTAAGATAGCTGTTTTTTCAAACTGTTCAGACTAAAAGAATTTGAAATGCGACAAGTGCTGCCTTGCAATTTATTGTTTGATTATTCATTGGGTGTTCCTTATTAAATGTATTATCGCTTTTATTTATACTTTCTTATGTGGTTCTTTTTATTAATTTACAAATATATTATTTTGCTTATGTATTACTGCAATTTTTTTTGTTCATTTGTTTTTTGTTGTTAATTGTTGTTAGGTGTATGCTTCAAGTCCAAGAAAACTTTTACTTTTTACCCCCAGCTGCCATTTTATAGCAACATATTTGGAACAAACATGTTCCAAATTGACATGTGGCTCTAAAACTTTGATATATCAAATATTTACTGACTCAAAATGACAAATCTGTACCTTGATGTTCTAGTAGCTGATAAACACCAGAACCTAGTATTAAAACAGTAATCTGACAGACATGGTTACTTTAACTGGGAATAAGTCAGAGGCGAAACTATATGTTTTCCTGTTCGTCCATACGAGTGCATGTTCAAGAAAACACACACATTTTAAATTACCATTAATGTCTTTTTACTTTGCTTTAAAGAGTCTGTATTTCTGGTAATTTCTTTTTTTACTCTTCTTTGAATGGCGGTATGTGCTCACCTGCTCCATAAACCACAGAATATACGATGCGTTTGGCATGCTCTCTGTCTTCAGGAGTCACCTCATCAACACCCACCACTTTCCTGGGTGACAGAGATCAAGAAAAACACCTTTACATTTTTGTATAACAAATTTGATCTAAAGTCAGTTTTGAATATTTTTAAATACAGCATAAAACAATATTTTTAACCCTGTTTTCCAAAGGTTTTACTTTGATTTAGACTAAGCCTGTCACTAAGGACTGTCTACATTAGATTACTGATAATTTTTTACCCAATTCCAGAGGTTTCCTTACATTTCCTTAGCATTTGGTACAATTGATTTTTAAACTGTATGACTTCAGTCAAACATTTTAGGAATCCTTTAACAAACTTCTCACAATAATTTGGTGTAATTTTGGCCCATTGCTCCTGATAGAACTGGTGTAACTGAGTCAGGTTTATAGACACGAGATGACCTCTCCAAAACTATTGATTCTGCTGTCCTTAAACCCTTCAGCCATTTTGTAATCAATTTGACCATACGCAAATAATTATTGTCTCTAAAACTTTAACATACTGGCTGGCATCTTTAGATGTTGCTTCAGTATTTCCACATAAAGTTCATTCTTCATGATGTTAACCATTTTATGAAGATCTGGCACCAAAACAGCCCCACAACATGATGCTGCCACCACCAAACTACATAACAGGTGATGGTGTTCTCAAGTTTGCGACTGTCCCTCTTTTTCCACCAACTGTAACAATCATCATTATGGCCAAACAGTTCAGTTTCAGGTTGGTCAGAACCAACAGCATGTTTTCAAGAATTAAAGTCTAGTTTATTTGACAATAAAGTTGTTTTTATGTTCATTTTTGTCAACCCCCCCACCTGCCAATTTTCAGTTTTCTGGCATTGCACAGTAAAGATTCAGGATTTAAAACAGGATGGTATATTTGGAAAAAAAATAAAATAAAATAAAATTTTGTTGATTGTTGAAAGCAAAAAAAGAGAGAAGAAAATCAAGAGCAGGACTTTGTTGTGTGGAGAAAGCATGCATACACGTCGCTACAAAAGCTGTGGAGCTAAAACGGACATAAAGGACTACTAAAAGTAAAGGAGCCGAGTAGAGGAGTGGTGGAGATGGACATGCAGTGACAGTTATGTGATGTGACTCGGAGAGAGCCGTAGTACTGCGGATCAGACAGGATGCAATGACACGTCTGCAAAGTGGCATTTCTGGAGAGGCTCATGAGAAACTGCCGTCTCTGTTCAGTGTTGACAGACAGACAGCTTCACACACACACACACACCCGTTTGCGCAGCTATCTTTGCGGGGACTTTCCATTGACTGCCATTCATTTCTACAGCCTAAACCTTACCCTTATCATAACCCTAACCCTAACCAAAACTCAATTCACACCTTAGTCCTAAATCTGACCCCTGACCAGGCCTCAGTCCCCACAAGGAGCAGAGGGTCCCCACAACGTAGCATGTGTCAGGAAAATGGTCCCCACAAGGTATTAGAAACAAACGCACACACACACACACACACACACACGCACTAAATTACAGGTGCGTCTGAAGATCCTCAACGCTCCAAGGTTTCCAAAAGCATAATCAAATAAAAAAAATCCCTCTCAAGCCGTTTTTCTCATCCCATATTTGTTGCTCTGTTTACTCACCTGTTATATAGTGACTGAATGGGACTACCGACATTTTAAAGATGAATATTTGCCCCCCTGTTGTGCATCAGGCCAAAGAAATGCTCATACTAGATTTTTATTGCCCCCTGCTGGGCAATGGTCCACAAGCTACTGGTGTTGTACAGTAATTTTATTCTTTGTTAGTGCCCCTGGTAGATGCTTTATCTAAATACTAAACATTTTCATTGCAGTAGCAATTGTTAAATGACTTGCTTTGAAACTCCTTGGTACAAGACTTAATGACACCCTTAAAATGTCCTCTAAAATGAGTGTAAATGACACATTTTAAGGTAATCCAAGTACCAGGAATATATTATTTTGACCTGTCCTCCTGCAGAACAAGAGACTGCAACAGCCCCTCTTCAAAATAGGATAGACGTGAGAAAACAACTTTCAAATAAGGGAAATCTGATTTTCATAAAGCAAGAAAAGGCTGGAAGAAAATAGTTAATTATCCAAACCTGCTTGTATGTATAGTCAAAGCAACAATTAGACTGTCAAAAACAGCTGGAGCTGTTGCAAACATAGATCTTACTGCCACTGAAAGAAGTCTAAAAGTCTCAATTAGAGAACTGCTGCAAAGAATGGCATCATGGGATCACCAAATCTCCATTAGCTGTCATCGACATGTAAACTATTTCTTTGGAAAGGGCAGCAGGAAAAGCTCTTTTTTATGCAATACCAAAACAAATGTCAATATGTTTGGAGCCTGGAGTTTGACAAATGCTACCAGGGCTTTAACGACAAAATGTCTGCTTTCTGAGACTAAGATAGCAGCTGTTCAAGCAGCTAAAACAAAGAATACCTGGAAAAGCAACTCATGTCCACTATAAAGAATGGTGGAGGATCTCTCTGTCTCAAAAACTGTCAAACTTTTTAAAAACATCATGAAGTTTTTTGTTTGTTTGTTTCAAATATAACATATTTTAAATCAAGAATCTTTATAGTGCAATGTCAGAAACCTGCAAATTGGTCGTCAGCAGTTATTTCAGCAGAAAATGTTCTAAACCAACAACTTTTAACCATCTAGGAGACAACATGTAGAAAAGGTGTTTTATGTGAACATTTACTTCACGTCTGTCTTGAGAAAGAATGAATAGAAACAAAAGCTAACTCAGCAAAACATAGCATAAGACCAAAGAAAAGGAAATCAAGAAGTGAGAGAAGGAAGAGCAGATGATGTGAACTCTACACAAGAGGAAACTTTGAGTAGAAAAAGAAGCTCTGACTGGGTAATCCCAGCAGAGCTCAAGTGACACCAATTAACATGCTTAAAGGTGAAACAGCCTGAAGAGGGCTGTTAATGTGGTAATCTGCTTAACTGGTCAGTCAGCGCTGCAGAGGCATCTGAGACAGAAGTATTAGTTTAACACGCTACTGATAAGCAGGATCAAAACGATAAACCCAGCGAGTAAACACCACACACATACGGCGATAGAGAGGAGGAGGAAAAGACACCAGTCGTTAAAATACATCAAAAGCAAAACAATGTGATCACCAGGGTGACAATCCCAGAAGCCCCCTGGGCATGGAAACAGAGGCAGTTGGCGTGGTCGTCATGGCAACAAGGCGATTAGCATTTGAAGTAAAGGCGATGGTGAGTCTGAGAGAAGGAGACTATCGGAGACTCCCTACGGCACAGCAACGGTCACCTTGGCAGGGGGATGAGGGTGTGCGAGTGTGTGTGAGGGAGACGCACCACTGAGAGGCCAGCATGGTGAAGACGTCGGCCTGCGGGTCGGTGAAAACGCGGAGCAGCTCCGGGTCCGAGGAGAAGTGAGCCAGCAAGCGGAGCTCCACCTGGCAGAAGTCTGTCACAAACACAAACCTTTCAGTTACTACCTTAAAGTTGTGCAGTGGTGTGTAAAAGTCTGAAGTCGTCACTCATTCCCTTTGTGCTTTGCTAGTAAGGTGCCAAACTTTCTTGTAATCTCTTAAAAATGTCTCGATTAAAATTTCTCCACGTTTTCTGAACCCTTTTCAACATTTTTTGAAAGAGTTCCTAATCTTTCACACATTTCCTTTCTTTTAAAGGACCATATTGATGGAGAATATCTCTAAATACCAAACAGCTCAAAAGGTGGACCACAGCAAAAACATCTGTCAGGTAAATAACTGTTAAAGATCTTGTAAAACTTGGGTGGAAGGAGAGAAATACCAAGATGCTCTGAGAGATGACGATGAGGTGAAAGATAAGGAAAAAGATACAACTGGCTCTGGCTGTGCTGACATAAGCGAGCAAGTTTCTAAAGATACCGTCTTATTAATATTTGATGAGCTCCAGAGCACTTCCCCTGAGCCAGCCTGGCAGTTCAGAAACATATTGCTGACCAAGATGTATGGATGTGAGAAAAACAGGCAGCTATAAAGGAAGAAAAACGATTCATGTCCAGTACGATGCTGGGTGAAATGACACACACAGCACATGTGAATACATGATCTTGTGAAAGCTTCAGGCCTGATTATACCTGAAACTGTCTCTCTATATCGATCCAGATAAAAATAACTCTGACTTCCTGCAAGCGCCTCTAAAGACCGATCATTAAATCGGACCAGATTAACATCAAAGCTAATATATTGAACTAATACATAATGAAATGCTTTTTTTTTATTGGAATCAAGTTTTTAAAAAAAACCCACCAAACACCAAGTAAAGAGGTGTAAGGTACAGTCGAATCTCATTTTAAGTTTTGTCACCTTCGTTAATATTCATCAGAAAGTGCAGAAATGTGCACTGCTTTACATTTGTCTTGACTCAAAATATGATTTATGTACCAATATTAAAACAACATTTGAACAACAACCATTACTCATGTCTCTTAAAATCATCATTCATTCCCTTGAACAACCTTTGGTGATGCACTGCAGCACACCAAAGCTCAGAGCTCATAGATAAAAGCTTAAGAGCTCAATGTGCTTATTGACTGTGTAAAATGCCTCTTGTGGGCTGTGGTGGACGTACAAAGGCTTTCAGGAGGAATGAATTGATCAGCATACAGAATAAAGAAACCCATAAATATGGATGCAAGAGGGCTACGAAAAGTAAGGTCTCTAAATCCATCCCTCAGACGTGAAAGTCTAAAAAGTAAATACAGAACAGCAATATCCCTTAAAGACAACAGCATTCAGTCTGTTTATAAAACACAGAGTCTGATTAAGCCATACATAGAGGGCACTGAAATCAAGTTACTGCTTCTAAAAGCATATCAATAATTTACTAAGTTTAGTTTTTCACACACTGCTTCTATATTCTGGTTTGATTTTGACATCATCTGTACCGGCCACATTCTAAGACTTGTGATGACCAAATTACTTTCATCATGTCCTTATATGTAAATAAAAAGAAATGCATTTAGTTGTACATACATTACGTAGCAAAAATATCTTGACATTAAAAGTTACATGCGAATAAGCTATTTGGTCAAGACTTTTCCATGGTAAACAATATTCTTAAACTCATCCAAAATTTTATTCTCAGCTTAATTTCTTTCTTTTTTCTCTTCCTACAACAACAGCAATATATCTACTACACACATTAAAGACACATAGTCTGGTTATTTGACATGGTTGTACTGTTCAAAACCTTTTGGTTTGTTTGAGCAGAAATGGAGAAATGTCTGGGTCTGTTAAAATAATAAAAGTTGGGCTCGTTGTCAGAAGATGTAAGTAAGTCTCCGTGAGAGCAACTCTTGGAGCACGGTTGTGCAGCGAAAAGAAAAAAAGGATTTGACACCCAAATTCACTTTTAAACACGTTTTATTTTTGGGGGAAAGCTGAAAGTTAAATATGAGTAGCCTCCCCTAGATCTGTTTAGTTCCTGTCACAAATTCTTAAGAAATACATTTACAGATGAGGAACATTTACTGAAATGTATCACACTAGCAAGAGTTACAAAAAAAATCTATAGCACTTTGAAATTTAATTGAACCAACCTTAACTATCCTGGAGAAAGCATGAAACAGTGGGAAAATCGGCGCTGATTCAACAGCAAGAAAAGGACTGAATGAAAGTAGCTTTCACAATGATCGTAGGTGTACATTCAAGTCAAAAAGAATAAAGAGATGTCCTATTAATGACAGAGTTGATGGTTAAATTAGATGAGAATCTTGCTATATGTTAGATGCGTATATCTTAACCATGTTGTTGTTGGTTGTCCTCTGCCTGTGACCGTATGCATTAGGCTCCTCAGAACGGTTGCATGTGTTCATTTCTTCTAAGGACCTAAACTGAACCTGGCCACATGATTCAGAAGGAATCCACAGGGGACACGCAATGCCTTTGTTCTCACTTTGGCTACGCTCTGGGGTTTCATTTCTCTCTCAATATCTCCCACACACCAGCAGGGAACAGAAAATATCTGAGTTCAGACAATTAAAAAAATAAACAAACACGAACACACAGCCTGCAGTAGCACAGGGAGAATGTTTTAAAGTTTGCTTATCATTAGCAACACAAACTTTACCATGCTGAATGAGCTTTTGGATGTCTGGATTTGTGAAGACCATGAACACCTCAATATCTGTAGTGTTAAAGTCTAAAACAGGCAAACGAACGGATCTCAACAACAGTTTGGACTGAACACGAAGGCAGCATTTCTTTGAGGGAAAAACCTACTTCCTATGACAAGCTTGTCTCTAAACCCAAGCGGTCGTGTGTTTGTGTCTGTGTGCTTTTGAGGACATAACTATGCCTGCTGGAATGTCAATGCAACTCGGTCCAAACTCAGTGTGCGCATATGTGGCATCCTCACTCCTTTCCTGCAGCTAACCCTGTTTTATCTGTCTGGTTACGTAAGAGTGTGACTCTGTCAGGCCCAGCAGACACCCAGCAGCAGACAAACCTTTTCCAGGCTGACAGTGTCCCAGCGTGCTCCCTTGGCTGGCGCAACACAGGCGAGCGACAAAGACTTAAATGACCTTTTCCAAACAGAGGCCACGTTGGGACAGGAGGACTTTTACGGTGAACGTAAATCTGAACGGAAACCCCCGACGTATTTCACCGGAATAAGTTCACAAGAACTTCTCTCAAAGAATCAGAATTCAGATTAACCTTACAGTCAAAATATTCATCCTTTAACTCCCAAACCAGAACTACTAATTATGCAATCTACCTACTGGTCCACAGACAATAAACAATCACAGACACTTGGCACTGTAAGTACACACCACTCATATTCCTACCTTCCATTTTCCAGCTCATGTAATTTTTTTTCTTTTATCAAATAGTGAAATTTGACTCTTTTCATTGCAGTGGTCAGAGAATGTGATACTTTAGTCCAATTGTTTTAGTAGGTGGATAATTGGTGTCGCTTTACAATTTACGCCCTGCAAATAACTTATAGAGGGAAAACCTTTGTGTGTTGACTGAATATTTAATCAAGAATAAATCATATTTCAAAATATTCTTTCAGGCTTATTGCTCTGTAGTAAATGCACAACAAGTACTGCAAGATAAAAATGACATTGAAATATGTTACACAACAAAATATTATCCTACCCGCAGCGAGAAAAGTCCAGCCCTCTCGGGGAATGAACATGTCTCGAGGATGAATCGTCACAACCTCCTCCTCCTTTCCTGTGAAGATCAAACAACCATCAGTTAATGAGAGTGACACCAGCAAACCGAACGCTACCTGAGACAGATATAGTCTAAAACCAACATCGAATAACTTATTGCAAGGTTAGCTTTATAAGCAATATAACAGCACATACATTTACAGCAGTTATTGTTTATCGGTCCAAGAATGACGGAAGACATTTTACAATTAAAAACACTGTTTAAAGTGGTTAACTTGGCCTAATCTCGAACCATAGCTAAGCAAACTGTGTGTGCTGTTGCAACCACATACACCAATAGAGAGCTGCTGACATCAAAAACATGGCCACACACACACACAGGTATAAACATATAAAAGTGGAACTGTGCGAAACTGTTGTGATCGCTGTCTAAACCTCTCCTTCTAGGATCAACGTGATAACAGATAGAGAAAGAAGAAGAAGGGATGAAAGCAGTGGAGGACTGATGACAGCGAGCCCTGAGAATCAGAGTCAGAGAGATGCTGAGGTCAGGCTGAGAGCAGCAACATGCCAATGTCCTCCATCTGCAGGTCAATTCAGCAGGCGGATGGACATATTCTGTTGTTCCACACACCGGCCAATTTCTGTTCTCTTGTTTTTCATTTGCTCTGTAAACCAATGGGGTGAGGTTTTATTCATACGACATCCTCCGCATAACAGGAGTTTATAGAAACTAATTATCATTGTTCTTAATTAGAAGCAGCTCATCTGTCAAGCAGATTCAGACTGGCTATTGATAGACTGCATATTTCAGCTACATCATCATCATCATTTGTAAGTCATTTAAAATATATTTTGTCATGTTAGTTGTAAAATCTGCAAAATAAGTCAGGCCCCATAATGATATATATATATATATATATATATATATATATATTATATATATATATTATATATATATATAGACCCCGGGCTGGGAATCGAACCCAGAACCTTCTTGCTGCAAGGCAACAGGAATCGCAACTGAACCAGTTCTTACAGTTCTCTAAGAGTGAATTATATTTTGTTAATATTGGTTAAAAGATGCAGACTGTTCCTCATCCAGCCCATCGAGCAACTGGGTGAGGAGCTATTTCCTGACTCAGATCACATCTCCCTCACTTTAAGCCCGAAGTACGTAACTTTTATAAAAATGTTTTTTCCCCCACGTTTCTTAAAACTGTCACTATGTCCTGACAATAAAACATCATACAGATAATCTGTGGAAAAAAATCTGACTCCTCTACCTTTTTCCTTTGGTCTTACTGCCATCTTGAGAAACAAGCAATCGGAGCCAGGAGGAGGGTCTTAGCACTGTCAAAAATGCTAGTGTATGCACTGCTCATACCCTCCCACTTGCTCTCTGCTGTGGTACAGCTTCCCACAGTGGAGCTTGTCATGAACAGGCTCAACATTTCTGTCCAACAAAAATATGTGCAATTTTCTAGATGCCATAAATGTAGTTTATTCTGTATTAGCCATTACTTCTGAAAGTTAGACATATAATCAACCTATGTCCCTATGAGATAATTACATATATTAGATATGGCAAATTAACCTATAATCAAACAAAAGATAAGATAATGAGAAAAGGATTCGAAGCTAAGAGTGATCATCCTCGCCTCATGGATATTCTGGGCTTCTTTATTGTTATATTTGGTGCTGAGTCATCAGATTACCTAAGCCTGCAATTTTAGACAATTACTGTACACGGCTGAGTGGTTTTAAAACTTCCAATGAGTAAATCGAAGGCCACACTGGAGGGAGACAGATAAGTGTGAGACGCCGTTGAGAGTTTTTAGCAGGGGACCCTGTAGACTGCGGCTGTAGGCTTTTATTATCCTCATAAACCCTCTTTGCTGGCTCCCTTCTCATCAGTTTCTGCACACCTCAGGAGATCTCTGCCTCACCCACACACAGCCATACACCTCAACATTTATCACACCCTCATCCTCTGAAATGTGTGCTCGGGAGGCTCCTCTGTGTGCGCGCGCGTGTGTGTGCGTGTGTGTGTATGTGAATAGGTATGACAGTGCCTTACCTTGAATGTACTGGTTCTGGCTGATTTGAAGCGGCTGCCTTGGCAAGGCTTGGAAGTTCTAGTTAAGAGGAGAAAAACACTTAACCAGTCAAACAGAGGTAAACAGCTCCACATCTGAGCACATTTTTATTAAGATTCCTTTTTCTGCAGTTGGAACTAATCTGGCTCTACATGAAAATTAATAGAACTGCAGACATCCTCATTAAGCTCTATTAACACAGTAAGGAAACAATTAAATATATTAGAAGGATCAAGTGTGAATAAAGGCGGGTGTTATGCCATTTTACCAACCGCCTGATATCCAATCAGAATGAACTTTTCCTGTTTAAAAGCAGTTCGGATTACCAAAAATATTTCTACTTGCTAAATGTATTATTTTTAGAGTGAGTTAAATATTTTATTTGGATCATTTTTCCTGAAGGAAAGAAGTTGGCTAATAAATAAGCACATCCTGATTATTAGGTGTTAAAAGTATCAACTACTGTTTGCAGACAACACTGGCAGTGCAGCATCTTCAGACCCAACCTATTAAAATCCCAACATTAAATAATAATCATCGTACTTCCTTCTTCCTTTACATTTTGTTTGGCCTTAGCTTTAAGTTTTAAAATTTACCCATTTTGTCTCTGGTAACGAAGCTTTGTGAAGTTGGTTAAATGTCCGCAGTTACTTTTTCTGGTTTATTCTGACACGCCCCACATTTCGAAAAGCCCTGACGTGAACTCAGATTTGAAGTCTATTCAGACAATTTTACAATATTAATTAAATACCACAAACTTTGAAGCAAAGAAGCCGCATGTCCCCTTTGGTTCGTGTCTTTTTTTCTACATACTTTGACACAAAATTGTTTACAACAATCTAATCCAATCTACTCATATTCTTCTGTACAGTCAAGAGGTAATGTAACTCCATTTATAAGCAGCAGGTCACTCAAAGGTTGATCAGCTCTCACACTCGGACAAATTTCAGAGGACACCAGCTTAAATGGAGATTAGAACAACCAATAGAGAAAAAGGGTACAATAATTATATAAAGCTATTTCATTAAATGTGCCTGGACCCAACAAGCAATCTGAATTCTTGTTAAAATATTCAACACCTTTTGCAGGATTTCTTCTAAACAGAAGGATAAAGAACTAAAATGATAAAGCTTCTGTTGCACATAAATGTTCAAGCATACCCCCAGTTTGATGCACTGCAGAAAAAGAACTAGTTCAAACTCAGCACTTTCATTTCAATCCCTGTTAATCCCATTTTATCCACCCTTTCAAATAACCCCTGACACACACACACGCACACACCACACACATGAAGAGCGAGAGAATGGGGATATAAAGGGATGTAAGGATGCTTAGGGTCACTTTCAAAGATGAGAAGGACATCTAAACCTGTGTGAACACACCCAAGCAGACTCATGAAAGATTAATATAGATTAGGAAACCTGAAAAAGAAAAAAAAGAAAAGTCTTATAGGCACAGAGACCACATAGGTAAAAGCAAAACTGTGTTTCTCTTCATGGTGTAAATCCACCCCTTCAGTTTGAATATATAGTGGGAGCAAAGGCCTAAAAAATGTGTGAGATCCAGAAGAAGAAACATGTCCTTGTTTCCATTACCTATTCATTATTTACTAGACGGGGCAGAAAGAGTGCGTGCCAATAAAGTCAATAGAGAACTAGGATGTGGAAAGACTGGGCATCAAATACCGTTGTGAAGCACAAAAGAAATAAACACACTCACACACATTCAGGTTCTGTTGAAAGGGACTAAAGGTTTGTGAGCGTTGGGCTGTATGGATTTTCAGTCCTGTGATGTAACAAGTGATTCAGTATGTAAGAAATAACTTCTCCACTTGTGCTGCACAGCGACATGATCGTAAATCAATGGGAATATACTCACACTACATCCAGACGTAAACCAGAATAAATTACCTGCAAGGCAGTCAACTCAGACATTCAGGTCTCCAGGATAAAAGCTTCTATGTTTGGCTGAACTTGTTTGATTATGGCAAGGAAGGACGATGTGAGTTTGGGTTCGTTACGCATCTTACGGTCTCAATCGCAAAGTACGATCTGAATATCAAACAGCAAAGATGCAAACACAAACAAAAATACATTGAAATTGGAAGTTCAAATAAAGCAGAAGGAAGATGAGATGAAGAAGAAATCAAAGACACGATGAAAAGAAACACAATCATACAATCCAAATGGAAACTACAGTATATGTAGAGAAAAGAAGACAACATTTAAAAGGAACATAAAAGGTAAGTTTGCTCAGCAGACACAAGCTAAGTGTGGGATTTTGTATCGAACTGCTGCTAAATCTCTCACACGCATATATATATATATTATATATATATATATATATATATATATATATATATATATATATATATATATATATATATATATATATATATATATATATATATATGATTTGTCCATAAATATAAGATTATTTATGGACAAACCAATCCAGTCAATGCAGGAATGTCCAAGGTCACAGACATCAACACTGATTAGAACTATATATATATATAGACATGGACTAATTTACTGGCACCTCTGGTAAAGATGTGTGAAAAAGTCTTCCCACAAATTCTTCCTCTAAAGAAGCAGCACACTCACAAAGGGGAAAATAGAGAAAAACTTTTAGATTGAGTACATTTATTGAGAGCAGAAAAAAAATCCTACATAAGGAAATGCTTGTTTGTTTTTTTGCAAACAAACAAACAAGCAAACAAGCATTACTAATAATATAAAAACATGCTTAAAAAATAATAATATTTTTTTTGTAAAAAAAAATATTATTAGTACTCTTAATAAAGTATTTGAAATAATTTATTATTGCTTCTAATTTAGACTTTATGCTACTAAGTAATCTAATTAGCAATCCTCAACTTTCTGTTTCCCTGGGGTAAATATGGCAACAGACAAAGACTTGTGGCTTTTTGTCCTCTAAGCTGTTTAAGGGCCTGGATTTATCTTGTTACTATGCAGAGTAAACAGGATGGTAGGAAAGGTAAAAAAATATCTACAAAACCCACAGGCAGAGACCTGAAGAAAAGGACATCTTGGGGTCATCAAATCCCCATAGCAACTATTGGATACTATCTACATGACAACTTGTTTAATAGCAGAATGGCTGGAAAAGCATTTTTCAGTCCGACCAAATGTAATTGTCACATTGGTATTTCAACTTGTGCATTTTGTTAAATTGAGATTAAGATTGAGTTTTCAACAGCAAACAACACAGGAGGATGCAGTTTGAAACAGAATAAACATGCGAGAAAGCAGTCATAACCACATTGAGGCAAAGGGGAGGTTATGTCATGCTGTGAAGTACTAGGACTTTTTTTTTTTTTGTAAAAATTGCTACAGAATCGGTTCATCAGACACCACATTAACATTCTTCTATTGCCATCTCAGTCCACAAAACTAAACCTTCGAGACAAGCTTGTGGAATGAGTCGTCCCCAGACTGCGGCTGATCGACATTAGGAGTGCCCACAAGTCCAGTCCTCAAGAGCTGCCATCCTCTAACTTTTGCATTCCTTCATCAACACATGTTGATGAATCTGATAAATCTTGTCATCAGATTCAGCTGAATGACTGAATGCTGATGGGGGGAATTCAGCCGTGATTCAGGAATGTTAGAGGAGGGATGAATAAAAAGTTTGGTGGACTGTAGCTTTAGGGAATTGGACTTGGACACACCTGATCCAGAGTAACGTGTCAAAAGTCCAGCATGGTTTCAAAGTTCACCTGGTTCAACACACCTGAATAAAAAAAAATCAGAACCGGATCAGATGCTGACGTCTTAATGAAGATATTTGAAACACTTTAGCTTCTATATGGAATAAGAACTGATTAAATTTTAGTACAATTTTAGTCGTGGCTAGGCTTAATGAAAAAAGAAAACAGCGTAAAGAAAAAATATATTCATCTTTTATTTGTCTTCATTCTCACGTTTTGTGTGAAGAAATTATTTCATATCTTTCCATTTAGGGTGCAATGCACCACACCACAACAAACATATCTGCAGAAACGCACAAACATTTCAACATTTTTAACACGCCCCGAGCCAGAAGACACACACACACACACATTATTTAAGCATTTGATGCTCTCATTTTCCCTCCAGTTACATCAGTGTCTCAGATGTACGGCGCTAACATCTATACTTGTTGAAAGTATTATCCTCTGTTCTACAGAAACGCCAGAAACAACACTTCATTAGCCTCTCGGAAAGATGCACTCGAACACATGGTGCTCGGTAAAGTGTCTGAGCCATGACTGCCAAATACAGTAGCATAAGTTGTTGCCTCATGTATGGGCGTGTGTGTGTGTTGAAATAGCCTCATTATCATGCAGATGTGTTTGGTGTTTCGTATGCTGCCTTTCCACCTCTGGCAATAATCAGTACCTTATCACAGGTTTTTAACAACCAATGTTTTTGCATATATTATTCCCTCTTTTCCCCTAATAGCAGCTCACAATGGTCTAATGACACAGCGACTGGCTTCCCCAAAAAGCCAACCTAACGATGCATCATTTCAAGCCATCTGCTTGCGCTGACGAAGTGAAGAATAGAGATTTTGAATCTGTTCTGGCTGCAATACTCATGGCAGCTTGGGAAAATTGGCATCATTTGCAGAAAGAAGGCAAATAAAGAAACAACAGGTGATATTGTTCCTGTGCTAATGAGTGTGCAAATTAGCCATAATGAGATGCTCAGCTGAATCACAAAGTGCTCGTTTTTTCTCTGTTCAATGTGGATTTTGCTCAAGATTTCTCCAAAGTTAATCTAGTTTATTATTAATAATTTTTGTATCATCCACAGACAAAACAATTTGCTCAAAAAGACGAGTTTTGTTTTCGCTCATTTACAACTTGATTTTGAATGTGTGTTAAAATATTCACACTCTATGAAATGTTTTGCATTTTGCCACGCTGCAGCCACGAGCTCCAAAGAATTTTAGGTACATACTTGTTTGCATACCCAAACAAGTATGCACACAAGAATTAGCAACACCAACACACACCGCACCAACTAAAATCCATCTGCTCAGCCCACAGAAAGACTTCTGGTCTTTAGGCGCGGTAGATAAAATGAGCGGTTCATTAAAAGGAAGCTTGTGGGATTTTTTATCAACACATACTTCTGTTGACTTGTCCAAATGAGCTTCTGCAAAATACCCAACCCTAAATTGAATACAATATAGAACATTCCTGTGTATTAATTGAAGTTTGCTATTTGCATAAATTATTGGAGGTCTTGTTCAGACGAGACACTGACAAAAATGTTGGCTGATTGCGATGTGAGCAGACAGCATTAAGTAAGCCTCGTCGATCCTGGCCTTAATGATCCTACTGAATTAACAGATACAACTTATCCAATTTGTAGACCGACAGACAGTTGAATGCACACATTTACATGCACTATGTAAAAACATACATAGCATTTTACTTTTCTCACTGTCTGACATAAAATTTAAAATGTTCCTGTTCCACTTTACTTATTTCAATTTTTTTAAATGTCAGATGTTTTTAAATTATTATTTTCTTCCTATCAGACCCTTGAAATATTTCAAGGGTGACC